>CM031240.1:369733666-370333666 GCA_018340775.1 Taxus wallichiana var. yunnanensis
AGAAAATAAAAAAAAGAACTCTCAACAAAAAAACTCCAACCCCCTCAACAAGAGAGGAAATTTCCATAAATAGACAAAAGGAAGGGTGAGGGTGATGTGGCTCCATGTAGGATGCCACATCACACATCCTCAAACCACCTCCCATAGTCAACTCAACTCCCAAAACACAATAAATGGGTGGTTGGGTTGAATGACATCTCTTTTCCACATCCATCCCTTCCCATGTGTCTTAAGGCACAAATAAATGCAAATGGAAGAAAAGTGCACTCCAAAGTCATATTTCCCTTCCCAAAACAATAAATAATCCCCTTTTTGGCTTCCCAACCCATAGATATGGTTGGTAAGGGGTTTTGGGAAGTGTGGGACAAGTTCAACTTGTCCCACAAGTCCCCCAAAATTGCCCTAAATCTCAAATTCGAGATTCAAAGGATTTGGAGTGGTCAACACTCAAAACAAGCATTCAATACAAGAGGCAAACACAAGGCTCAAGGAGCCAACCATCAAAATTAATTACACCCACTAGACTTCCCTCCAAAACTTAAAAATTAAAACAAGATGTTAATTTAATCTAAACATACTTAGCAAAAGTAATTTAAAAAAAAATATCACAAATAAAATCACCTACTAAAGTAAGTTAAAACAAGTAAATAAAATTCTTAACCCCTTGGTCACATTAGAAAATTTCCCCCTCATGGAATTTTTTTCTTAACAACATAAAAAAAAAAAAACAAAAGTAACACAATACAATTCACTAGTTGCCTTGACGACCAAATGTTGTAACCACCCGACATCCTGTTGTGTTTGGTTCCCAATCCCCCTTTAGGTTGTGATCATGTTGTGTTTCCTGCAAAATACAAAATACCTCCTTCGGCCTTGCGGCCATGTTAAAATATCCAAAATAACCATATGCATGAAATTTATTAACATCTATACGTAATTCAATTATCCATTATTTCAAAGTTTAAATCACAATTTAATCATGCATTCCATCATTATCCAAAGTTATAGTAATGTAAATTCAACAACTACATTCTACTTATCATGGCAAAGAAATCCAATGTTAGAACACATGCAATATATCCATATAAAAATAATATCGGTATCAATAGTCTGTCCATGAGTCAGTGTAGATCATACTGAAAACAAAAAATCCAATCATAACCCAAATGCATCTACTCACAAAACATCATGCTAATCAAAAATAAGAGATGAAGTATTTTGAGATCCAATTTTTTTACATCCAATGTGCACACCTAGATTCTTCATATACCAATTTCTATAGCCAAGTACTTATCCCTTTTTTAGCAACCATCTTATCATTTTAACATAGTTGCGAGTATTAACATTTTATTCTGAATTTGCAAGCTTAATGTTAGTTATTTAATTCCCTTTAGTGAACACTTACATCGTAAGATTATATGATAACAATCTTTTATATTTTTAGAGTGTAAACATGAACATTGGCAAATATGTGAGAGATAAGGCCCCTCTAAATAATAAGGTGATTTTTATTTACTAGTTTGTGCATGGATTTCTTGCTTAAATGAACCTAAGCTACTTGGGGTGACTTGTGCAATTGAAATAGTGACAATTGCATATGTCAAGGTAGAAAACATCACCTTGGGGTAATAATCTTAATTCATTTCCACCCTTGATAAGCAATTCTTCCTTGGGATGCATCATGATCTATTCTCAAAGTTGAAGAAAGTGGCCACGAGTTTCAAGCTTTGTTTTGTTTAAATGACAAAGATTTTTGATGAGTCAAATAAGAGTAAGAATTGTGTTCTTTGTGTCTATGGAGTACACGATTGAGCGAAATGTGTGTAGGATTAATTCATTTACCTTTATAATTGAGGATATGCTAGGGTATAAATGTCAAATGATTATTTCCTAGTGTATTTGGTCCAAATTTAGGGTACTACATCTCTATTTTTCAAACCCTTTCCTCTAGCCTAGTTTTAACAAATTGTGTTACTTTTTTAGTCAATTTATTTATTCGTCATGTGGTTTTCTTGTGTAGCAATGGGGAGCTAATATGAATTCAATATATATATATATATATATATATATATATATATATATATATATATATATATATATATATATATATATATATATATATATATATATATATATATATATATATATATATGCATGTTAGTTTGTTTAAGATAATTATTAATCAAGCATAAATAACCAATTTTTAAGAGAAAATAATATTTTATCTTTGAAGAATTCACATACAAAATTCCTAGGTCAAGAATATAAACAACATTATGGCCAATACGAGTTATTACATGAAAGGAAAATTAAGGGTTGATATAAATTGATAATAATAAAGGGATAACAAAGTCGCCCCATTTTGTAGAGCCAAGAATACAAAGATTGTTACCACAAAGGACACAAGTTTCCCATTGATTCGTAAGTGGTTCAATATACTTGAGACAAACACTCACACATTAGGCGCGCAAAAGATAGTTAACTAAAATATTGTTTTTTATTTTTAAAAAATATCCATTTTTGTCACTATAACATAACTAGAGAAGCTTTATAGCATAATTTTTCTTAATATTATTTGCAATAAAATCTCAATTTATTTATCTCAATCACCTTTGAGAATAACTTAAATATAATTCTAGAAACAACTATTATCTTATAAATTCAAAACTATCAGTAGCACTTTATTATTGTATATTTCATGTTGTTCAAATTATTTTGTATTCTAAATATTCTTGTTAAGTTTAATTTATAAAATTATTTCTAAATTAGTTAACTAATATAGATATCTTAAATAAATCTAACTAAAATATACGTAGAGACATTAATCATGAGGCACTTAGCTAATAATCCAAGGGTAATATAAGTATACCCAAAAAAAATTAAAAATAAATATAATAAGTATACTATAATAAATGTATGTATATGAAATACATCAATAGATATTAATTTACTATCGATTTGTGGCAAATGAAATCATTTAGCTAAGTAATGGTGTAGCTCTCAAAAATATTTTTTCAAGAAAAAAAAAGACTCCTACATGACCAAGATATTACTATTTTTTAATTGACTTATCCAACAAAAATGAAACAGAACAATTTAAGTGTCGGACCAATAGATGTCAAATTAATGAATAAATTGTCACATGCTAGTCAAATGAATGTCAAATTTAAGGTCTAGAATAAAATTGAAGGACTTACTTACAACCTTACCTCCTACTTGCAACCACTTTCCTAGTATATAGCTGGACTTTATTTATAATATTATTGTAAAAAAGCTACCCTACATTATTGGTATAATGAATGCATCATAGTATTAATCCACCCTGATAGGCAACACCGGTGGAAGGTAGCCATGAATTCCCAGAGATGAATTCATTCACAGTAAATTGATTGGCTTCAGCGGCAGTTTTGAGAACTCGATATCCAGGCCATTTCACTCTCTGTGCCGTTCCTGAACCTGGCCCGGTGTTCATATATTCGGCGTAGTACAAGGTTTTCAGACCCAAATTTCCATCCCATTCCATCCACCCAGACGGATCGACCAGATCATCCAAGAAACACTGCATGTATACTGTACGAGAGAATTTCAGCCAGGGCCTCCCAAGCAGGGTACGCACCGACTTCTTTACCAACATAAGATCGGCTGCTGCTATCACCTTGCAGTTATGCATGGAAAATCCCGTGTTCTCGTTTGGATCTCCCCTTCCTTGCGCCGTTATTACATTCGATTGCCCATTCAGCGGTTTCCGGGCTATCAGATTGCAGGCCTGAAACACTGCGGCGGCGTTGCCGAAGATGAAATCGACGGTCCCATAGATATCACACTCTCTGTAGAATTGACGCTGAGAGTGGGCATACAGTGTGTCCTGGTACCCAACCACGCTGCATCTATAAAACGCACAACGGTCCGATCGGACCAGAAGCGCAGCCGCTGGACCTTTTTCCGGTCCTGCTGTGTTCTCGAAGGTCATGTCGCGAGCTATAAATCCATTCGACGACGCCACTACACCATAAATTCAAACACATTTAGTTTTGTATATCCATGAAACACTTCATTTCCGGCAAAGAACATTCAAATTGAAGTCCTCAAATACAAATAATTATAGACATATAAGTTCTTACTTCTAAATAACTGATTTGAGCAATCTTCAAAGAATTCACAGGAAAAGTAGGCTCAGATCATTATTTCCACTTTTTCAACTTTCAGTATTTGATTTGTTGTTTTTGTTTTCCTAGTTTTTTTACTTTAAAATAACTGATTTCAGGAATCTTAAAAGATTTCATACATAGACAAATTGGTCCATATCAGTCAACAACTATACATTATATTGCTTTCCAGTTCTTCAACTTTATGTAATTATGTAATTCATTCAATGTTTCTTTTTCTATATTTGTTTTAAAGAGATATTTTTCATGATGTATTAGTTTTGTAGTGTCTTTCCTATGCATATATTAATTCTTGTAATGTCTATTCTATCCACTAATCCGTTCTTGACTTTTTGTGGACGTTAATATCTATATTAAATTAAAATAAATTTAAAGTAAGTAAACCGTACAATGAATAATAACAATGTACGGAAAGGACGAGTTCAATTAAATAGCCGTTTGTTATAGTAAAAGTAAATAAATTATTTGGGAGGCGTTCAGAACGTACAGGAAACAAGAATACAACTAAATTCTGATATACTTTTGCAGAAGTAGGTATCTCATACACAATTAAACTCTGAGAAATCTTGTGTAAGGAGTACCCTCTATTCTATAAGAAATCCAAGCAATTCTTGTGAAGACTTTGCAAACGAATTTTTGACAGTCTTCCCAAATAATTATTGGACTATGATGAGAATTAGTTAAAAAGGAGCATAAGTACTCACTAAAATTCGCTGCAAATTGGGTAGCTTCCTTGGTGAGGCTGCTGCTGCCAGTGACCACCGTGACGCCCTTACCATCCCCAAGAAGCATTATGTTCTCCTTGTACACAGTCAGTTTTTCTTCATAAACTCCAGCTTTAATATAAATTACGTATCTCTGCGTACTTTTCTGGGGAGCCGCATTTAGCGCGGCGGCAATTGAGTTGTAGTTCCCCGTACCGTCTTGAGCCACAATGGCGTCCACTTGTATATCTCCATTGGGCGACTGAAGAAGCCTACGATCTTCTGCCGACATCCACGCCGGAAAGCCTTGTTTCATGGATCTGCTAATTCCCTTCTGATCCGATAACAGATGGCGGCGTTGGTGACTGAGATCTTGTCTTGTTTCCATGCTTTCGCTCAACGAAATTGTATTCACAATGGCAAGTGAATTACTGACGAGGAAAGAGACACTTTGTACATTGTGGTACAGTAGAATTTTCAGAGTCCCGTTTGAATTCTGAAATCCGTCTGTGCAGGTCCGCAGGTTGGTGAGCGAGGCGCTGAGCCAAGTCTGCAAATCGCTGAGCCGTCTCTTTACGGATTCTGAATTTAACGTATTCAAAATGGAATACGATTCGTTGAGCTGCTCCGTTGTAAATTGAAATAGCTCCGTGCAATCTGAAAGTGCCACACTTTCCTTTCCGTCCATGGACTGTCCGCTGATTCGAGATGCCAGAGCAGACAGCTCCTGAACTTGAATGAGTGTCGCCATCACAGAAATCTTGGCCGGGTCCTGGTGGGAACCAGATGCAAAACCGGCCTGAATATAACCAGATGTGAGGGTGGACACACAAATGTCAGGGTATAGCGTCATATTACACACAGATTTCTCAAGCTCAGCGGTGGTCTTGCATGTGCCAACATTAACCATTGCCAAAACTAGAACAAAGCAGTGGAAACACTTCATTATTTCGGAATTCCAAGAAAGAATACCCGTGCAGATATACCGGCGTAGGGATATAATACCGATATATATTAGTGTTTCTCTTATTCCACTGTAGTAATTACAGCTAGGTAGCGTGTCGTTTTGCGACACCCAACCGTCACAAATTTTCGGTTCCCAACCTGTCATAGTCCAAAGCTGAGAGCTTTGTGTCGGAAAGTAATTTTGCACGAAAATCAAATACATGTGCCACCAAACATGGAATTACATCTTGTCGCCCCTGACACAGATTTAATTGCTAATTGCTAAACTATTTTGAGCATGATAAGTAAGAAAATGGAGCTTAATGAAGAATGTTCGATTTTACCTGTAAATTTAATAACAATTGTGAAGTGTAGATACCACAGTTAGAATTTTCAGCCTATTCCATTGATAATTCAAAAAGTTCAGTTTGACCTTAGCACCTTGCTAGAACGAGCAAGGAATATCCTTGAAATGATAAAGTCACATTCCCAATACTTTCAAGTCATATTTCGGACACTATTAGGTCATGTTTTTAACAACTATTATACATATTTCCGACACTATTAGGTCATGTTTTTAACAACTATTATACATGAAAAAAATGGATTAGATGATTTTTTTCACAAGTATGGGGCTTTGAAAAATTCACTTACATTTTTGTAAGTCCATGTAAATCTCGGTGAAGTTGATTTCCTTACTCCAAATTTTAATATGACATATTATTGTGCAAAAGTAGCACCCTTGATTTGATCATGGAAAATCAATACTTTTGGCTAACACAACACTGTTTCTAAGTGTGAGACCTTGCAATCTTGAGACAAACCTATAGAGAAGGCTGGGTTCTCTACCTAAATCTACTGTTAAAACTAATCCTATAGCTAAAAACACAACTATCTACGCCTAATCTAATCATGCACAAAGACCAGAGTTAGATAAATGCATGGAAATCAAATCTTAAGTGTAGTGCCTACTCCTCTTCGTCACTTATTATATTTTGATTTCGATTATTGTTGACTATAGACATAAATATTATTGTATCATTTTGGGTAGGTTTAGCATGATTTTAGGTGATAGAGATATTCTGACTATTGATGGATTGTGATTCATAGTACGATTTGTGTGGATTCTTAAAGGTATAGAGAGACATTTTTATATTGATGATGATGATGTGTTGTTGGCATATATATTACTGACATTCGGATTTTTCGTCGTGTTGAGTATGATTTAACATTTGAACTAATCTTTTAATATTGTTGATATTAATAAAAGATAGAATTGAGATGTTGTTGGAATTTCAGAAAAATGATAACATTGTTTAGTTGAGATGATGATAAAGCTATATGAGGATGATTATTGATTTGTGTGCGTATATTTTATCTTTGATGTTTTGATGTGGCCACGAGGCTGAAGGAGGTATTGTGTGATTTTGCAGGTAATTATATCACAACAATCAAAAGGGGGATTAGAGACCAACCACATTGGAATACTAGATGGATACAATGAAGGTCACCATGGCAACTTGTGTAATGTTGTTTTGTTTGTTTTAATTTGTTAGGGGGTCCCCATGGGGGATGACCTCCAATTGTTACCATGGGATTGTGTGCAATTCTTTCCTTTTCTTTTATTTAATTGTGGAGTATGTGATTTAATTTGTGATGTAATCCTTTTTTATCATTATTGATTAATGTGCCTTAATTAAGTGAATTAATCATATTTATTAAGTTATTTGGGGATGTGACAAAAGAGGTCATTTATTAGAGTATTTGGTCATTATGATTTTGGATTTTGATTGAGTGTAAGTGACTTGAGTGTTGTACACTCTACCTTGGCTTGGAATTTCAGATTTGGGCTTAAGGGCCATTTTTGGAGGCTTGTGTGACAAGTTAAGTTTGTCCCACACCTCTTAATTTCTTATACCAACCCTACATATGGATTGGGGGTCATAAATAGACCCAATTATGTGTTTTGTAAGAAAAAAGTGACATTTAGTACACTTTTCTTACATGGGATTTAAATTATGTCCAGGGGGTGTGGGTTTAGATTGTGTGTAAGAGACTTTTCATTCCTTTCAACCACCAATTTATTGTGCATTGGGGTTGAGGTTTGAATTTTGATGTAGAGTTGAGGATAAGTGATGTGGCATCCTACATGGATCCACCTCACCCTCATCTCTCCTTTTCCATAGATGTAAGTTTATTTGTTTGTTTGGGGTTACTTCATTTTATTGTTTATGTGCATTTTGAGAATTAGAAACGTGATTTTGAAGTCTTCGAGCTTGTTGGAGTTGGATTGAGCTTGAAGGAGCTTGGAGTGTGATTTCTTGATCAATTTATTACTATAGAAAGGTAGGAGGTACACTCTTTTAACTTGTTTATTTTTATATGTGTGTATTGCATGTATGTGAATGCTTTATGTGCTTGTTGAGATCTTGGGTAGAATGCTTGAGTATGGTGTAGGAGAAGGCTATGTGGATTTTTCCATTGTAGGGAGGCATGAGTTTGTTTCATGTTTTGGGAGGGAGTTGGGTAGGGTGCCCCACCTTGGATAAGAGAATGCTTGCATTTTTTACTTGGTCATTTTGATGGAGACATAAAAGATTTTAGAGAGACATTAAATAATGTGGGAGGTATAAGAGGATCTTGAGGGAGGCATAGGAGTTGTTTATGGGATTTGAGATATATATTAGAGGGTTAAGATGGGTACCTAGTCCCATTCAGAGGCATAAGTGATCTTCCCATAGATCCTTGCTCCATTGGATTTGCATTTACAAGCCTTGTGTATTTTGTTAGTTTCATGCTTGTGATTGCATCTTGGGTTGAATGTAGTTTGAAATGGTTATGAAATTTGGTATTGTGATGTGGAAGCTTTGTGATAGTTGTCATGAGTTGGATCCATCCTTTATTGCATTTTCGTTGGGGCTTGGGGGCCAATGAGAAGGATAGATTCTTCTCCTCATTAGATTATTGGCAGTAGAGAGTGTTATCTCTCCCCTATTTTTGTTGTTTTGATTGAAGTGAAGAAATGGTGGAGTTCTTGTTGAAGATTTGAGGCTTGGAGTATTTGTTGAGTTCAAAATTATCGTTCTTTGTGAGAAAACCTTTCATGTAATCCCTACTTAGGTGGAAAACTAGTAGTATTATATTTAAAAGAAGAGTTACATTGCATATTTGTTTATCAAGTTGAAATGTATTGTGGAAAAGAAAGCTCTTTGCATTATAAGGAAATGAGCTATGCTCAAAAGAAAAAGGAAAGTTCATTGTTATTGTAAGTGTTTGTATCATTGTAAGAATGAAGGAGGAACATAGAAGTTGTAAACATTAATGATGTATTCTTAGAAAATATGAATGTGAAATAAAGTTGTTTGTAGTTACTTGAACAAATGGTTGTAGTAGTAGTGGAAAGATGCCATACATTACACCTTTGAGTAACCTTGTTGATAGATTGCATTTTGTGGTGGAAAGGAAAACAATAATACTAGAAATAGATTAAGCTTCATTCCTACTTTTAAACTTGGAAAAGAAATTGTTGGAAGAAAATAAAAATGATCTTGTAGTTGTGTTTCTTGTTACTATTGAATTAGAAAATCTATGCAATTTAGTGATTTAAGTCATGGAATGAATAAATGGTTAAACCCTTCAACTGGAGACTTTAGGAATATAAATTCAAGCTAAGGATAATCTTTAAAACACTCTAGTAAAAAAATTTTGGAAAAATTATGGAATTGATGGTTCTATTTTCAAATAATAGGATCGTCGCCTATGCAGAGTGGTTGTTTATGAACCGCCTCCTAAGAAAGATGGTGGTTTGTGAATGCCACCAAGTAGGCGGCGGTCCCAGGATCTGCGAACTGCTTTGGGTAGTGGTTTCATCACTGACAGAGGAAAAATACAAATCGCGATTATTGATTATATTATGGACATGATTATGGATTTTATTATATAGTATGATGTTAGATATTAGATCATGATTATTGTATTGAGTTTATTCAGTTATGATGTATGATGATTATTAGAGACATTTTGGATATTGATGTTTATATGCTTAACATGGTTATATTATGGATGTTGTTCGACATGTGAGATTTGGATATTGTGAGTAGACCTAGAAATGGAAATTATTTGATGATGATATAGTTGTTGATTAAAATTGCAAATGATCTTGTTGTTTGCTTAGATGTTGTTGTGATTCATATATCTAGATGATTTTGGAATTTTATTTATATTATTTTGGATGTTCTGATATGGCCACGAGGCCAAAGGAGGTATTGTGTTTTGTAGGTTAAAATATCACAACAAACATCGGGATTGGAGACCAACCACATTAGAATTCTAGATGAATTCAACAAGGTCACCATGGCAACTAGTGTTTGTTTGTGTTTGTGTGTGTTAGGGATTCCCATGGGGGATCACCTTTAAATGTGACCAAGGGGTTATGTGTATTTATTTATTTGACCTTTTGTTTAATGTTGCATGTGTTTATTTTGTGATGCATTTGTCCCTTTCTTTATTTATTAAATGTTGTATTAATATTGTGGGTAAGCATGTTGTTAATATTAATTAATTAAAAGATATCATGAGAAAGTAATTAATAGAGTTGTTGGCCTTGATTTAAAGTGTTGTAAGAGATGTGTAAGTTAACTTTTGAGTGTGAAACACTCCACCTTCTTGGAAATTCGAATTTGTCCTTGAAGGCTGATTTTGGAGGCTTGTGGGACAAGTTAAACTTGTCCCATACCTCTTAAATTTATTTACCAACCATACCTATGGTTGGAGAGTTGAAATTTGAATTTTATAATGCTTTTGAGAAGGCAATTTGTAGGTTTTAATTGCACTTTTCTTACATGATTTAATTTCAGTCCTTTGGGGTGTGGGTTGGATTTGAGTGTGTAAGTAAACTATCATTTTATTCACCCACCTATTTATTATGCATTGGAGAATGAAGTTGACTTTTGGGGTTGGGGTTGAGGATGTGTGATGTGGCATCCTACATGGATCCACCTCATCCTCTTCCCTTCCCTCTTCTATAAAATTTGAATTCCTTGCCTTGTTTTGGGTTGCTTCACTTTAGAGACTTCATTCTTGGGAAAATTATTTTGTTGTTTTGGAGCTCTTTCTTTGAAGAAGTTTTGGAAGATTGTTGCATGCTTGTGCTTGGCTGATTTGGATTGCTTGCATTGGGATAAAGCTTGTTGTTTTGGAACTTGGAACAACTCCATCATGGAGAGGTAGGAGCTTGGATCTTGCAATGCTTCTTTTTTGTTTATGAAAATGTTAATGTGTGAATGTTTTGGCATGTTTGTGGGCTGTTGGGTAGATGGCCTAGGAATGGTGTAGTAGAGAAGACTATGGGGTTTATTTTGTGGGAGGCATAAGTGTGTTTTAGGGAGTATATGGAGGAGGGAGTTGGGATTTGGGTTCCACCTTACAAAGAAATACTTGCATTTTTTTACTCCGTTATGGGGTGCCATAAGAGGTGGGGAGGCATAAGGAAATGTGAGGAATAAGGGGTACTTTGGGAGGCATAAGGAATGTCGGGTTTTGATAATATACTATATTTTGGTGAGTTTGTAATTCAGGTGGTGATACCCATTTCCCTTTTGGGAGGCATAAGAAGCATCCCCCATAGTTTCTTTCTCCTTTGGCTTGCTTGATAAAGCCTTAGTATTGTTTTTCATGTTTTAATGTAGTTGTAAACTACATTCTATTTTGGGACTGTGTTTTATTGTGAAAATGTTGCTTGTGTGTTTTTGGAAGCCTATTGTTGCCATGAGTTGGATCACATATTTTATTGCACTATGGTTGGGGCTCGGGGGCCAATGAAGAAGGATGGATTCTCCTCTTCATTGGATGTCTTGGTTGGGTGGAGAGCATTGCCTTTCCCTACTCTTGTTGTGACCAAATTGGAGGAATGAGAAATTTGCATGTTGCTATTCTGGAGCTGAGAAAAAGACAATTTTGACAGTCCCTTGTGAAATGAAATATTATTGTAGCCCTTTCCCACTTTAAAGTGGATGATATATATATTAATTGTAATGGAAAGATACTTTGTATTGAAAATGAAAGTTGAAATTCAAAATGTAAAAGAGTTATATTGTATTTTCTTTTTTGGAAAGAATGTGAAAGAATGATACGTATTTTGTATGTTGTATTTTGAAATCAAATGGAAAGGAAGTTGTAAGAGTTTCATTTGAATTAATGGAAGTGTTTTCCTTTTTCATATGATATTATTTCCATTGGAAATATGTGTTTAACATGCACTATGAAATCCCTGTTTGGAAAGTGGAAAAGTGAAACATGTGAGGAGAAAATGTATTATTCTGCCTTGTTTATAATATATGATTTTGGAAAGAATAGAAACTGCATTCTTGTTTTAATGTTTGATTGAAAGAAAGAAAAATATTTATGACCAGCATGGAATGAATTCAATGTTTTATTTCATGGCAAAAGAGATAGTTAATTTTTGTTCTGTAAATGTATACACTTCTTTCAATTCATTGTATACTTTGTAAAATTCCTTTATCAAATGTTCAAATAACCTGCAAATAGATAAGAGGAAAATGAAATAATAAATTGGACTTAATGAGGAAAAATGATCCCAAACCAAACTAAAAACACTTAAGGAAATGTCTTGAAAATATTCCAATCGAGCCAAGGCAAATCTATGAGGCTTTTTGCTGTAAAAAGAAACTTGTAATTTGAAATGTAGATCAAACCAAAATTTTACACTTGATATATATCCTAAAAATTTCCTAATGGAAACCTCCATGTCTATTTGACATGTTGAAGGAGAAAGAATGACAAATTTGAACAAAATTTTATAAGTTAAAATTTACTAGTTCGCACTGTAAAAGCCTGTAGAATGTTTTCATGAAATTGACTCCTTAAATTTTTTATCAAAACTAAATTTAATGAATCTTATGCGAAAAGAGGATGAGATATTTCCAGAAAGTCCTTGTTTTCCCAAAACCGAGCTCTCTATCAAAAGTTATGGCCTTTTGAAGTTTTTCTTCACTTGGCGTCAAAAAAAATTTTGGGAAAAATTTCCTTGGCAGGCCCACGGGCCCGAATTTTTCCCTTAGCACTTCGGAAAAATTTTTGGGAAATTTTTTTCCTAATTTTCCCTACTACCCCCGACCCACAACCAATCAGAGGCTGCCACATGGCACCACGAGGCGTCGGCGGAGGGGCGGATCCTCTTTAACTTAGCACTTCAAAAAAATTTTTTTGGGAAAATTTTCTAAATTTTCCCCGCCCCCCCAACCAATCAAGAGATGCCATGTGGCATCGTCGTGAGGCATTGGTGGAGTGGGTTCCTTTTTTCCTTTTTCATTTTTAGAAAAAAATTGGGAAAATTTTCTAAAGTTCCCGTCGCCGCTCATCCCATGACCAATCAGGAGCTGCCACGTGGCATCGTGAGGCGTCGATAGAGATGCGGGTGAATTTTACCCTTTTTCCCTTTGGGGCACTAAAAATATTTTTATCCCTGCCACCCCATTTTCCCCATGTTAGCTTAGGAGGTGCCACGTGTCCCTTAAAGACTTGCGGGCTCACGAACTTAGGAGCAGCAGAGTGTAAAGGTGGCTTTTCGCCCCCATGCGGGAAATTTCCAAAATGTCTCCCGTGGCCCCGCCGACCGACTCCTTCCGAGAAAAATTTCTCCCCACAGCCCGCAGACCCACCGTGGGAAAATTTTCACTCCATGGCCTGCAGACCCACCCTTGGGGGAAAATTTTCTCCCCTGGGCCCGTAGGCCCGCTCTTTGGGAAAATTTTCACCCCAAGGCCCGCCGGCCCATAACTTGAGGAATATGAGGAGTTAGGAGGACTTCTTTATATCATGGAAAGGTGAGGAAATTTCCTATCCATTGGGAATGATTTAGGAAATTTTGAATGTGTTAATTTTGAGAAAAATCAAGTTGAATCTTTAAAGCATGTTAGAGAGTGGGTATGGTGAGGAATTACCCTCTGACCCTAATTGAACTTTCTAACCCTAAATTTTGGGACCTTGTGACCTATAATAATTGTTAATAAAAGAAAAGTTATATTCTAGTGGATTAGAATTGATCTAGAACTATTAGTGACAATATGTTGTTTTGTAACCTAGTTGTAGACTCTTTTAAACAAAAAAATTATTCCATAATTTTTTTCCTAACTAATCTAGGTTGTTCTTGGGTCTCAAGTGGGTTGTTTTAGTGGGCATCACACTTGGTATTAGAGCAGTGGTTCAAAAGCTTGGGCCATTGGGCACACTAGAAAACTTGAGACATGAACCTTAAACCTAGCACACTTTTAAATTTAGAAGACAACTTAGTTTAGAAATTACATATTTTAGTAAACATGGAAACTAAGTAAAACCTAGAATAAGGAACTAACTCTCATCTTGCTCTGTGTAGGAGGCGCAAAATAAGATGAGGAGCCTTTTCACATAGACCTAGGCATACCACCTCTAGAGCATGCCGTAGCAGCTATCCTACCACAGATCTTGCAGACTCTTAGGATGTTAATGCCGCTCTACGTGGAGGATCAGTAGGAGGGCATGCAGCCAGACACGATAGAGTCACTTCCATTGAGGGTCATGTATCTCCTCGACCCAGCGAGGAGCATGGAGGAGAGAAATTCCATGCAGATTCAGCCAGAGTAGAGTCACCAGAGGGGACAGGGTGACCGAGTTTTAGGACATAGAGAGAGGTCTCAGAGCCCTAGACTTAGGGATGAGCATGCAGAGAGGCCTAGAGGCCATCAGACCATAGTTGCAGATCACATCAGGGAGATCCTGAAGCTTCAACCATCACATTATTCTGGTGACATAGGTGGATTTCTGGAAGAGGCCTGGTTAGTGAGCTTGAGTGGGTGCTTCAAGCTCTGTCCTTATTCTAGCAACATGAAAGCTCGTGTTGTGATCCATCTATTGAGGGATGGAGTTGGTGTCTAGTGGTGGACAGAGGAGAAGAAGCTCCATGTTGATTCTGAGATAGTTACCTGGGAGCTCTTTGAGGAGTGATTTAAGAGAGTAGATATTTGTCACATGGAGGTTCATACAAAGCGGATAGATGAGTTCCATGACCTCCGATAGGCATCTCTTACAGTGGCTGAGTATGAGAGTAGATTTTGGATCTACTCCAGTATGTTGATTACATGTAGGATGAGTAGGTGTGGATCCACAAGTTCATCGGGCCTGAATCTAGACATTGGAGGTGTAGTGGATCCATTTTCCATAAACATTAGTTGAGGCCGTCGAGAAGGCCTATATAGTAGAGGAGACTCGAGGAAAGACCCAGCAGGCTAGAGACCGAGTCCGGAGCCGCATATAAGAGATGTAGGACAAAAGTAGATTGAGGGGGTCAATACCTCTTCCTCATGGTGGATAAGGTTCAACACAGTCATCTTTTAGACCCATAGTAGCAGCAGTAGTCCCACCCACCTTATAGACCTCCACAGAGGTTTGATGCACAGAGAGGTGGAGTATGGGGCCTCCCCCTAGGGGTCCCATTAGGACATAGGGTGCCCAGAGAGCTCACTCAAGCAGGAGCTCGCTAGCAGAGACCTCAGCAGACTACAGTCGGATCATTAGGATCCACACCATAGACCTCCAGAGTACCGGACTAGACCTACTACACAAGGGAGAGGATCAGGTGGTTGTTTTGGGTGTGGTGTTATTGGACATTTTTGGAGAGACTGCCCACATAACCCTAATAACAAGGGTAAGACACAAGATCTCAAAGCCTACTATTGGTGATATGGGGGCAGTCATAGGATGTACACAAGTGGTTGAGAACCACTAGGAAGAGCATAGAGTATAGTTATTGAGACTACAAGTAACATTGGAGGCATTCCTACCTCCATTTTGTTTGATTCTGGTTCTTCTGATTCTTTTATTGCACCATCTTTAGTAGAGCGATGCAGGCTAGTGGTAGTTAGGTAGGGTCATAGTTGGGATGTTGAGATGGCTTTGGAGCCAAGATCTCTGTAGACTCCTAGTCAAGGAGTGTGTGGTGGATTTGGGACCTTTCACCACTACCTCGGATCTTTGTATCCTTCCATTGGGCTCTTATGGAGTCATCTTGGGCATGGACTAGTTGTCTTCTCATAGGGCCAGGATGGATTGTTACCACAAGATTATATCTTGTGTAGATGATTTGGGAGTTGAGTTAGTGATATTAGGGGTTAGGAGACCCATTTCTATTCACACCATCTACTTATGCAGCTTAAGTGGTGTGTGCGATGGGGTTGTCAGATGTATGTATGTTATAGTCAGTGACAGATCAGAGGATGGGTCTAGTGGACCATCGCTAGATGATCATCCCATTTTGAGAGAGTTTTTAGATGTCTTTCCAAGGGAGCTACCGGGGTTACCACCCCCACGTGAGATTGATTTTCATATAGATTTGGTTGGGAGTAGAGCCTATCTCACGAGCACCTTATCGGATGACCACCCCCCAGAGCTCTGCGAGCTCAAGTTTAGAGTCTGGAGGGCCTCTAGAGAAAGGCCTTATTCATCCTAGCATGTCCTCTTGGGGTGCACTGGTGATTTTTGTGAAGAAGAAGGATGGATCCTTGCGGTTGTGTATTGATTACCACCAAGCTGAACAAAGTAACGATCAAGAATCATTATCCCCTTCCACGCATTGATGATTTATTTGATTAGATGAAGGGAGCCACAATTTTCTCTAAGATAGACCTTAAGTCTAGGCTACCATCAGCTGAGGATTTTGGAGGAAGACATTCATAAGACCACCTTCCGTATGAGATATGGCCACTATGAGTTCACAATGGTACCTTTTGGTTTAACTAATGCCCCCGCAGTATTTATGAGTTTGATGAATGGGGTATTAGGACTTTCTTAGATCACTTCGTGCTCATCTTCCTTGATGACATTTTGATTTACTCATATATACATGAGGAGCATGAGGGGCACCTTCACCAAGTTCTTAGTTGTCTTCGAGAGAAGCAACTTTACGAGAACTTGGAGAAGTGTGCATTCTTTCAGATAGAGGTACAATATTTGGGGCATATCATTTTATGGGGAAGGTATCACCGTCGATCCTTCCAAGATTAGAGCTATCATGGATTGGCAACACCCACTACTATGACTGAAGTGTGTAGCTTCATGGGATTGGCATGTTACTATAGGAGATTTTTTAGGACTTCTCTCGTGCATTGCACACCCCATCACTTCCCTTCAATGGAAAGGGAAGAAGTTTTTTTGGTCGAGACAGTGTGAGCAGGCCTTTAGGACACTGAAGGAATGCCTCACTACAACACCTATTCTTGTAGTGCCGGATCCACAGGGTGAGTTTTTCATTTGCACGGATGCTTCTTTAGTAGGACTTGGAGGTGTGTTGATGTAGGAGGGTAGAGTAGTGGCTTTTGAGTCTCGAAAACTCAAATATTATGAGCTTAATTATCCAACTCATGATCTTGAGCTTGCGGTAGTTGTGCATGCTTTGGTTGATGGAGGCACTTTCTTCTTGGTCGAGATTCACACTCAGACTGATCATTTGAGTCTTCGCCACCTCTTCACGTAGCCCAATCTCAACACTTGTCAGTGGCATTGGATGGAGTTACTTTGTGAGTATGATATGGAGATTGAGCATGTGAAGGGGAAGGAGAATGTGGTGGTAGATGCTCTCTTAGTAGATGGAGACATGTGGCTATGGCCACCTCAGTGGGCACATATTTACGGAGTAGGATTCTTCAGCAGCTTCCTCTTGACAACTTCTACATTATAGTTCGAGTAGAGATTGAGTCTCAAGAGACCCCTCGAGGGAAGTTTGATGGTTTCTCACTAGAGGCAGATGGCCTTCTCAAGCACAGAGGTCAGATTTATGTTCCCAGAGATGGAGGATTGAGGTAGGACATATTGACAGAGGCACATCATGCACCCTATTCAGCCCATCCTGGGGTGAAGAAGATGCACGCTACTTTGAGACAGTTGTATCACTAGAGAGGACTTTGTAGAGATGTGGCTCAATTTGTGTCATGTTTTTAGAGTGCCAAAAGTGAAGGCCGAGCATCAACATCAGCTGGCCTTCTCTTTCCTCATGCTATAATGGAATGGAAGTGGGACACCATTTCC
Organism: Taxus wallichiana var. yunnanensis; assembly: GCA_018340775.1. Lineage (NCBI taxonomy): Eukaryota > Viridiplantae > Streptophyta > Pinopsida > Cupressales > Taxaceae > Taxus > Taxus wallichiana. The sequence goes on from CM031240.1 coordinate 369,751,557, forward strand.
ATGGACTTCATTATTGGACTACCGATGTCGAGATATCACCATGACGCCATCATGGTCACAGTTGATAAATTGAAAAAAGTGGCTCACTTTTTCTTTGGTAAAGACCACTTATATGGCTAGTGCAGTGCATGGGTATATCTTGATGAGATTTTCAGGTTGCATGGGATTCCATAGAAGATCATTAGTGACCGCGATCCTTTGTACACTTCCCATTTTGGACTACATACAAGCATGCCCTCGAGATGAGAATCAACTTTAGCACAACATATCACCCAAAGATAGATGGATAGACTGAGTGGGTGAATCATATTTTAGAGGATATGCTTAGGATGTATGTGATGGATCAATAGTCTAGATGGGAGGAGTACTTGTACTTGGTGGAGTTTCCTACAATAATAGTTTTTAGAGTTCTATAGGCATGGCTCCTTTTAGGATTTGTATGGAAAAGAGTGCAGGACACCTCTTAGTTGGGATAGGTTAGAGGACAAGGTTTCTCTTGGACCAAATTTGTTAGGGACATGGAGCAGCATAGGTGGTTTTGATTAGACAAAGATTGTAGGAGGCACATGACATGTAGAAGAAGTACATAGATCAACATAGGACCGACCGTAGTTTTGATGTGGGCATGAAGGTGTTCCTTCGTGTCAGGCCACATAAGAGCCCTATCCATTATGGAAAAGGTTCTAAGTTAGCTCCTAGATTCATGGGTCCTTTTGAGATCTTGGAGCATATTGGCCCCTTGGCCTACCATCTAGCATTTGCCACCTAGCTTGTCTCACATACATGATGTGTTTCATGTTTCAGTTCTAGGAGATATGTTGCAGATCCTTCTCATGTGTTAGATTGGACCTCATTATAGGTGTAGGATCAGGGGCAGGTGATGGTGGAGCCCATTTCGCATCATAGATCGTAGGACCCGGGCCTTTGAGGCAGAGAGGTTGATCAGGTCAGGTGTAGTGGGACAGATATGATGAGACTGCAGCTACATGGGAGGATGCTACTTTACTACGAGTTTAGTTTCCACATTTGTTCCAGTGACTTCCAGAGGAAGTCGAGTCTAAAGGAGGGGATGTAGTTACCCACTTCCCTTTTGACACCTTTTTAATATTGATCATGATATTGTTGATTATATTATGGACATGATTATGGACTTTATTATAGTATGATGTTAGATGTTAGATCATGGATTATTGTTGACTTGATTCAGTTATGATGCATGATGATTATTAGAGACATTTTAGATATTGATGTTGATATACTATTTAACATGGTTATATTATGGATGTTGTTCGGACATGTGAGATTTGGATATTGTGAGTAGACCTAGAAATGAAATTATTTGATGATGATATAGTTGTTGATTAAAATTACAAATGATCTTGTTGGTTGCTTAGATGTTGTTGTGATTCATATATCTAGATGATTTTGGAATTTTATTTATATTATTTTGGATGTTTTGATATGGCCATGAGGCCGAAGGAGGTATTGTGTTTTGCAGGTTAAAATATCACAACAAACATCGGGGATTGGAGACCAACCACATTGGAATTCTAGATGAATTCAACAAGGTCACCATGGCAACTAGTGTTTGTTTGTGTGTGTTTGTGTGTGTTAGGGATTCCCATGGGGGATCACCTTTAAATGTGACCAAGGGTTATGTGTATTTATTTATTTGACCCTTTTGTTTAATGTTGCATGTGTTTATTTTGTGATGCATTTGCCCCTTTCTTTATTTATTAAATGTTGTATTAATATTGTGGGTAAGCATGTTGTTAATATTAATTAATTAAAAGATATCATGAGAAAGTAATTAATAGAGTTGTTGGCCTTGATTTAAAGTGTTGTAAGAGATGTGTAAGTTAACTTTTGAGTGTGAAACACTCCACCTTCTTGGAAATTCAAATTTGTCCTTGGAGGCTGATTTTGGAGGCTTGTGGGACAAGTTAAACTTGTCCCATACCTCTTAAATTTATTTACCAACCATACCTATGGTTGGAGAGTTGAAATTTGACTTTTATAATGCTTTTGAGAAAGGCAATTTGTAGGTTTTAATTACACTTTTCTTACATGATTTAATTTCAGTCCTTTGGGGTGTGGGTTGGATTTGAGTGTGTAAGTAAACTATCATTTTATTCACCCACCTATTTATTATGCATTGGAGAATGAAGTTGAATTTTGGGGTTGGGGTTGAGGATGTGTGATGTGGCATCCTACATGGATCCACCTCATCCTCTTCCCTTCCCTCTTCTATAAAATTTGAATTCCTTGCCTTGTTTTGGGTTGCTTCACTTTGGAGACTTCATTCTTGGGTGAATTCTTTTGTTGTTTTGGAGCTCTTGCTTTGAAGAAGTTTTTGGAAGATTGTTGCATGCTTGTGCTTGGCTGATTTGGATTGCTTGCATTGGGATAAAGCTTGTTGTTTTGGAACTTGGAACAACTCCATCATGGAGAGGTAGGAGCTTGGCTCTTGAAATGCTTCTTTTTGTTTATGAAAATGTTAATGTGTGAATGTTTTGGCATGTTTGTGGGTTGTTGGGTAGATGGCCTAGGAATGGTGTAGGAGAAGACTATGGGGTTTATTTTGTGGGAGGCACAAGTGTGTTTTAGGGAGGTATAAGGGAGGAGGGAGTTAGGATTTGGGTTCCACCTTACAAAGAAATAGCTTGCATTTATTTACTTGTTATGGGGTGCCATAAGAGGTTGGGGAGGCATAAGGAAATGTGAGGAATAAGGGGTACTTGGGGAGGCATAAGGAATGTCAGGGTTTTGATATACTATATTTTGGTGGTTTGTAATTCAGGTGGTGATACCCATTTCCCCTTTTGGGAGGCATAAGAAGCATCCCCATAGTTTCTTTCTCCTTTGGCTTGCTTGATAAAGCCTTAGTATTGTTTTTCATGTTTTAATGTAGTTGTAAACTACATTCTATTTTGGGACTGTGTTTTATTGTGAAAATGTTGCTTGTGTGTTTGTGGAAGCTGTTGTTGCCATGAGTTGGATCACATCTTTTATTGCACTATGGTTGGGGCTCGAGGTAAAATTATGAAGGATGGCTTCTCATATTATATGAATATCTTGGTTTGGTCGAGAGCATTTCCTTTCCCATACTCTTGTTGTGACCAAATTGGAGGAATGAGAAATACACATGTTGTTATTCTGGAGCTGAGAAAAAGATAGTTTGATAGTCCCTTGTGAAATGAAATCTTATTTTAGCCCTTTCTCACTTTAAAGTGGATGATCTATATATTAATTGTAATGGAAAGATACTTATATTGAAAATGAAAGTTGAAATTTAAATGTAAAAGAGTTATACTATGTATTCTATTTTTGGAAAGAATGTGAAAGAATGATACATATTTTGTATGTTGTATTTTGAAATCAAATGGAAAGGAAGTTGTAAGAGTTTCATTTGAATTAATGGAAGTGTTTTCCTTGTTCATATGATATTATTTCCATTGGAAATTTGTGTTTAACATGCACTATGAAATCCCTGTTTGGAAAGTGGAAAAGTGAAACACATGAGGAGAAAATGTATTATTCTGCCTTGTTTATAATATATGATTTTGGAAAGAATAGAAACTGCATTCTTGTTTTAATGTTTGATTGAAAGAAAGAAAACTATTTATGACCAGCATGGAATGAATTCAATGTTTTATTTCATGGCAAAAGAGATAGTTAATTTTTGTTTTGTAAATGTATACACTTCTTTCAATTCACTGTATACTTTGTAAAATTCCTTTATCAAATGTTCAAATAACCCTGCAAATAGATAAGAGGCAAATGAAATAATCAATTGGACTTAATGAGGACAAAATGATCCCAAACCAAACTAAAAACACTTAAGGAAATGTCTTGAAAATCTTCCAATTGAGCCAAGGCAAATCTATAGGCTTTTTGCTGTAAAAAGAAACTTGTAATTTCAAAATGCAGATCAAACCAACAATTTTACACTTGCTATATATCCTAAAAATTTCCTAATGGAAACCTCCATGTCTGTTTGACATGTTGAAGGAGAAAGAATGACAAATTTGAACAAAATTTTATAAGTTAAAATTTACCAGTTCGCACTGTAAAAGCCTGCAGATCATTTTCATGAAATTGACTCCTTAAATTTTATCAAAACTAGAATTTAATGAATCTTGTGCAAAGAGGACATCGAGATATTTCCAGAAATTCCTCATTTTCCCAAAACTAAGCTCTCTATCAAAAGTTATGGCCTTCTGAAGTTTTTCTTCACTTGGCGTCAGAAAAAAGAATTTCGGGAAAAATTTCCTTGGTAGGCCCGTGGGCCCAAATTTTCCCTTAGCACTTTGGAAAATTTTGGGAAATTTTTATTAATTTTCCCCACTACCCCTCCGACCCGCAACCAATCAGAGGCTGCCACGTGGCACCACGAGGCGTCGTGGAGGGGCGGATCCCTCTTTAACTTAGCTTAAAAAAAAAATTTGGAAAATTTTCTAAATTTTCCCCGCTGCCCCTGTAACCAATCAGAGATGCCACGTGGCATTGTGAGGCATGGTGGAGGAGTGGGTTCCTTTTTCCTTTTGTGTTTTCAAAAAAATTTTAGGAAATTTTTCTAAAGTTCCCCCCGGCCCGACCTGAGCCAATCTAATCAAGAGATGCCACGTGGCATCGTGAGGTGTCAGTGGAGGCATGGGTGAATTTTACCATTTTTCCCTTTGGGCTGCTAAAAATATTTTATCCCCACCACCCTATTTTCCCCGTGCTAGCTTAGGAGGTCACGTGTCCCTTGTGGACTTGCGGACTCACGGGAGCGCGGGTGTAAAGGTGGATTTTCACCCCTGCGTGGGAAATTTCCAAAATGTCTCTGGTGGCCCCGCCATCCCAAATCCTTCCCCAAGAAAATTTTTTCTCCACAGCCCGCCGACCCATCCCTAGTGAAAATTTTCTCCCTGGCCCGCGCCGACCCCCCCATGGGAAAATTTTTCTCCCCAGGCCCGTGAGCTCTTTGGGGAAAATTTTCACCCCAAGGCCCGCCGGCCCATAACTTGAGAAATATGAGGAGTTAGGAGGACTTCTTTATATCACTAGAAAGGTGAGGAAATTTTCTATCCATTGGGAATGATTTAGGAAATTTTGAATGCATTAATTTTGAGAAAAATCAAGTTGAATCTTTAAATCCTGTTAGAGAGTGGGTATGGTGAGGAATTACCCTCTGACCCTAATTGAACTTTCTAACCCTAAATTTTTGAACCTTGTGACCTCTAATAATTTTAATTAAATAAAATTATATTCTAGTTTAAACAAAAACAATTATTACATATTTTTCCTAACTAATCCTAGGTTGTTCTTGGGTCTCAAGTGGGTTGTTTTAGTGGGCATCGAGTTTTAAATAATCTAATGTATGTTAAAATGTGTGAATGGGGCCACTTAATACCCTTGTATGTTAAGTTAATTATGTAACACTTCTAGTAGGTTTTAGTAAATGATTCAATGGAAATTAAAGAAACTAATTTAAGAGAACTAAGGTAACTAAGGATAAGGGTTTATTAAATGTGGGTTGAATGTTAATTCCTTTGAGGGAAACTAATTAACCTAGTAAAAGAAAGCAATGGAAACTTATCTACGTGAATGGTAATTAAATTGACTTTAGAGTGAATTAAGAATATTTAATTAAAAATCTAGACCGGATCTATCCAATGAAGTGTAGCATTGATGGTAGGAATTAATTAAACATACATTAGGGTTTGACACCCTTGTAATTTAAAAAAAAAAAAAATCTGCAACTTCCGAGATAATTGTTGAAGGATTAAGGTGGTTTTAGAACGTTGAATTTGTGGGTGTTAGATTAAGCTAATAAATAGGTGATAACAAAAATAAGAGGAAGAGACACTCTCCATGCAAGAAAAATGAGAAGGAAATGGAGAATGAGAGGGAAGACTCATGTGCCATAGAAAAAATTGCACATAACCTTCCTTTTTGCACACAAAACACAAAAAAATGGATACTTGCAATTAAGAAACACATACACAACATATCACAACAAATAGAGAGGAAATAATGCAACAAACACTATCTTGGGAAGATAAGAAACCACAAAAAAATATTATTGTAGGAAAAGTATGGGAAGACCCTTTTACAGTGATAGAAGGTGGAAAACACATACGCAGAGGCCAAATGAAGGAATTTAACTTATTAACACTTGAGCACCCATTTTATGATGGTACCTTTTCATTATGAGATGTCTAACCCTTTAAAAATGAATGATTTTGTAAATATATATAACATGGGAGAGAGGGCATGGAAAACAGGGAAATGTGCCATTTTAAAACCCAATCACCAAAGAAGGACCAAATGCCATTACTTTTGTGTGTCTAGGCATAAGAATCCTTATATTCCTCCTGTACATGCCATCAAATATTACAAGTAATATCCTTAAAATTATTAAGTCACATTCCTAATACTTTCAAGTCATATTTGCAACAGTATTAAGTCATGTTTTTAACAACAATTATACATGAAAAAATGGATTAAATGAATTTTTTCATAAGTATGGGGCTATGAAAAATTCACTCACATTTTTATAATTCCATAAAAATATTAGTTAATTTTATTTCCTTATTCCAAATTTTAATAGGACATGTTATTGGGGAAAAGTAGCACCCTTGATTTGATCATGGAAGGTCAATACTTTTGGCTAACATGAAACTATCTCCAAGTGTGGGACCTTAAAATATTGAGACAAACCTTTAGAGAAGACTAGTTCATCTACCTAAATATATTGCTAACAATACTCCTATAATTGAAAACAAAACTATCTAAGCCTAAACTAGTCATTCATAGGGACCAGAGTTAGAGAGATGCATGTAAATGAAATCCTAAGCTAAGTAAGAGGTGACAGTAAAAGGAAGAAGGGGGATAAAAATCTCCATGTAGGAAAAATGAGAAGGAGAGGGAAAACACATGTGCACATAACCTTTCTTTTTGCATGAAAAACACAATAAGATGGATAGATGCATGTGGGAAACACATACACAACATATCGCAACAAATAGAGTGGTGAGAATGCAACAAAAACCAGCTAGGAAGACAAATATCTATAAAACAAGATATTATTGTAGGAAAAGTACATGCAAACCATTTTTACAGTGATAGAAGGTCAAAAACACATTTGTAGAGACCAAATGAAGGAACATAACTCACAAACCCTTGTGAAGCTCTTTTAGCATGGTACCTTCCATTACGAGGTGTCCAACCCTTTAAAAATGAATGATTTTAGAAATATATAGAACATGGGAGAGAGGTGGGAATAGAAGAGAGTGAAATACACCCTTTTCAAACCCAACCACTAAAGGACAAAAATCCATTACTTTTTTATGTCTAGGCATGGGCATCCTTCTCTTCCTCCTACACAATCCATCAAATATTACAACTAATATCCTTAAAATTATTAAGTCCCATTTCAACACTTTAACTCGTATTTCCAACACTATTAAGTCATGTTGTCAACATCTATTATACATGAAAAAATTGATTAAATGAATTTTTCACAGGGTATGTGAAAAATTCACTTGCATTTTTACAATTCCATGTAAATGTTAATGAATTTGATTTCTTGATTCCAATTTTAAATAGGACATGTTATTGGGAAAAGGTACCACCCTTGATTTGATCATGGAAGATAAATACTTTTGGCTAACATGAGATTGTCTCCAAGTGTGGGACCTTACAATCTTGAGAAAACCTTTAGAGAAGGATAGTTCCTTTTCCTAAATCTATTGCTAACACTACTCCTCCTATAGCTGAAACCACAATTATCTAAGCCTAATATACTCAATCACAAGGAAAAGAGTTATAGAGATGTATGGAAATCAAATTCTAAGCTAAGAAAGAGGTGATAGTACAAGGAAGAAGGGTGTTATATATAGTCTCCATGTAGGAAAAAGGAGAGGGTAGACACATGTGCCATAAGGAAAACTCGATTTAACATTACATTTTGCACACAAAACAAAAAAATGGATACCTACAAATGGGTAACACATACATAACATATCATAACAAATATAGAGGAAAGAATGTAACAAACACCGATTAGGAATGATAAGGAACCACAAAACAAGATATTGTTGCAAGAAAAGTATGGGAAAACCATTTTTATTGTGATAAAAGATGGAAATTTTTTTGTAAAGACCAAATAAAGGTCTATAACTCACAAACACTTGTGAGACAATTTTAGCATTATAACTTTGCATTATGAGGTGTTAAACCCTTTATAAATGAATGATTTTGCAAATATATAAAACATGAGAGAGAGGGGTGGGGAAGAGACATAAATGCACCATTTTAAAATCCAACCACCAAAAAGGACTAAATCTCATCACTCTCGTAGGTCTAGGCACGGGCATCCTTCTCTTCCTCCTATACACACCATCATATATTGCAGAAGTACAAGCATGGGCACCAATAAGCATTAAAATATGGTTGGTGGAGTGGTTGAAGTGTTTGGATTTGTTTAAAATGCACCTTTTCCCTGTAAAGACCATGTTCTACGTTTTGATCCACAAAAATCTATCATTTTTTGCATTTCTTGATGTCAAAATGAATCCCTCGATGAGATAGTTCCAACACCACCATTTGTTTGGAATTTGGAGATCCGAGTTAAAATTTATTGCCGAAAACAAAATCCTAGTTAACCCAAGAGGATTTCAAGAGAGATAGAAGAACTATGGAACATTCTTCATGGCCCCTAAATATAAAATTTAATTTATTACCTTTTGGATTGGAAAATCGAGGTTTTAGAGGAAAAGAGGAATGGGGAACTTTAATTTGTTACCCGATTTGTCTTGGTAAAAGATGATAGAGGGTGGAAAACCACTTAAATGAGGAAACTATTTTGTGTGGGCCTTAAATGCCCTATTTTTAAAATTAAATTCCATGTCCCCCTTCATCGGTTGTATCGGTTGTTCAACAAACCCGTGGAATAACAAAAATGTTCCATTTGTGCTAATGAAAACCGACTTACCCAATTCAAATCCTCATATATCCCAAGTGGTAATGTGGGAAACATTAGGAACAAAGGAAGAGTTGTTTGTGTTCCTCCAAAGGATGATTTTCTATTTTTTTCCCAATTTGACCATGTTTCTTGCAAAATGGCTAAGTGCTAGATTAAAGACACCTACCGAGAGTTGGAATAAATTCCTAGAACACACAAACTTTCCCCAAACATGATTTTACCCAAATATTAATCATCTACCTTCTCTAAAAGGCTTGGAAAGAGTGCTACAAGATGAATGTTTTTCCCATGAATTGTAAAAACCTAAAATGGCCTAGGGATGATTTTGGATAGGATTTTTGTAACTCAACGGGCATATCTACCTTCTAGATAAAAGAAAAGTGGATTTAAATAATCTATTGGGCATGGAGTCAAGTATAAAAACTTGAAAAATAATATAAAAACTTGAAAATATTAGCATTGAATGTGCTTGGACTATGAGCCAACATGGAACTGCATAATCTTGCTCTTGAATGTTGATTTTCTTTTTAGTTTTGAGAATGACTTGAAAAATATCTAAAAATATAAATTTTTACCAAGGAGCACGAGGAACTATGATTTGCGGCTAAATTTTGGGGTTGAATGAATACACCTTGAATCTTCCCAAAACATATTATTTCCACTACTACACCACACTCAAACTAGACTATTCAATAGTGATAAACACCCACAAATGCTATGTTTAAACACAAAAAATCATACATGTTTCAAGTGGAAACATGCAGAGTATGCACACACACTTGTTTTGTAATAAGCAAACCCGATCTACCCCTACCCTAACTAAAGATAAAGGAAAAAAAAAAAACCATCTAACGGTTGGGAGAAATAGTTTCTTTCTTACAAAATTGAACCATGTGATCAATTCGTAATAAACATGGCCTGTAATGAGAGTGTAAAATTGTCTTGGAATTGATTTCCCTTCCCATTTCTCAAAATACCAACTGAAAAATAGCCGGGTTTTTAATTGGGAAAACATTTCTTTGAGTTGGTGAACCGATCCTTATGATTTTCCCGTTTTATTTTCTTGCAACTCAATGAATGGAGTTTTAAGAGGAACTTTCCTCTTCATTTTGGATGTGTCTTGCCTTACTTCAAGACAAAAATATAAATATATAAATAAAATTTTAAAAAATAAAATTTAAGGAGATGGGATGCGTGTGGAGGGTGGTTGAGTGTGACAGGAGTTGAGGAGACGTGGGGAAGGTAGTTTCAAGAGGTATAGGGTGTAACAAGGCATGGACCACCCAAAAGGGACTTTTCAGGCCTGTCATTCCTTGCATAATAATACACGTAATTTATTTGAGAATCCAGAGAGTTTGACCACACAAAACCCATGTCCACATTGTAAATTTACCAGTAATGGACAGTTGCAGCAAGGGTAGTGTGGCTGGAGACTGGTGGTGGATGGAATTGGCTTTGACACTCTTGTTAGTGTCTGACCAAATGAAAGAAGTGAAAATTTCTCAAGGAATACAATTTCAGCAGTTTACAAAATACATGGGGATTCTCTTGAGATAGTCAGATGGTTTCACTATGAAACAATCGGGTCTCCAATGTGATCAATTTACCTTTGTTGGCTTCCTCCCATCCTATGCCAAAATGAGGATTTTCTCATATGTTTTGTTTGCAAGTTATCCAGCATATATAAATGTTATTGGGGAAGCATACATTTGGCATGTGACATTTTGGTGAAACGTCCAAAAAGGATGATGGCGCGTGGATTGAAATAAGCCGAGAAATTGTGCGAGTTTTGTTTGTGTTAGTGTTGTTTCTAGTTATCCTCTCAGGCTCAACAATTTTCCTATGGTAAATCCATTCAAAATAGCACGAATATTTGGATTTCTATTATAGATGCTGAAAAATTATACTGAGGTGTAGATCCATCAAGCCTTTCCATGTACACACATCCTGATTCAAATCAAGGAATCCTGGAGCTACACCTGGTCATCCAACATGCAAAACAAGGGAGATTTGTCATATTTTAATAGTTGCATGTGTCCTGGTAAATATGGATGCCTAGCTGGGTCTGTGGTCTACCTAACAAGTACCTCGAGAGATGTGGTCGCATGGAGTTTTCCTGACCATGCAAGATTCTTATTTATTTGTATTTGACAAAAGCTTATAGTTTCAATGGAGGTATTTCCAGTATTGGTGTGAAAAAATCTTGTTGCATTGCATCTAGAATAAGTCTATATGTAGGTATTTATGGATCTCTTAGTCATGTTGGCTATCTTAAGGGAGCTACAAACATTATCATCAAACACCATTAAACATGTGTTGGCCATTCTAGGTTTAAATTATTGGTTATTGAAGATCACATAGGAATATGAGCTACGCTAACTACTTTAAGGGGCTAAAAATTTTATTTTCGACATACCATTTAAAATTGTTGTTTTATTATTGGTTCTGTGAAAAATGGGTTCATTGGAAAATACTTTGAGGTTCTCAAGGAAAGGCAAAATCGTAAAATTTTGGATCCTCGTGAATTGTTCCATAAAATGCTTAAGTGAGATCTTTGGAACCAAATCACGAGGGTTTGAACAACTTCGTTCCTCCAGGCATGGTTCATCTCTCCTTGTCTTTCGTAATTCTCGTACTTTAGTTTCTCTTTTATGACAAAATATAATTTTAAAAGATTAGGATTATCATAAGATTTAATTGTTTTATATTAACTTGTTGCAAAATAATAAAATGTCGTATCATAACTCACGCAATCAAAATAACCATTTTTTTAGAAAACCATGAACTTCAGACCTTGTTTCAAGGTGATTTAGAGAACTTCTTGACCAAACTAGATCACTACAGTATTGTTTTATCGACAAGTTGAAGTTGACTTCCCAAGTAAATATGTTGACCATCTCCTAGTTTAAATAGATAAATTGTGACTTCCAGAGACTCACAAAGTAACCTTCGTATCTCCGAAAAGGGAGATTAAGCTTCCTTTGTTTACCTATTTATGTGAGGTGTCATTTAAATCTTTGGATCGATCCTGGATGAACATTTGTGAACTTTTTGATGCCCTATAGGAGCCACATTTTATGGTTTTATAGTTGTAAGAAGATACTAAAACAAAAAATTTGGCTTTTGTTTTGAACCGCCATTTGAATCCTAGATAGATAAATGCTTTTCCATCTTCACAAACCTCTAGTATTCTTTTAGAGAATTTCCTGGAACTTTCAACTTGAGGAAAAATACTTTTCCTAATAGTTTGGCAAAGCCATTTTGTAGGCTCTCGGTCGTAGTTTGACTAGATCAAATTGGACCAATTACGACCGAAGGCTCTAGAAATCATGTTTCCATTTGTAAACCACTTGCCACTTCTTAATTCTATTAGTTCCTATGAATTTTTGGTGTATAGGAGGACACGTAGAAACTTACCCGAAGTGTGTTTGCTCTTTAGAGGAAAACGTTTGAAATTGGTTTGTTTACCTCGAGCGTTAATTGAAGCGTTTTGCGGCTAGCGAGGGAAACGTAAGAAGGAAGCTGTCTAAACCATGTCGGGTTGCCTAACCACCTTGGAAACTTAATGACACTTGTAAATAAATTTTTAGAACTCTATCTTTTGGCTTATTGTCTAAAATTTTGACTTTTAGGAAAATAGTGTTTCTCTCTCTTTCCTATCTCTTTCTCTCTCCTTAGTTATGAAATGAAGTGAAATGAAATGAAATGAATACATGTTTCTAAACCTTTTCTTGTGAATGAAAATTGTAATTATTATTATATGTAAATGGGAAACTAAAGGAATTAATTATGTTAGATTAGGGTGGATTCCATGCCAATGATTTATTGCTGATTTCATGCTCACATGGTTTTGCAAGATGCAAGAAAGATGGTGAAAAGGCGATGTGTAATTCATTAATTATTATTGTAATTTATATAGGTCATTGTAAAATGAATATATGTATAATGTAGTCTCATGTTACAAAAAAGTTATATTTGAAATTTGTTAATATGTATGAGATGTTAGTTTTAGGGATATCTTAGGAAATGTGCATTTAATCATAGGTTCAATTTGATTCATAGTTACGTATGGTAAAAAGGTTTGATATATATATGGTAAATTAATTTGAAGTTAATATCTTGTAGTTCATTTTAAGTGTTCAATAAATAATTAATTAATTAGTGTGTTGTATTCTTACCTTGTAAATGTAATAAAGAGATTTAATCGAAACACTCAACCCTAGTATAAGATTCATGCATAACATGTCTTCATGTGTGATCCTTATTACAATATAATAAATTGAAACCATATAACAAACTTAAAATTTCCCTTTGTATGGAACCTCCTAATTTAGGTAAATAAACCCCTAGTTTGAGTTTGTCTTCATAGTCATTATGTTTAGCAACATTATCCGAGCCCATCTTTTAGGAACAACATGGTACAACCTTATCTCGGAGAATTTGGTTTCCTTCTAGGTTTGGTAACCATGAGGAGAATGTATTCTCTTCAGGCATGACACCATGTTGATTGGTGAAGACCACCCTAGAAGTCACCTTAAGAGTCCTTGTTCGAAGCAACGACTATGCGGTGTAACCTTACCATTTATGGAGTAAGTAGAACTATTAATCCCTTAGTATCCTAGTGGACTAATAAGTCTTACAAAGTTAGATCTAGAATTTTTCTTGTCATCAAATGAATTCCTTGTGGGACCCCCAGATGACACAAATGGAGAGAGTGAAATAGTTGTTCTATGACTTAAACTCTTGTTAATGAACTCTTTAGTCCCTCTCATCTAGATGTGTTACCTTGGTTACTAACAACATAACACCTTGGTATTTTATTGAAGGTGGTTTAGCATAAATATGTCCTCTCTCCTTAAACTCATATATAGTTGAGGCGTAGATCATTAGGTGCATTTTGGAATTAACCAAACCTTAGTTGATTAGGAGGTTAACTTGGGGTCTTGTGTAGTTATAATGCTTCCAATCATATACTTCTTCAAAATGGTAAACAAGTAATTTCGTAACTCTCTATGTTATAAAGTGACACAAAAAAAAGGACCTAAGAAACACTGTAAATGAAATGAGAATACAAGAGTATATGTGAGAATGGCTTAGGAATAAAAATTCACTTGAAGTCCTTATGGATGATTTAGGCATTGAATTTTTGTTAATAATGGATACAAATTGTTCTTGGTGGGACTAGGCATTTGAGCCAATATAGAGTCCACTAAAAATAAAATAAAATAAAAATTATGTATTGTAAATGCTTAACTGAATCAAACTAAATTTGGTAGTAAAACCACCATAGTTCAAGAATAAATTTGCTTCATATGGAAGGAATTTTTTAGAGAAGGAAAAACTTGAACCTTCATCTCCTTTGAATCGTATTATTTTTCCCTCGAAAACTTATGGTTGGTCCCTTTTCATGATGATGGTAAAATTAACGTCACTAAACATATTTTCAGAAACAAACCTTTATCATAAGAGCGAGAGAATTACGAATCTTATATGTAATTTGAAATATGGAAAATAAGTATTTATGTGATGGAGATTGTCATAAGTGAAAAAGATAAAACTTAAATGGATGAACTATAAGTTGAATGTGGAATTAACTTATGAATTTGTAGGTGGAAAAGGGAGAAAATTATTCTTACATAATAATGTTAATCGTAATGAAGATGTAATCTTGGTAATGATGTGTTGTGGGTTTTCAAATCCTTGAGTCCATTTTCTTGTGGTTGGGATTATTGCTTGCATTCATTCATTGGGTAAAGTGTGGTATTGATATGTATATGGTGTTGTCATGTGTCTATGTGAGTCGATGACTTGTGTAAGTTTTGTATGCATTGTTGATTTCCTCTACTTAGAACCTTGTAGTGCTGCGTAGTGAGCAATGTAAGTCAATTTTTTTATTCTAGTATTATTACTGTTGTATTTGGGTATGTAAAATGTGGGCATTACATTTGGTATCAGAGTGGAGGTTCATGCTCTCAAACCTCTAGTACAGATTTAAGTGGTGATGGTGTTGCATGATGTTGGTGGACATTGGAAGAGTAATGCGATATAAGCGTGACATGAACTATGTCGTAATTGTGAAATTTTGAACGCACATGTTGTGTATGTCACTTAGTGCATATTTTTTTATCATGTTGATGTGCTTGTGATGAGAGTATTCTCTCTCCTTTTCATGGATTCTATGAAGAGTTCACGTGTGATGTACCACCTTATTATGTGTGACAAAAGAATGTTATTGTGGATTGTGAAGTGTTGGAGAATTTTGTCATTATGTGATATGTAGGTGTATTGATGTATTGCATGACAAAATTGGTGTAAGGTGAATTAGATTGTATCATGATGTCATCACTATATTGTGAGGAATCGTGTGCATCACCATGTTGTATTGCAATTGACTATATGTTGTAAAGTTAGACATTGTGTTCCTCATACATATAATTCATGTAATATGTGATGGTTCATGTCGTGATTTAGGGGCATATCATGAGCGTATGATCCCTATTATATAGTAATTACACTTTGGGTTCAGAATGTGGTAATGTGATGTATCGTAACCCATGAAAGTAATGATTGTGTTTTACCTTATATATATAACATGCATAAGACACTATGGTTAATTCATGTGAATCATCATTGTGTTAGTGATGTAGTTGTGTGTTATGTTGTGGACCCTAAATTGACCCTAAGGGAAATTGGTAAAAGGTGTATGTTTGAAGTGAGGAAATGTGTACCATTGACCAGTCACTCGAGATGAGTATGATATAGGAAGTGGAGCCTTAAATAGGCTTAAAACCCACTTTTTTTGTTGGGTATGTGTGGTGATTGCTCAACAGGTGTCATACATATTGTGTTTTTGAGACACCTTAGGCTTAGTAGAGTGATACTTGTACTCCTTTATCTCTCCCAATATGGTTATCGTATGGATTCAACGTATGTGAGTTTGACTATGTTGAGCCTTATCGAAGTGGTGGTGGGATGATTCATATAGAGACGATGAGAATTATCTTGTTCATATGATATTTTATGAGTAATTTGAGGCTCGATGTTTCGAGTGCCAACAAATCATTGAGTATCCCCCTTGGTGGCTATATAAGGCCACATAGTTATCATAGTGTGTTATTTCTATACATGTATTTTATTTGTAAATCTAACACTTTCCCTTTTCTTGCTAGAACCAACAACTTTCTTGGTGACATGTTCTTATATTTTGGGCATTTATTTGGTTGTTTCCCTAACATTCGTATTTTTGACTAACCATGGCTAATTAGCCATTTTATTTTCCCAGTTTTAAATTGTGTATCAAGTTTAAAATTTTATAGCCTAGCCCAAGGCTTGGGATTGTTTCCACTTGGCATTTGATACATATTGTTTTGATTGTTGTAATGTCATAATGTGTCGAGAATAGGGTCATGGGATTCACCATGGAGTGGTGGAACGTATGGACCCACTTTTGTATGATGGGGTACGACCCAAGGAGTTACATATAACTAGTGGGTTTTGAACCATGAGTTATTATGTCACTTGGGTTAGAGGTATCTGAAATCTATATGCCTAGGGTCATAGGGTGAATGGCCTATTTTGGGGAGCGAAAATGAAAATTTATCTTTATTTTATGACTTGAGGGAGGCATATGAGACTTGAGGGAGCCATAAGAAACTTGATGGAGGCATAAGAGATTTGTGTGGGTGTGATTAATGCTTTACGAAGTATATGGAGTTGTTTTGCGATGTTTTGGGAGGTGTATGGTGTTGGTGTTATGATTTATGTGTACTCTTGTGAGTCCAGTTGTGTTTTTGTGATGTTGAGGATTGATGCTCCTCATTGTTGGTATGATGTTGTTTCCATCTTGACCATATATAGCTACAGTTATGGTTTTGAGTTGCGTGAAACCCCTATATGTGTACATGTTGGAAATTATATGTTGTTGTAGTTTGCTTATGTTATGAGTACCTTTGTGTCAGAAGCATGTGTGATAAGTATTGTGTTGTGAGGGATATGTATGTTCCTCCCATGGGTTAGTTGAGTTCTTGCAATGTGATATAGTCATGGAAGTATGTAGAATTATGTCTTATGAACCATTAGTGTTGTGTTTGGCCCTGGTGTGGTATTGTGATGTCAATTTTGTTGGACACCCACAAGAATAAATTGATAAAAATATTAAACAATGAAATATTAAGAGCTTGAGATTAATAAATATTGTTAAGGGAAAAGAGTAATTAGATAATAATGTAAAATAAAAAATTGCCAATCTTCATAGAACATTGAGAAATTATCAAAACTTTCCCTCTTTACGTGTGGTTGTTATTTAGTGACATGTGTCATTGATCGCATCCTCTTTTCTCATAAGTATCTATTTTAACCTTGCCTTATGTCGCATCTAGGATGATGCTCTTAAAAGGGGAGGGAACTGTAGTGCCTAAATTTAAGACAAAAAATATAATTATATAAGACATGTTGGTATCCAAATTTGTTCTCCTTTTCAAGATGAGAAACATCACAGATTTGACATGGAGCTTAGAGATAGATAGATCATAATGTATGTCATTTTGTAGCCGGGGATGAGATCTAACTGGCCCTTTGTCACTCAGATTTGTGGAGAGATGGATAGAATCTTCAAGAGGATTTGACATATCCTCACTACTTTAGGTTGTGCCTTTCAACCAGGGTGAGAGGACCCATAATGTAACCTCTGTTTGATGAAGGAGATGGAGATATCCTTATTTTTCACAAATTTTATGAAGAAAACCTTGGGAAAGTATGATCAATACTCCATAATTTAACTCTCAAGAGTTGTCACTTCTAAAAGATGGAGATACTTTCAAAATAAGGCTAATGTTACTAAATATATTATGGAATCTTGATTGCTTCTGCATATTTTAGTAGTAGAATTTATACATTTTTGGACACACAGGGAAAGTAGGGGTAGTTCAAGATGGGTTCATTGTTTTTGAATAATTTTGGTGGGAGATTAAGTAGGATAAAGTTGATTATACTAGATCTTTGAGAGACTTCACAACAATTTTAAAGTTAAATGACAGAAAGCTTCAGAATAGCTAAAATATTCCTTCATCCGAAGGTGTGCATCGATGGAGGCCCATATTTGTATGGTTTCACACAATATCCAAGAATTTAACACGAAGGCTCGAGCTAAAGACTTGGTAAAACATCAAAGACCCCTCGTTCCTCATGCCTAAGATATAATTGAAGGCTTACAGACAATCTTTATCAACAAATGATAATGAAGTGATTTTAAATTTTTATCTCATTGCAAGATGAACGCTCTACTTGAAAGGAAATTGCAAATGCCACTAAATTATCATAGATATGAGATCTGTGTGATTCAAAGGGACTTTAACACAATATTTCAATGGGAATAAGAAAAAATACTTGCAGACATTATGAAATAAAGTAGACACAAATTGCTCCAAGATTAACACAAATTAACTCAAAATTGATTAAATTCATTAACAGGGGAAATTTTATTTGAATAGTCTCAGATCTTGTCAATGGTTGTACACTCACAACCAACTTGACGTGATTGAAATTTAAAACACATGATATTAACAGGTTTCTCAGATTCGTCTCTTCAGAACACAGGCTCTCTCAAATTTTTCTCTTAAGAATTCAATCCCCAACCTTTTGCAAGATTATTCTCATTACATTTATACATTTCACTTGCTCACTTATCCCAAATTTCCCCCTAAAAAAGAAGAATATTCGAGAGACCTTTTTTTGTTACCAATTTTCCTCAGAAAGAGACATTTAACAAATTCACATTCAAAAGCTTCCAAGTGGACCAATTATGAACTGATCACATTTCTCAAGCCCTCGACTAATGACTAGGATGTCATGCCACAACATTTTGGTAGTCCTTCTAATCATTCTGATTATGTCATGTGATAAATCCCTGTTTTAATCATTTTCTAGAGCTTATGCATAGCTAGATCTCGATGGGTAATCGTTTTTGCCCTCGAGGAAAAACCTTTTCATCTTTTATGCCCTGACCTCCATCATTTCACCCTTTTCCCTCTCTTTCCTTTAGAACTCTTCCCAAAGCATCCATATTCTCTAGTAATTCACATTTTTGCAAGTTCTGAGCAATTTCAACTTGAAAATATCGACCTTAACAATCCTTGGACTCACAAATTAACTTCTAAATCCATTGAATGGGACTTTGCAGATAAAAACAACAAGGTATTTCATCAAATAATGATGGAAAATAGTGTGTATTGACCTCTCCAGGAGCCTTGGAGAAAAAATGGTGGAAAAATAGACACACTGCACAACAACCATTGATTCTTCCCCTTCTCTACTTTATATTATAGTCATCCATGTGTTTTCTTGGCATAACTATAAAGGAAAAATATAGGGAAAGTTTCCAAAAAAGCATGGGCCTTCCACGTGCCGGGACCCAAGAAAAATGCCATTTGGCCTTTCAAAAATTCTCAATAAAAAGGAGCAGGAGGAAGCCTCCACGTGTCTCAATGGTGCACTTCGAGATGGTTTATATGTACCCAAAATTGAAAGGCTTGTACTGCGAGAACAATGTTACACATGCCCCAATGATGATACAGGTCACCTCACAAGGTCTTCGAATCCAGAAAATCTTGTGAAGTACATGTTAGCATCCCAAACGCTTTGTCCTTGTTCCTTGTGCTTTGTTTTATTTCTCTACCCTTCATTTCTTAGCGTTGTGAACTTTAGTGATGAAACCACTTTGCCTGGTAGGGCGGCGGTCTATGCGCAACCCTACTTAGGGTGGAGGTCCTTCATGCGTTTTCAAAGCACATTCTTCGATCATGACACTGAGTAAATTTTCAACTTTTACTAGCTTTTCTCCACCGCCTTGGCTCGTATTAATGTTTTATGTCCCCTGGAATAGTGTTTCTCCATTGTTTAATGGTAAAAGAGTTCTAATGGGAATCACCTTTGGGTGAATGTGAAATCTATAAATAGCCAGCTTGTTTTCAAGCAAATGGCCCCTCAAAACTACCCTTCAACTTCTCATTTTCCATTGTTTAGTCTGTCAATTTCTTGTTTAGAGCTCATTTTTGTTTCATGTTTGCATCCATGCTAGTTTTTCCTTTGCTTTTAAGAAGCCATTCGATCTTCTTGCTTCAGTCTTGTGTATTGTTGTCCATACAAATTAGTTTAGAGTAGAATAGTGTCAGTTATAGATTGCATCCATTAGAGTTGTAGGTTGTGTTCTTCACAGAACGTAGATTCTAGAATCTCTCGGTACACTTGCGTTATATTCCCACAATAAATCCTGCTAGGAATTGCATATGCCAAGCTCTGTCTCTTGCGCTATCCCTCTCCTACTCACATTATATTCGGTCTATATCCAAAGCTGCCATTGTTCGAATACCTTCTTCTATTGATGCTTTATCATATACACGCTCTTACGGATTCACGTGAACACAAAGGAATGAGGAGGTAATCCGAGGGGACAAAGTCATACACTCTTGTTATGCAAATTCAAGGTTTTATCTGTCAAAGTTCTAGTTAAAATATATCAAATAGAGTAGTGAAACATTTCATTTCAATTAAAGTTTCATTCTCGATATTACTAGGGAAGCTATGGGGATTGATAGTTTCTAAGAAACTATGATTCATTCCTCACTTCTAAGGTAGGATCGAGAATATTTCAATTAAGTTAATCAGCTATCTAGTTATTTAGGATAAACTCACAACTACACAGGCAAGTAGCTACACCGGGCTACCTTGTTTGTTTTAATTTTGTTATTAGATTAGTTGTCATTTTCTAAATATATTAGATTAGTTGTTCTTTCAATTCCATTTAAAATTCTATTAAAAAATACAAAAACAAAGGAATACATATATGTTGTAGATATATCTTGCATAGTCAATTTATTTTCGTTTCAGTTAGGCTTATATTGATCTTGTATGACAATCACGGGACCTAGAGAGCCAGGGAATATGTTTTTGAGCCAATCATGCCTCAACCAAATATTGTTGCAGCATTAACTGATATAGACCAAAATCTTAGAATTCAGGTCTTCCAAACAACAACAGACCTACAAGAAATTAGCACACAGTTAAGAGGGTTAAACATAGAAGACGACAAAGCACACACATTCTAGTCAAGTCAACCAAATTATAGACTACCTTGATAGATATCCGTATGACTGTAGAAGGACCTGAAAGAGAGAAAAAATTCAGTTGTGATCCACTAGTCCCATAGCCAGACGCAGGAGACCTCCTCATTGATATAGACACTAGCTTACGTATCCAAGTTGCCAGAACACCTGTTAGATACTCCAAGAAAATCGTGCAACTTCTAGTTCTAAACGTAGAGGCCGAAAAGGCATACGATTATTGGATACTTAGGATCAAAAAAAGGGATTGATTCTTCACATGACCATAGGAGGTCCACAACAACCATGAACTTACGGTTGTGATCCAAAGGTCCCATAACCCAATGAGGCTACAAATCAATCCAACATTGACACTGGTTTGTGAACATTAGTGTTTAGATCCTCTCCACTCCCATAAGACATTATCACACAAATATCATTATTAAACATAACAGCTAATTAAGCTAAATATTTCTGGACTAGACTAGAGAATTGTCCATAAAATACCAAAAGATCGCTACATATTTATCCATTCCATTTTCACGACCTTTTCGGAGATATATATAAAGCACCCATAGGTTATCTTCCACGTATTCCACAACCTATAGATCAGATAATGGCAAAGCTTGATATTGATTGGAGCCTTTGAGCAACTATCCTCACCGAAAGATCTATCACCTTTGGTTTAGGTTAGAAGGGCCTTCTTTGCCTTAGATTCGCAGATCCCCTTATTGGGTGTTGAAGACATAAGATTACCTAACTAGCTTATTTGTACACCCCATGTATTCAATCCCTACCAGATGTCTCGGCACGACCTTGGGAGGTTGGGTGCGAGGAAGAGTTACTTGTAGATTCCTATGCTCGCATGTCACTTTTCCATCGTACAAAATTGGTGAACTCGACATGAATCAAACACGCAAATTCTAATTCAGAGTTAGATTTCTACTTGTTCTTCTAATTAATATAGTTTTCATCTTTTCCACCCCTTTTAACCTTCACATCAATTTGTACAAAAAAATTGGTGAACCCAACGTGAACAAACAATTGTTTCATCTTACCTACCTCATTAGCCTTCACATCAGCTTCACCCCCAAGATTAGTGAACCTGATATTGATGGAACAATTTCTTCACTTTCACACTCTTCTTTTAGTTTTATCCATCTTCGCTTCTTCCCATTATTCTACGGGTATTCATATACCCCCCGAATATGTCGGGATTTGATGCATATGGCTAGACCTCTCCTAGGTCTTGAAGCATACTACGATCAACTGAATAGACAACCATCACCCTCGCTCTCAACATGGGGTGATAACTATTCAACTAACCATTTTCAACACAAACTCCACCTCAAAGGACTAGATATATTTATTCTTTCCAAATAGAGGAGTTGGATCAACTCACTCAAACGCAACAACCAGAGCCTTCGGTTCGAACACCATGACGCTTTGGAGAATCTGGTACATCTCCTTAGGTGTTGCTTAGACCGTAAATTAGTAGACAATCAGATCCATATCTGTTTTTAGATGATGAATACTCAACATGTTATGCTTTAGGAGTGAACAACGCTCTTAAAGTATGTACCCACCTATAGGCGGTTTGCAAATACAACCCGAGGTCTCATTCCAAGAAAACACCCCCATTCCTCCACCCATAGGAAATGTCCTCGGTGATACTTTGCAAGGAAAGCGATCGAGTTCATAGTAGGGTACCATATGCCTATACAACCTCAAGGTATACAATGAACACCACTAAGGAAAAATACTATATCTTCACTGAACGAGGTCATCTCAGCCTTAGTCAAGAAGGTTAGAGGGTTGGAACTTGCTCAGGCAAGTCAAAATTTGTAATTCATACAGGCAAGAAATTCCAATCCTCCACATCATCCTAGCCAAGTAGACCTCCTCACAGGAACAGGCACATTGGGCATGCCTCCTCAGTATTCACAACAAATGCCAACTAGAACCACGTTTTCTAATGCCGCTCTGTGGAAAATATGATACCTCCCGGTTTAGTACAAAACAATCCATTCCTAAGCAATGCTCCTCCATACTTAAACATGTATTCCAAATCACCACAGGGAGATATGTTCTCTTCTCCTGGCATGTTCGCTCAACCACATGGATTTCCTTATGCCCCTGTAAATATATATGCTACGCCACACCAACAACCCATTCCACCTCCCCCTCGGCGGGCGCCATCAATGGTCAAAGCCTATGCGATAGGGAGTTATTCGAGAATATTTGAAAGAGCCTTTAGACTTCACTATACAAAGCGTCATGCTTCTAAGACCTCTCACTGATATACCCAAGTAAAAAGGAGAGAGAGACCCAAATGCACATATTAAGGCCTATGCCATGGCTGCCATTCAAGAACTACTCCTTGGGATGGAGTTGTTGCTAAAATATTCCCAAAGCGTTAGAGGGTATCACCCTCGATTGGTATTCTGAGAATACTTGAAGCTCCAATACATTCATTTAAATAACTCGTTTCAGATTTCATCAAGGCATTTGACATGAACAAATTGTTGAGAACAGGAATTAGGGAATTCTTGCATATTAAGAAAGAACACAATGAATTTGTTTCTCATTTCCTCGAAAGATGGCATATAGTCCTCTATTCTTTAACAAGCACTCCAAACATGGATATGATGGACCTATGCGATTTATTCCTTCATTCTCTCAATAGAGAGATAAAGGAAGAAGTCAGAACTTCCCACTAAGAACTTATGATGGAGTTCTCGAGAGCGCTCTCCGAATAGATCAAGTTGTCATAGATAGCGGTCGTAAGACATATGGAACAAATTGGAGGTTAATTGTCCCCAACCAAAACACTATGACTTATCCTACTACCACAAACACCAATCAAGGACCTAAAATCCTTAAAAAACCACGGGGTGACAACAGATGGAGTGACTAACCAAGCGAAAAAAACAAACGTTGTATATATTCCACCACGATTAATAATCAACGAAACAACAATTTTACCCCAACAATCAATGCGGTGGATTTTAATCATCCCCAACAACAAAAACAACAATAACAACAACAGCAACAATAGATCCAAACAGGATCTCGAGTCAAAAATGATTGGATATAAAAACCAAAACCAAAGATAGAAAACACAAAACTTTAATCCTAATAGTCAATAGTTCAATCATATTTTTGGACCACAACACGTGCCAAACCAACAACCTAGGAGTTATAATCCTACCTCGTATTATGGTTTCCACAAAATTTGAGGCCATGACATTAGGAATCGCCACGATTACAATAATTTCATGCAACATCCGCCAGGAAGAACAAAGGCAACTCTTCATAGAAATGTTCTTACAGATTACGTGACACCTATGACAAAAACTTTCACGGGGTAGTCTCCCCCAAAACGCACCTCTTAAGATCTTCAATGATCCACTTCCAAATCACAATAACAATAATAAATTAAATCCAAATGGGATGAACAAAGTTGTAATGACAGGAAATAACGATCATGAAGCCTCAACTTCACTAAATCCACTGTCACACCACAATTAGGAAATCAACCGCAAACCAAGCTAGTTGGTCTAGTGGAGTTAGATCTTGAGCTGCGCGTAGAAGCCATAACAAGAACATGAGAATATTCTTCTCAACCAAATCCAATCCATCCACTAGAACCGGATAACATTCAACCAACATTGGTAAAACCCGTGGGTGCTTATGATTTGATTAATGACTTAACAAAAACCTTCTCTCACATCTTCTTTTTGGATTTGTTGAAAAAATATCCTACCCATAGGGCTGCTCTTTTAGAAGCACTGGGTCTAGGTCATTTAATTAACATCATTCCACCTCCCGAAACACAAGTAAATCATATAGACTTCGATATCCACCCTCTAGGGTAGCGAAATAAGGATAACAAGCTTATATTCGACATAAACAAAATGCCAACATATGCTAAAATTGCACGTAGAGGTGATTTGGCATTGTATTTACAGGTGTGGGTTTACAATAATTATGTTAAATGTGCAATGGTGGACGATGGGATAGTAGTTAACATTGTCCCCTTCTCTTTCCTTCAAAAGCTAGGATATGGAGAAACAAACTGTTCCACAACAAGAAATATGCTAAGAGGTTATGATAGCCTTAAAGCTACTTTAATTGGGACTATAATATTACCAGTCACCTTAGGACCCAAGACAATCCTCACCGAGTTTTATATCATAGATTGGGAAACCAACTATAATATGATCCTCGATCGACCATGGATACATCGCATGAAAGCAATCCCTTCTACGTTATTCCAGGAAATAAGATTCTTACACTTAGGAAAGATATTCATAGCAAAAGGTGACCCAAAACCATTCAACTTACACCTAGCAACTTTGAAGAAAAGACCGGTGTTCACTCGATTTTGAACTCCCAACAAACCAACTTAGCAAACCAATTGACTCAAAACTAGAAGAAAAATTAATACCTACAACAGAACTAGAAATTACAAACCTAGTCAAGGGCATCCCAGCCCTCAAGGATGAAGCTAACATTGTAGAAACAGTGTCATTAGGAACTACTGCAAAAATTGTTGAATTACTAGAACAAGATCTACCAATTTTCCTACCATTTGACTCCACAGGCATGGGATGCACCTTAGGAGTTGGTTCTCTTCTAGTAGAGGAAATTTCCATGGTAGAAGTAACCGAAACCGAAGAAATAGACGTAACAAATGTCCCAAGACCCATCTTTCCTAATAAATATTGGACTCTCCACTTTGATGGAGCTAGATGTCATTATGGAACTGGGGCAGGTGTGATCTTCACTTCGCCTAAGGGAAGGATTCTACCTTTTGCCTTTAAGTTAAACTTTGAATGTACAAACAATGGGGCTAAATATGAAGCTCTCCTCCTTGGCCTCATCCTAGCTAAAAGAATGGGTGTGGACAAAAATGCCAAGAATTCTCTCATGAGATTTACATGCCAAAGACAATCCCCGTAACAATAGCAACTTCATGGCCCTTCTCCACATGGGGTCTGGACCGGATAGGGAAATTGTCCCCCTCATCAACCAATGGCCATAATTTTATAATTACAGCCACAAAATATTTTACCAAATGGGTAGAGGCCATGCCTCTTACCACTATACCAGTGTCGTGATCACCAAGTTCATCTTGAACCGGATCATTTGTAGGTATGGTTCCCGTAAGTCATCATCTCGAGATAATGACACATCCTTTAAGAATGATGAGGTCTATGAGTTATGCAGTAAATTTAAAAAAAAACCATCATACGACCTCTCTTTATCACCCCCAAGCCAAAAGGCAAGATGAAGCCACGAATAAAAATCTAAAATCCATTCTCTTAAAAATGGTCAAGGAGAACAAGCGAGATTGGCATCTAAAACTATATCCGGTCTTGTGGGCCCATCGACCCTCAATAAGAACACCAACAAGAGAAACTCCTTTCGCATTTGGTATCCGGGTAGAATCAGCGCTCCTGCTTGAGGTTGAAATACCGGTCTTTGCATCTCATTACAAGGGGTTGGATGAGGAAGCTTATAGAGAGGAAGGCCTCTCCCAACTAGAAAGCCTAGAAAATGCTAGGTTAAATGTTGAACAATGGTATAAAGTCTATGCTAGCTGGATGTGCCGGTATACCAAAAAGGTCTATGAGAAAGAAATATATGAAGGAGATCTAGTTCTAAGACTAGACAACTAGATCGATAAGAAAATAAGCGAAGGAAGAAAGTTCCGGCCCAAGTGGTTGGGCCCATATCAAGTCATGAAGGACTACGAAAATGGTGCATATCTCTTGTGCACACTAGAAGGTGAGGAATTTGGTGAAACTGTCAATTCCTTGCACCTTAAACGATTTTACGCATGAAGCATCAACACTATTTGTATAATTATATCTACATTACATATTCATTTAGTTAGGTTCATTTTGTTTTCTCACTTCGTAAAACTTGGTGATCAAGGGACTTATTCTTAAGCAATTCATTACAAACTTCTGATGGTATTGACAAGAGCATTCAAATCATACTTCTTCATTTTTCATAACATCATCAACTGATCCAGAATCATTTCATCAATTAAAGCTAGATATGACAAAGTCTTAACGGTAGCCATACCAAGGCCTACATGCTTGTTCTCACTTTTGTTTCTTCCTAGGATAGGTGTCTTGCCTATGGTCTATTCTAGAAGCTTCATGGTGTCACATCTATCTCATATATATATATATCTCTTTGGAAATAAGAACATACTGACATTTTTCTCAAATAAGTAAGTTGAATATAGATCAAACAGAAAATTTTACTTTTACACATTTCCTTGCCCTACCAACCTTCGGTGATGAGCTTACGTCTCTTACTAGTGACGTAGGGTTGGGAAAGGATGGGAATGCCTTTACTTGCCTGTGCCTTGTCCATGGTGATAAGCCCATGCTTCCTACTAGTAGCATGGGGCAAGGTGTAGGGGGTCCTCTTGACAGTAAATGTTGAAGGTCATAAGAAAATAATTCAAATAAACCTTTGAAATCTTGAGTCAAAAACAAATGAATCAGATGTCCAAAATTCCAAGAGAGTTCAAAACCCTGAAAACCAGATTTTGTCAACCAAGTGGTCATCTACGGATCTAAGTCTAGATAAACTGCAAAGCAAGTCACATTCTAAACTATGGAGTCACTTGAGTAGGGTAGGTTTATAGCATCCTAATTTGGTTCCACTAACTCTTTTTCTATCTCCCATCATTACCATTCCAACACACCTCATAGCTTGTGCCCATTCCAGCTCTCGGTGGTGAGCCCTCGCATCTTACTAGTTGCGTGGAGTTAGGAGTGGGGCAAGTACATCTGCTCATCATACCAATTCATCATCACATTTTGTCAAAACAATATGAAGTACTAGAAAATTGCTTATGAAAACTAAAGTTCAAGATCACAAAGCTCATCTATGTCATCATACATCAAAGCATCACGAAATACAAAAAAAAAAGTGATATTTGTTCTCCATTGCATACATTCTGAAAAGCATATAAAAACAATTTTTTTATAAACATCTAGTATACGTGTGAAAATGAATCACAAAAATCTAGGTACAAAGAGATCTAGATCCAAAAAGAGATATATATATATATATATAATCAAGTTTTATGTACAATGCCATCATGCGCTAGGCATGGTCAAAATGCTCAATGAGCCCAGAAAATACAAAAATGATCATATAAACAATCTAGAAAGAGTCACTACAAAAAGAGCCAAGTGGCCTCTCAATCCCTATGGGATACCTCAGAAGGTGCACAACCATGTCTAAGACTCGGCTATGCCAACGCTGTAAGTGCACTAAGGGATTACGGTCCCAAATGGTAGCTGTAGCCTCACTATGAGAGTGGCTCCTCATTAGGTTCTCTGTAGTCCTATACCCGGCCAACTCGGTATGGAGGGAAGTCACCATCTTGGCCACATGCCAAACGGGGCAAAAACATTAGTATTCCTACCGGCTACCAAAGGCTCCCTTGCATCCATAGATAGCTTGGCACGAGTCTTCTCCATAGGAAGAATTAGGGTATCAATACATACCCGATGAATCCAGTCTCACCACTCATCTGTAGTCTCTGCAAGCAAAGGAGAAAAACAAGTTAGAAAATAATCAAAAGATGAAACTAAGAATGAACAAAAGGAGAGATAGCAACTAAGGCAATCCTAGCTAAAAAAAAATATTAAAAGAAGAGTGAAAGCTCACTTAGATCTCCAGGCCTCTAAGAGGGATGCTTAGGATCAGCACCTACCACAAATGTCACCACTAACTGTTGTTTTCCTCCTCTGCTTAGGGAAACATAGCATCCAACTAAGGACTCGTCCTCTCCACCTAGCTCCTGAGAAGGAAACTCCTCTGAAACTAGAGTCACCCTCTCCACGATATGCTCTACCCTCTTAGCCTATAAGATATCCTGAGTGTCATGCCACTCGGGATTGCTATCCTCTTCCCCACCGACTCACTTTGGCCTCCATGTCGTCGGTCTCCTCCTTCGTCTCTCCCCTGTGAACTCGGACTCGCAGTCTATATCAATAGGGTCATCACTGCTATGGGTAGGACTGGCAGCAATCCAAAGTAGGGGTACACGAGGAGCACCGACTCTCATTCGGTGTGTACCACCCTCCTAGCTGCAATAGGGATGCCAGAAGTAACAACTGTCCAACCCCGGCCCCTAGGACTTCCCCTAGCCTCCCAAACTGATATGAATCTTTGGCACCACTGGGGGAATCATATCAACATAAGCAAGGCTGGATTCTTTGAGGCACTCGATCAAAGGGGTGTGTCTCTACCTTCCCCATCCTGTCCACAAGTTGCCCTGTAGTAGAGTAGGAAATCAAAGTGAAGGTCTCCTCGCCCCACAACCCTATCATGGCCTGATAAGGTGTGGCCTCCATATCCTCAGTAGTCAAGGAAGCAACTAGCTGGTGGGGTGCTCTAAGCACCATCATCTTTTTCCATCTAGCTGCCCTCACGGCTCAGGATCCTCCACCTCTATACCTCTCCCATAAGGGATGATACACTCATAGACCCAGCTCATAACCAAGGTCGGATGGCTCAACGACTGTCACTATAAACAAATCACCCTGTACAAGTCATGATAGGTAGTCGCAAGTATATCAGCTCGCGATTGTAAATCCGACCATGTGCCTCAATTTGTGTGATGATGGGGGCCCAACAGTAAAGCAATGTATCCCCTCCCTTGTCTCTAATCAATCTCGAAGCAAGGATGCCCATAATAGCCTGACGGATCAAAGGGATGGGAAACCCAGGAATAGAACAGACCTTCACCCCCTTCTTTGAACTAGTGGAGACAATCTGCGTCTCCCATATAGGTGGCCCTTGTGTCACTCCGAGCTCTGAGATCTTGGTGTATCAAATGAAAGTCTCCTCCCAATAATGGGACTCCTAAAATGCGGTATACATCCTCTAAGATGATAGTCCACTCACCCCTAACACCTGGAAATCGAAAAGTGTTCCGATCTGCATCCCAGTAAGAAAATAAGTCACATAGTATGTGATTGGTAGGTGTAACGTGGGGGACCCGTGTAATCCTCAATATGCCTGCCCTCTAAAGAGTATCCTTCTCATCCGAGAGATTGCATCTAGCACTGCTGGAAGCCAATCACTCTCTCTCTCTCTTGGCTCCATCTGATGTACTCTTCCTTCTTCTGCAAAACACACAAAAACATGCAAAAAGGAGCAAGTTAGTATCAAGATTGCATTAGAAAAATCATTAAAGCAAGTAAGAATGCTAGAAATGCAAAAATGAACTCAAATTAATGTTGTTTTAACATTCTGAAGAGAACCACCGCCCTGAGTAGGGCGGCGGTTCCGTAACCGCTGCCTTAAAGGGTGGCGGTCCTATAACCACCACCCTGCTTAGGGTGGCAGTCTGTCCCGTGTTTAAAAATGGGTCATGTGCCCTAAAATGCTTAAAAATGCTAAAAATGACCATTTTGACTAAAACAAAAGCCTACCCATTAGGCGCCCCCTAAGAGATACATTTAAAACTGACATTTCTAAAAATAACCCCCCCATGAAAAAGTTTTCATCATTTTTACATATTGGGTGCAAAAACATTAAATCGAGAAGAACTAACCTAAGATCTCATGGGTCGAGGATCTACTCGCGGAGGCATGATCACTATCTTGATACGAACATTTTGACTATACTCTCATTGAAAACCATCACCGTGGGTCCCAGAGCTCGAAAACTTTCAAATCAACATGTGCAAATGAATAGGAAAATGGTCCCATTATATACATATATAGTGTTTTGACACATTTTTGAGTGCCCCTTTCGTAGGTTTAGAGCACCAACAGAGGTAAGTTCTCATCCCCGTACAAATGGTAAGTCCTCATCTCATACTAATTTAGTTTTAATTTTTCAATTTATTTTATCTATCTACACTTGAGTCTTCTTTCAATTTTGCAAGTAGCGAGAACTCGAATGGCGACATTTCGACACACAAGCATGTCGGGTATAATTTCTAGCTTCCTGTTTTGGGACAGCCATACTCAGACTCACCATCTTACGCCTCTTCATGGCTAAAACACTTCTCATAGGGGGCAATATGTATGTTACACATGCCCCAATGATGATCTGAGTCACCTCACAAGGTGTTCGAATCCAGAAAAGCTCGCAAAGTACATGTTAGCATCCCAAATGCTTTTTCCATGTTCCTCATGCTTTGTTTTATTCCTTTGCCCTTCATTTCTTAACGTTTTGACCTTTAGTGATGAAACCATTGCCTTGGTAGGGCAGCGGTCCCAGAATCGCCGACTGATCAAGGCGGCGGTCTGTAACCACCACCCTACTCGGGGTGGTGGTCCTTGACACGTTTTCTAGCACGTTCTTTTGATCATGACATGCGTAAATTTTTAACTTTTACCAGCTTTTCTCCACCGCCTTTGCTCATATTAATGTTTTATGTTTCCTGGAATAGTGTTTCTCCATTGTTTAATGGTAAAAGAGTTCTAATGGGAATCACCTTTGGGTGAATCTGAAATCTATAAATAGCTAGCTTGTTTTCAAGAAAATGGCCCCTCAAAACTACCCTTCAACTTCTCATTTTCCATTGTATAGTCTATCAATTTCTTGTTTAGAGCTCATTTATGTTTCATGTTTGCATCCATGTTAGTTTTAGCTTTGCTTTTAAGAAGCCATTTGATCTTCTTGCTTCAGTCTTGTGTATTGTTGTCCATACAAATTAGTTTAGAGCAGAATAGTGTAAGTTATAGATTCCATCCATTAGAGTTGTAGGTTGTGTTCTTCACAAAACGTAGATTCTAGAATATCTTAGTACACTTGTGTTATATTCCCGTAATAAATCCTGCTAGGAATTGCATATGCCAAGCTCTTTCTCTTGCGTTGTCCCTCTCCTACTCACATTATATTTTGTCTATATCAAAAGCTATCATTGTTTGAATACCTTCTTCTATTGATGCTAGCATATACACGCTCTTCTGGATTCACGTGAACACGAAGGAATGAGGAGGTCATTCTCGAGGGGACAAAGTCATACACTCTTTGGATTCGCCACTGTTCCACAAATTCCAAGTTTTACTGTTAAAGTTTTAGTTAAAATATATCAAATAGAGTAGTGAAACATGTCATTTTTGATTAAAGTTTCATTCTCGATATTACAAGGAAGTGTGGGGATTGATAGTTTCTAAGAAACTATGATTCATTCCTCACTTCTGAGGTAGGATCGAGAATCTTTCAATTAAGTTAATCAGCTATCTAGTTATTTAGGATAAACTCACAACTGCATAGGTAAGTAGCTACAGGGCTAAATTGTTTGTTTTAATTTTGTTATTAGATTAGTTGTCATTTTCTAAATATATTAGATTAGTTGTTCTTTCAATTCCATTTAAAATTCTATTAAAAAAATACAAAAACAAAGGAATACATATATGTTGTAGATATATCTTGCATAGTCAATTTATTTTCATTTCAGTTAGGCTTATATTGATCTTGTATGACAATCACGGGACCTAGAGACCCCTGGGAAAATGTTTTTGAGCCAATCATGCCTCAACCAAATCATTGCAGCATTAAGCTGATATAGACAAAAATCTTAGAATTCGGGTCTTCTAAACAACAACACACCTACAAGAAATCAACACATAGTTAAGAGGGTTAAACATAGAAGACAAAAAAGTGCACACGTTTTGGTCAAGTCACTAAATTATAGACTACCTTGATAGATATCCGTATGACTATAGAAGGACTTGAAGAGAAAACATTTGATTGTGATCCACTAGTCCCACATGCCAGGACACGGGAGACCTCCTCGTTGATATATAGACACTAGCTTACGTATCCAAGTTGCGTAACACTGTTGTGTAACTTCTAGTTCTAAACGTAGACGCCGAAAAGGCATACGGTTATTGGATACTCGAGGATCGAGAAGAAGGGATTGATTCTTCACATGACCATAGGAGGTCCACAACAACCACGAACTTACGGTTGTGATCCAAAGGTCCCACAACCCAACAATGATCTTTGGTTTGTGAAAATTAGTGTTTAGATTCTCTCCACTCCCATCGGACATTATCGCACAAATATCATTATTAAACATAATAGGTAATCAAGCTAAGGATTTCTCGACTAGACCAGAGAATCGTCCATAAAACACCAAAATATCCACTACATATTTAGCCATTCCATTTTCATGACCTTTTCAGGAGATATATACGAAGCACCCATAGGTTATCTTACACATATTCCACAACCTATAGATCGGATAATGACAAATCTCAATATTGATTCGAGCCTTCGAGCAGCTATCCTCTCCTAACTATCTATTACACTTTGGTTTAGGTTAGGAGGGACTTCTTTGCCTTAGATTCACATATCCCCTTATTACGTGTTGAAGACATAAGCTTACCTAACTAGCTTATCTATACCCCACATGTATTCCATCTTCACCATTTGTTTGGGCATGACCTCGGGAGGTCGGGTGCGAGGAAGAGTTACTTGTAGATTCCTATGCTCGCATATCACTTTTCCATTAAATAGTCCCCAAAAGTGGAGACCCCAAACAAGCATGAGTTCACCATGTGTTTCGGTTCGGTAGAGTTTGTTGAAAAAAATTGAAGGGCCGGCGGAAGGCGTCATGTTTCTAGGGTCTGAGACAATTTTCCTTAGTTGTTGAAAAATTCCAAGCAAGGGCAGAGTGAGTGGAAGCCTCCAAGTGTCCTCTTGACACTTCTTCAAAATATAAATTAGGTGCTGGTCCCCAAATAGGCATGGTCCCTCCACGTGCCCCAGGGCTTAGAAAGCTGCTTTGAAAAGTTTAAGTATGGAGCAGAGCCAACGGAAGCCTCCATGTGTCTCCCCGACGTAACTCCAAGGTCAAACCAAAAGGAAAAATTTCAAATGAGCGTCATCTCTCCACGTGTAAAAAAATGTGAGTTGAAGCGGGCCTTAGAGTTTCAAAGTGCCCCACTGAGCCGCATCCAACCTAGAAAGGGCCACATTTCCATAGATCATTGAGATATAAATTTGACGGGAAAAAAACACCCATCAAACCGTAAAATGCAGGAAAATCACCATTTGCACCCGAAAATGAATCTTTCTTCAAGAACAGAGAATTTGGAAATGATGTAAGGCCCAAATGTGATTCTTTGAGCCGCATCAATCACGTTTCCACGAGATATAGCGACAAAAATTGGGGAGAACAAAACGTGGATTGTGAAAAATGAAAGGAAGTGAAAAAACCACGAGTTTTCACCCAAGTTATAGATCTTTCTCATGGACAGAGGAACAAAAATAAAAATCTGGATTTAAAGTGATCCTCGACCAAAGGAAGGGACTAGTCATGGCAACCAAATGGAGGAAAAAGTTTTCATGCATCAATATGAGGAGATAGAAAAGATGATAGAGCCTGCAAACTAAAGAATTTCAAGGACAAATAGGGTGAGACCAAATTGAGCACCAACATCGGCTCGACTTGAGAATGGGCACTCCCTATGAGTGCCACAAGAACGAATAATGACCAATTGTAAAAAATAATCCATTGGGTAATGAAGTCAAAGGATAAGCTTGTAGAGTGGAACAATAATAACCAACTCCCCTAAGGATGAACCAAGAAAGCAACAAAATGGCTGTCAAGGACTAGGACAAACAAAAGCAGAGAAAAACGAAAGCGAAATAAACCAAAAGACTATACATGTACTGATGGAGTATACCTTGACTCTATTAAATAAATCAAGGAAATGTTTCAAATGCCTGGAATTAATAAGAAATTCAAGTGGTTCCCCGTCTTAGTCTTTTAGGAAGAAGGTATTTTCACCAATTCGAATGTCAATTGAATAAGGGCCCATCCAAAATGCATCAAAATTTACATGTTAGCCCTTATCCTTGTGCCTACTATCCCATAATAACACAAGATCTACAATGTTGAAAGCTCTTGGAGTTACCTTCTTGTCAAATAAATTCTTCAACTTTTCTTTGAACTTCACATCTCATTAACGGGATTCCCTTATTTCTTCATCTAACTCAATAATCTAATTGATTCGAACATCATATGGACTAACTTGTTGATCTTCAATATGTTGAAAACATTTAAATGAAAAAAATTGTAAACGAAGGGGCAAAAAAGCTTGAGTTCCATATACCAACTCAAATGGGATTTTACCAGTAGCTCTATTGATAGTGATTGTGTCAACCGAAACAACAAATTTCAGGTGCTCACCCCACTTCCTTTTGTTCAGCTCCAAAGTTCTTCTAATGATCTTCAACAAGTTTTTATTTTTGGACTCAGCTTGTTCATTTCCTTGGGGATTTTAGTTATAAGCATATGTCAAATTGATTCCATACTCTTTGCACATTGCCGCCAAGGGTTTGGTTCTAAAACTCATGGCATTATCAACAACAATATTAGCTAGCACTCCAAATCTGCATATGATTTGATTCAACATGAAGTCCATGATAACTTGGTGTGTTGCTTTCTTGGTGGGGATTGCTTCCACCCACTTAGTGAAATAATCAGTGGCTACAAGAATCCATTTATGACCAGCACTGGAAGGATCTAAAATCTCACCAATGAAATCCATTCCCCATTGCTTAAATGGGGCTTCAATTGACACAGGCTACAAAGGAAGGGATCTTGAAGCTTTCATTCTTCCAGAAAAATGTTGGAAACTTTCACATTTCCTAACCAATAGAGTTGTATCTTTGAAGAGAGTTGGCCACCAATAACCAACCCTCAATATTTTTGTGTTGTAACTATTCCAGCAAAATTTCCCCACAAACTCCTGCATGAAGATCAGAAATTACCTTTAGGAATTCATCCTCAGCATTTCATCTTAAAGCACTCCCTCCGGGTTCTTTCAAGATAACCTAGAATCAGTAATGATATATTTTTGAGAGGCTAACTTAACGAGATATTTTTTTATTTTTACTCAAATGTTCAGGGCAGCATAGATGTTTGAGATAAAATATTATATATTTGTACCATTAAGATCTTAACAACTTTTCAAGGACATTCACCCTTTCTCCTTCTATTTCATTCACCTCAATAGTTTGCAAGTTGCTCTCAACCATAAGCTTAGCTAGGCAAAAACCTCTTATCAATTTCATGGTTTGGATATCTATGTCATATTCATGCAACTTGTTTACCCATCTACATATTTTAGCCCTTATCCTCATGCCTAATGTCCCATAATAACACAAGATCTACAATGTTGAAAGCTCTTGGAGTTACCTTCTTGTCAAATAACTTCTTCAACTTTTCTTTGAACTTCACATCTCATTAACGGGATTCCCTTATTTCTTCATCTAACTCAATAATCTAATTGATTCGAGCATCATATGGACTAACTTTTTGATCTTCAATATGTTGAAAAAATTTAAATGAAAACAATTGTAAACGAAGGGGCAACAAAGCTTGAGTTCCATATACCAACTCAAATGGGCTTTTACCGGTAGCTCCATTGACGGTGATTGTGTCAACCCAAACAACAAACTTCGGTGCTCACCCCACTTCTTTTGTTCAGCTCCAAAGTTCTTCTAATGATCTTCAAAAAGTTTTTATTTCTGGACTCAGCTTGTCCATTTCCTTGGGGATTTTAGTTATAAGCATATGTCAAATTGATTCCATACTCTTTGCACATTGCCGCCAAAGGTTTGGTTCTAAAACTCATGGCATTATCAACAACAATATTAGCTAGCACTCTAAATGTGCATATGATTTGATTCAACATGAAGTCCATGATAACTTGGTGTGTTGCTTTCTTGGTGGGGATTGCTTCCACCCACTTAGTGAAATAATCAGTGGCTACAAGAATCCATTTATGACTAGCATTGGAAGGATCTGAAATCTCACCAATGAAATCCATTCCCCATTGCTTAAATGGGGCTTCAATTGACACAGGTTGCAAAGGAAGGGATCTTGAAGATTTCATTCTTCCAGAAAAATGTTGGAAACTTTCACATTTCCTAACCAATAGAGTTTTATCTTTGAAGAGAGTTGGCCACCAATAACCAGCCCTCAAGATTTTTTGTGTTTTAACTATTCCATCAAAATTTCCCCCACAAACTCCTCCATGAATATCAGAAATTACCTTTAGGAATTCATCCTCAGCATTTCATCTTAAGAGAACTCCCTCCGGGTTCTTTCAAGATAACCTAGAATCAGTAATGATATATTTTTGAGAGGCTAACTTAACAGATATTTTTGATTTTTACTCAAATGTTCAGGGGCAGCATAGATGTTTGAGATAAAATATTATATCTTTGTACCATTAAGATCTTAACAACTTTTCAAGGACATTCACCTCAATAGTTTGCAAGTTGCTCTCAACCATAAGCTTAGCTAGGCCAAAATCTCTTATCAATTTCATGGTTTGGATATCTATGTCATATTCATGCAACTTGTTTACCCATCTACATATTTTTCTTGAGACCTCCATCTCTTATAAGATATCGTTCACCATGGTGTGCGGAAAATAAGAAACAAATTTAGGGCTCAAGATGTAAGGTCTGAAAACCTTTGTTGCTTTCACCAAGGAAAATTCATGCTTCTCCATGATGGTGTATTTCAACTCAGCTCCTTGTAATGCCTTACTAAAAAAGGAAATTGGTCTCTCAGCCCCTTCATCATCCTTCTGCAACAAGACAGATGCAATGGTGTTTTTTGAAGCAAAAGAAAACATTTGGAAAGGATTCTTCTAATTTGGATCTTACAAAAAGGGGCATGCTTTAATGCTTCTTTGATCCCATTGAAAGCTTGAATGTAAGCTTCTTCCCATTTGATAACTTGGTCTTTCTTCAACATGCTAGTAATGGGGATGGTCAGCTCAACAAAGTTAGACACAAATCTTTTGATAAAGTTTATTTGTCCAAAGAAGGATTGAACTCCCTTCTTACTTCTCGAATTGGAACCTTTCGATGGCTTCCACTCTCTTGGGATCAATCGTGACCCCTTCCTTTGATACAACTTTGTGACGAAGAAGCTTTTCCTTTTGCACTCAAAAATGACACTTATTTCAATTCAATGATATTCCATACTCTCTACATCTTAAAAACATTCTCTCCAAGTGTTGCAAGTGATCATTTATTTTTACGGAAAACACACTTATATCATCTTGACAAACAACAATGAAATCATTAATATAACCAAAAACGCTACATCCATTGTTATTTTGAAAGTTGCTCCAATATTCATTAAGCTAAAATTCATCCTGACATAGACATAAGTTCCCCAAGGAGTGGTAAAGTAAGTCTTTATTCTTTCTGACTCCTTCACAACAACTTGATTATAGCCAGAGAAACCATCCAAAGTGGATAAAAATTCAGAACCAGTTACCAATTGTAGCATATTCTCCATGTTTGGCAAAGGGTAATTATCTTTCAATGATTCTTTATTCAAGTTCCTAAAGTCTATGCACAACCTTATATCTCCATTCTTTTTTTTTTTATAGGTACTAAATTTGCAACCCAAGATGAGTACCTTATGGGCTGAATAATCCCTCCATCCCTCAACTTCTTCAATTCTTCTTGCATCTTCAAAGAAAGGAGTGGATTGATGAGCCTTTTTTTTTCCTAAAAGGCTTGGCATTAGATTCAAGAGGAAACTCATGTTGGAAAAAATATTCCCTGTATGATTTCAACTTATCTAGTAAGACCAAGCTAGGCATTCTTGATATTTCTTCAACAATTGAACGTAGGACTACTTCTCTTCCTTTCTCAGATTGCTTCCTAACTAGATTTTACGTGGTTTTTCCTTTATGCCCAGGTAGTGCTCTTCCACATCTCTTGAAATCAACATAATTTTGTTAATAATGCAAGCAACATTATTAAAGTTTGATTTAAGTGCCACCAAACCTACGGGAATCGTGTTTTTCTTCATATTGATGATGTCTTTGCCAAATAAAGTTTCCTTTCCTTGAGTAACACACACCATTGGTTCTATATAAGATTATGTAAGAGAGTGTCCGCTAGGCTTATCATCCATTTATGTAGCTTATCGTCCACAAGGCTTATGTAACTTAGTGGCCATAGGGAAGATGTAACTTAGTGGCCCAAGGCAGATGTAACTTTGACACTCCTAGGCTTATTTCACCTACCACATGCTTTCATCATGTAAGTTAGCGGTCAATGGGCTTATGTAGGTTTGCAACCACTAGGATTATGAAATATAGTAGCATCTAGGCTTGTGTGGGGGAATCAAATGATAATGAAATAGAAATCCTAAAGTAGCAAAAAAATGTAAAAATCTAGATTTATTAATTGGATTACAATAGTGGTGAAATTGGAATCCAATAATAGTGCTATTAGAATCCAATAATAGCCAAATTAGTATCTAATAATAGTGATATTGGAATCTAATAATAGTGATAATAATGAAATTTGACTCTAATAATAGTGAAATTGGAACTAGAGTAATGATAGTAATGATAATTTTAGAATCTAGTATTATTACTAATGCATTCCAATAATAGTAATAATGGAATCCAATATAGAAAAAAATGGAGTGTAATATACACAAATACGAAGATGGATTTCTTCCAATACTTGAAATCTTGGAGTCCATATTTATTGGAATATGTCTATCTTTAGTGAAATATGTTTAAACCTCATATTTCATCCTTAATTTAGTCTCAACATCTGAAGACATATCCATACATGACCTCCAAAACAATCTCCTTCAAGTTTTTAAACTTGCTTCTCAATAAATTACTTTGATAAAAATTGTCGGAAGCACAATGGAAGAGGGGGTGAATCAGTCCAACAATTTTTTTATTTTATTTATCATTAATTTCAACATCCATTAATATCCATTCATTCATATACATTCAATAACAACATATTAGGTGTGCATAATACAATCAAATAACCACAACGCATAAGAGAGAACACATAGAAACAGGATGTAAGTGGGAAACCCTCATGGGGAAGAAAACCCACTTAATCTTTTCTTATATTATGCAAATTAAATATATTTAGTGAAACACCAACTTCACATGATGAGCACTAACTCCTAGTTTAGTAGAAAACCGACCCTACATGGAGCATAAACCCTAATTTAGTGAAGAACCCACTCTAGAAGGAGGATAAAACCCCATAAAATGATCAAGCACTAACTAACCATATGAAGATGAAGATATATTAATTTTTTTTCTGCCACAACTAATGGATATCACTAATTTATCTCGCGCACCTTCTTCAAATCCTCATTCTCCTTACTCACTCTTTCTTCTTGTTTCATGGAGTAACTTGTCTACAAAACCTTACACACATGCTTTGTAACATTCCTAAAAAGTATCACACTTCCTTATATCTTAAATTATTCTTTCATACATATTTTACACTCTCTCTTGATTTGCACTTTTCCCCATACACTTGTTCAAATCTGAACTCAAACCTCAATTTTATATGCTTATATTATTTCAAAAATATTATATGTTTGTCCTATATATTTATCTTGACAATAACAACATAAAAACATAATATTAAATTTAAAACACAACAAAGAATGGACCAATATAGGTCGGCCGTGATCAAATGCACCAAACAAGCACAAAACTTTCTCAAAATGCCATCATCTGGATTACCAAAAGCCACAATCACCATCACACTTATTATTAAAGCTCAAACGTTTATCAAACATGTCAAATATGAAATTAAAACATCTTACATGGTGATACATTAGCTTTCACTAATCAATTTATTCATAACATGACCAAGAAGGCTCATATGCTTCTCAAAAAACATCTGTTTCCAAGAAGCATTCATCATCTTTGGGCCTTAATATCACCACAAAACATCTCAAATATGGAATGTAAAAAATAATTATAAATCCAAGTACATGTAAACCACATACATGCTTGCTAAAGATCATGAAACATTCATATATGCAAACCACAACAACATTCCTCTTCACTAAATTGAGCTACCTACAAAGAAATTTTTATGAACACAACTTGTTTGCACCCTTTCTGCCACTTTCAAGAACTCAAAAGGAATAAAATAGGAATAAAATTCATCTCTCTTTACTCTCCAACTTATATCAAGCATCAACCGATAAAAACATGATACTTCTATCTCAATCTTTTAGCAAGAGCAATCTTGTCTTGAAGACAGAAACCTTCTTCTTCACAACCTGAGTTGGATGACCTATCAAATATCATCATAAAAAAAAAAAAAATATTCCATTACAAATAAATATTAATATACTTTCCATAACATCTTACATTTATTTCAAAATTCAAGTGTAAGGCCTACTGACCGAGTCCATCTTTGAAAGCGCTTATTTAGACTTGTATGACCCAAGAACTAGTCTTGAGGTCAAATTTCACCACCACCTCCTAAATAACTTACAAGATTAACCAAATCATGAAAAAAATTAAAAATGTTTAATAAGCTCTCATAAACCTTGAGCAATCATGAAGAAAATAAAAAAATCACCTACCTCATGAAGCTTCTCAAGACCCCTGCATAATTAGGCATCCTCCAGATTTTACTTTCAAAGATCAAGCCTAACTTTCTCATACCTTATCGCAAACACAAGTTTTATATATCATTTTAAATATATAATACCAAAGATTACAAAAAAACATTAATTAAGTCATAACTCCACATGTAGCTTTTGCAATTCCACTTTGACCATATCTGTTCATCCTACCCCAAAAATACTCCTCATAAAGAGGTCACATTTTTCAATTTAGGACTTTAACCAAAACTTGAAACTATCATAGACTCTATAAACACTCCCAGGATTAAAAAAATGTTAATTTATTCATCACCTTTTTGGAATTTATTTCCTCAAACCGAACATCTTTAGAAACATGAGTGTTTGGGTGGGGCTCATATATAGTCACAAGAACTATATTACCTTCCTAGGAATCTAGAGTAGTCCTCTATAACCTCCAATAATAAATTTTTAAAAATCAATGAAAATAGGCTCATTGCATGCATTTTTATCCAAGCCTCTTTTCGCTAGGGTTTAGCTCTGGGGTTTTAACACAACTTTTCTTAACAATCGTTCATAAAAATGTGACAATAAAAAACACCACATTATTTTTTCTAAACCTTATTAGTTCCATGTAAAAAAATCCCACAAAATATAAGCATCCCATGCAAAGCATAAAAATCACAATGAGAATCAGAAGGTCAACTTTTACCTCAAATCTTCATTGTAGAAAACCCAAAGTGTTACCAAAACTAATGTATCTTGCAAATTATTCTTAAGAAATAACTAAAACTTGTCATGAAGCATCATGAAAACATCATCTAACTATCAATTCTCATCATCTAAATAAAATTAGACTTAAAATCTCTATCCATTAAGACTTACCTATGCTAACTTGTTTTTCTTCACCTTCTTACTTCCGAAAGACCACGAAACACCACCAAACCTATGTGATCTGACATGAAACTCATCATACATGCTCTATATACCATAACCATGCTAATAAAATGCTCTAGTTAGTTAGATCACCTTTGAAAATGATACCTCCATACTGTTTTACATCCCACAGAGCTAGGAATAAGCTTAGAATGACTGACTCAACCATCACATCACATGAAAAGACCTTATGACCTCGTGCAGACTCTTAGAAATTCTTGACACATCATACACACCATGATTGAAATCATGAAAACCACCATTCAACTTGGGAGAACTCAATATATTACCATACCGGATAAATCATGCTCCGAACAACATAGGACATCACCAAACTCGAGTCACTACCAATCAACCTTCATGTTTGACCTTTGAAAAACACCACATAAATAAACACTTGACATCATGACACCCTTTTCCATAAAAATAATTGACATGAATGGAAAAACTAACACACAATATAAAACATAATTTTTTTGTTGATAACCATGTTGTTGAAGTGGTAATTGGACATAAAAACTATGGCGATTCAAGAACTATGAAAATATATTCATGGATTTGATTTTTGTAGTAGTATGAACACTTGAGATAGTGGGAGATTGAGAGTGTGATTTAAGGATAGAATCATGATAAGAATATGTCTGGAAAAGAATCCTTGTATGATAATGTTTTGTAGCTGATTGAAAAGATGATAAATGAGATAAATCAAAGAGAGAAGGAGGGTAAAAGAGAAGATAGAGGAACTGATTTAGAAATCAAATTTTTTAGATAGCTAAATGAGGGTGATAAAACCTTGTAATAAGTCTAAGTTGTTTCTTAGAAAATGGGAGTTGAAACTTTCTACAAGTTGTATCTTCAAGAAGGTCATGTACGATCTTCATTGAAGTTTTGCTATTTAGAGCTTTCATGCAAGTAGGATCTTGGTAAAGGATAGGTACTAGCTTGGTTATATTTTGGAGTTATAGCTTCAAGTTCATTGGGTGCTTAGCATCTGAAATCTTTGTAATCTTTATAGGATAGTTTTTCTAAACAAGTGCATTGATTTCGGTGGATTTTTCTCCCTTTAATGGTTTCCCACATTAACCTTTGTCGCGATATGTGCTTACATGATAATTATTCTTGGCTGAATCTATTTTTTATCTCATGACAAAATATGATTAAAAATTAATGGTTTTATAAGTGTTTGAAACATGTTCAAAGTTTTGATAAAAATTCATTCACCCCTCCACTCTCGGTGTTTTTATTTTCAAACACAGTCTATGAAGGATCATTAAAGCAAGGGGTGCTAGTAATGACTCTCATTTAGTTATTTTAGAGGTATAAAAGGAAAAGTAAATAATATTGATGAAATATAACAAGAATAGTTTTAGGGGAGTTTTTCCCAAGCTTAAATAGGCATATTAGCGTGAAAAAAGGCTAATAACACTAAAGTATTGCTTCAGGGATGAGAATATATGCGTGATCCATCTTCATGACATAAATACAAGGTATGAACTCTAACTTTTTCATTGATTAGTTAAAGTATTATACTATAATCACAAGTGGAGATATGACGAGATGATTCATTTTATTATGGGCTTCCATAGCTAGTAAATTTTTACAAGAATGGTCTAAAGGGATACTTGAGGATCTAGTTGCTAAAGTTGTAAACAATCCACATATGGTATAACTTTAGGTTTATGAGAGAGTTATAAGCCAAGGTTGATCAAGGAGGAGACAAGCATGATGTTTTCACTCAAAATCTAGATTGTTTCCATGTATGTGTTCCATGAATGTATCTTCCTAGGTGTGTTATAGTTATTTCAAGACATGCTGAAGCCTAAAACAATGAGTAATGAAGGTAAACATGGTTGTATGCTTGCATTGTAATTTTGGTTGATGTTTCTAACTATAACAGGATCCATATTATTTTTCATTAATGAAAAAAGGGGGAGAAGAACTAGGTGGTTTTTCATTAATGACAAACTAGGAGATTGTTGGCATGTGTGAGCTG
Organism: Taxus wallichiana var. yunnanensis; assembly: GCA_018340775.1. NCBI lineage: Eukaryota > Viridiplantae > Streptophyta > Pinopsida > Cupressales > Taxaceae > Taxus > Taxus wallichiana. Next base: position 369,795,974 of record CM031240.1, read on the forward strand.
GATGGTTGTCATTGATGTAAAATATTATTGATAAAGAGGATAATATAGGAGTGATATAAGATTATTCTAATCATGATGGCATGATTAGAAATAATGAGAATAGTTGGGCTTAGTAGGCCTAATCAGGTGACCTAGTTAGCCTAGGGTATAGAGTATGATGGTTTGAATTGTAAGGTGGTTTTAGGATCTTGGTAGAGGCATGAAGAGAATTATTGGATATTTTTTAGACAATCATTTGAGTCTCAGAGTGTAGGTACATGTTTGGACATGGTTTACAAGTGATCATCTAGACCTAGTCTAGGTTTTTAGAGGTAAAATACAACATGAGAGTGAGGTATAGAGCTATATGAGATCATGAAAACATAAAATTCTATGAGACATGTTGTATCATTTTTTTAGGTCATTTTGGAGATCTTAGAAGTAGAGGTATGGTATTTTCCTACCTTGACTAGGTCCAAACTAGACCTAATCCTAGTGTTTGGAGGCGTAACAAGGCATGATAGTCATTTAAAAAATTTTGTGAGCCCTTGAAGACATTGAATGAGGTATTTTAAACTATATTCAGCATGTAGAGGAATATTTTTTTGGTTTTTAGCATGATTGTTGTGTTAGTTTACTTATTTGTGACATAAAACATGTAAAACTCTAAGTCCTAGTCATGCAAGTCATGGTGGTTGAGAAGATGAAGAAATATTTCATACAATATGACGATTATAAATGTTAGTAGAGGATTTCCTAGAGGTGTGATAAAAATATTAAAATCCCAAGAGGAAAATTTTGCAATATATCTTGTTTTAACAAAAATAGGGTGCAAGAGAGCATGTTTTCTAGCTCGATATGAGTGAAATTTCATTGGTTGGAACGTGTAACCTTTGCATGGGACCCTGATTATTTTAGGGATGTTAAATAATGGAGCTAAGAAATTTTTAGAGTTGAAATGTTGTTAAATGAGGCTCTATTATTTATGAATGAATGTTAAGAGGGTAAGTTGGGTAAACCCTCAAAAAACCCTAGTTTACTAGAGATGGAGAACACATTTCTATTTTGAGCCCAAAATGGATTGGATCATAAAATTAAATGATTTTATGATGGAGAGGAATCTCCTAGATTTTAGATGCTAGTGATTTTAGGTCATAGCACTTCATGGAGGGCACTCAGATTTCCTTGTTTAAAGGAAATCATGTTTTAATCTTAGGTTTTCCATTAGATCGTATGAATAATTTAGTATTATGAGATATATTGGAGCTGTGATTCATTTTTGGATTTATTTTTGAGCTTTTGAGGCAATTTTATGACCTTAATTGGTCAAAACATGTTGATAGGTTTTGGGCTAAAAGGACGGTTTTAGAAGTCTTGGTGAATGGAAGTGCTTGAGAAATTGTGGGCATGATGATGAAGTTTTATGGACATGGAATACATATCATGTTATTTTTTCGATGATTTTTTGAGCTCTAGAAGTCAGCTGAGGTGTCATGCTTGAGGTCACAAGTTGACCTTGTGTAACTCGTTCAGGAAACACTACTTTGGTGCAAATATTGATGTAAAAGAAAAATATTTTGGATTATTTTATGATCGATATCAATTTGATAGTAAAGAGGGAATAATTTATTTGCTATTAAATATATTTATATGTATTTAAGGTGTAAGAAAGGGTGCAAGATAATTGATTTTCCAATACTAGTTCTTGGGTAGTTTAGTTTATTAAAGAGGAAAAGAGATGTGGTTTGGTTTGTTGGATGTTTCATGAATTATAACTTTCTTATAGGTTTACTACATGTAATTTAATTTATAATTATTGGTTACATGGAATATTTTACTCTATTTGGTGTGATCTTGGACTACATTGATGAATATTAGTTCTTGGAAGGGCATGTTTTGAGTAGAAAACGACTAGGTGGTGAAGTGAGAAGAATGGATGATGAAGAGTATTGTGATTTGGTAAATTATGTTTATATGGTGTTTTCAAAATGTGTGAATCCTTTTGAGGCATGATATATATTAATGAAGTCCTTGGAGGACTTGATATGTTTGGTGAAGGAGATTTGTCTAATTTGGGCCTAGTTTGGCTTGTCTTATGTCTTGGTACATTTCTGACCTATTTGGGTCTATATTATGATTTTATATTATTTTTAATATGTTATTTTATTTTTTTATGACATACCTCTTGTGCCATGGCCAACCTAGTTAACTTTTTGAATTGATTCATGTATTAAAGTGCATGCATGATTCATTTTTGAAGTATTGTAATGAGAGAGAAAAGTTGTGAGCTAGGTGAGAGAGTGAAATTGGTTCAAGGGCATAAAGACATAGATGAGAGAGTGAGTGACTGTCTAAAGATTGATAAATATATAATGTACAAGGATATTTGTCCAAATAATTCCATGAAAGATAAATTTTGAGAAAAGTTGAAGAGTGTGTGTTGGAAGAGAATTTGAAGGTGTATGAACTGAATTATGTGATTACTATCGGTTATGTTTATTCGAAGAATATATTTGGTGGTATTATAATAAAAAATTATATGATGAGTAATATTTATATAAATCCTTTATTGTGAGTAATATCAATAAGAGTTTTTAGTAGTTAGTTCTCCTTATGGGGTTGGTGCCTCACTAAACAAATATTGTGTGATGAGTCATTTTCATGAAAATATTTTGGTTTGAGTAATGAAAAAAAAAAATTCAGTGGGTTTTATTCCCCTTCAGGGTTTCCCACTTACATCTTGTGATCTTGTGTAATCTTTAATGGTTATGATCTTGTGAATGTTTATTATATGTTTTTAAGCTCCCAATAACGCATACGGTTGAATGATAAATGGTTTATGCAAGTTAATTTGTATTAGTTAATGGTTTTGAAGGACTAATTAACCATCCTCTCAATCCATTATGATTCCAAAATTTATAGCCATGGTGCATTCATTTTCTATGTATATTAGGTTTGTTTTTACTTTGTGTGTGTGTGTGTGTGTCTATTTATTTCCGCATATAATGGGTTAGCCATCATGTTTATTTAATAATCATGGTGCAAACTATATTTTTTAAAAAAATAAGGATTATGTAAATTATTAAAATTAAAAGGATGATAAAGCTATGAGCAAGGTTGATTACATCACCATTTCATCACAATAAATATCCAATCAGAAATAAAACAATCATCATCATGTGTTTATCATATATCATTCACTATAATCAACTCAATGCCATATTTATATCCATGATAGAAAAATAATTTTCACACTAAACAAATAAATAAAATTCCTCATCTATATCATAATATATAGTACCCATATAAAATGTTTAAATGTCTCAAAGATTCATATATATATATATATATATATACATCATCATGCAATGATGGGAATCTATAGAAATAATGTTCCTTCATCATGTGGCGTATAAAAAAATAGATGTATAACATACAAAGTCATCTATAGATACCACCCATAACTAGAATTCCTAGTTTTCAATATAACCTAGGCAATGGCATCTAGACTTATCTAACTGATCTTTAATATTTGTGAGATATAAATGATCTCCATGATCTAGTGCCCACCCTCACGATCGCAACTTGGAGATATCTTTTTGTTTTGCACTCCAACCTTGTATAAACATTTGTAATATCCCATATTATGTGTCATAAATCATAGCTCCTTTAAGATATCCCCCATATAACTCACCTCGTCCACACGATGGAAAGTGTCCCTCTCTCTTTTAACCTACCAAAGTTTCACCTTCTTGGCATGTAGTTGTTATCACAATGTCTATGTTATAATGAGAGATTCATATTTCTACTCTTGTTAAACACACACATATATTAAGAGGGGTGAATAATTATAAGAAAAAAATGTATTTATTAAAACTTACATACACAATAAAAATATTCAAATCCATTTAAAACAATATAACAAAGTACTAAAAAAAATTATGTGGAAAACTCTCTCTTAGGAAAAACCAAAAATAAGACCGCTTGGATCCATTGTGCAAATCCTACCCAGTTAAAGGCTTTAAAATTATTATTAGGTACCAAACTACTAAAGAAACCAATAGCCAAATCTGAGCACTAAGTCAGCCAAATTTTTATGATCTCCAACTCACGGGAGACACCAATCCCCAAATATTTTTAGGAACCAACGTCAATATGATCATCCACCTTCTATAGTTTCTTCTTTAACTAGATGATGGAAATTATGCTTAGATTATTTGTTGTTATTCCATAATTTTTCTATATATATGAACAAAGCATTTTCCCTTTCTTATCTTCTTTGTTGTTTATTTTTAAGCTATCTATTCTAAATAATATTATCTTATGTCATCTTCTCGCAACATCACTCTGTCTACATAGGCGTCAACCTTCTCCTCTATCAACACATTTTGAAAATAGATTACTTCATTTTTATATATACCAATTCCCTATTGTGTTATCTTTTTAACTTCAACAATATTTTGATTTTTACGGGAAAATTTATTTTCCTCTACAGGGAAAGAAACTTGAAATGACTATAATTTGAATATAAAATTCCAACTTAAAATAACCACCAACACTCCTTAATGATTATAATTTGTCATAGTTTAATGACCTTTGGCCTTCCATGGTTAGATAAAAGTTTCTAATTAAATAACTTTGGATTTCCATCTCCACTTTATATCCATTGAATTCTTATTGTGTACTATCTACATACTTGTTGTGCACAATGCATACTTGATGTGCACTAGCTATATACTTGTTGTTCTCACAACATTCACTCAATAGTTCATTATTTCTTCTCTATGATGCATCCTCTCACACATACTGCTATTCCTTTCACATTTCCTCCTCCTTCACAATAACTCATAGTATCTCCTCACCTGCACAATTTATTGCATCATGAGCTCTATAAAATGTGAGTAATTTATTTTAATGGTCAACCTCATTATATACTTCTCACTATTACCCATGTAGACACAATAGCTTCACAGTTAACTCTTCACATATTCCTTTTTCTCCACTAAAATTCCATACCATATAATGATTTTATATCTCCTTTTATACATGTGCAGTATTTTAAATTTTGAAACAAAATAAGATAAATATCAGAAAAATATCATCATAAAATTGATTGAGTAAACTTAGAAATACATTGTAATGATTGGCCCAAGCGGTGTGTCCCAAACCAAAAAAACCAAAAACTTTAGACAAACTCTAAAGTATTTAATTCATAATCTAAATAAAATAGAATAAACTTCATACAAACTTTGAAGAAAATATTCAGACTTTGAAGCTCTTTTTTTTGGACTCTAAAACAATAAAAAGAATTTGGATAGACTCTAAAGAAATTTGGTCAAAATTTGTAGCTCTCTTATTAGACTAAATAGAACAAACTCCAAAGTAATATGGTCAAACTGTGAACCTTCCTTTGACATCAATGATAATTAAATCTCCCCCTTTTCATTGTAGATTTCAATCCTTTTCTACAACAACACTATCTTCGAAATGTTGTTTAACTACTTCAACTTTCTTTTCTCTCTCCTTTGACATAAAAAAAGGGGTAAAACTCATAAAACTCTCCACCTTACTGATGCGCACCCATTGATCTTTTCTATCTTAAACCTATTTATGGGGATAAAAATAATAATAGAATTATTAGCTCCCCCTAAGATTATGCTTCCCTTTAGTGATGGATGAGAATGATATCACTCCTATATTTTGTCTGAGATATTCAAACGTTTCTTTTAGAAGAGGCTTATTAAAAATACTAGTAATTTTTTATTTTATAGCAATATATTCTAACTTAACATATTTTTGTAGAATGACTTTCTCAAGAAATGATACTTGATGGGGATGTGATTTTTCCTAGAGTGCATAACTAGATTCTTTGATATGTTTATTGCACTAGTGTTATCACAAAAAAAGAAATTGGAAAATCAAACTCTACCTTGATGTCCTTCAATGTTTGATTCATCCATAGAACTTTTGCACAAAATGACATAGGTCTGATGTACTCTTCCTATGATGTAGATAAGGAAATAAAATCCCACTTCTTACTTTAAAAATATATCAAGCTATTTCTAAGAAAGATTGTACCACCACATTTGTTTTCTCTATCATTGATAATTCCTACCCAATATGGGTTTGTGTATTTTGTTAGAGTGAAATATTATTCTCTTGAATACCATAAGACAAAATCCAATGTTACTTTTAGATATTTGAGTATTCCATTAATAAAATCCACATGAGTTTCTGTTGGAGCATCTTTAAAATGTGCCACCAAGCCTACTTATTTCATAACATCATGTTTTGATGTTTTCACATTTAATAAAATTCCTATAATTGATCTATAAAGAGTATAATTTTCTTCAAGAAACTCATCATCATTTCTTAACTTAGAACATGTAACCATAGGAGTACTAACAGGTTTGTAGTATTCCATTTTAAACTTCTTCAACATATCTTTAACATATTTAGCTTTTGAAATGAAGATGAATTTCTCTGATTGAGAAATTTGTAATCCAAAAAGAATGATAACTCACAAAGTATAGATATTTTAAAATTCTTTTCCATTTAACATTTATTTCACTAAATTTGGACATATTCTAGTGAATCGCAAATCCAATATTGTAAGTTTTGGAAGAAATACATCTCTATTTTTGTGTATGTTGGATTCCATATTTGTTTGTACTTGATTCTATTATTAGTATTATTGGATTCCCTTATTATCAATATTGGATTCCAATATTATCATTATTGGACTTACTCTAGTCCTAATTTCGATATTGTTGGATTCCAATTTTGGTATTATTGGATTCCAATATCGCTATTATTGGATTCCAATTTTGCTAATATTGGATTCCAATATCACTATTATTGGATTCCAATTTTGCCATTATTGGAATCCAATTTCTAAATTCTAATTATTTTATTTCAATTTAAGTATTTTAGGATTACTATGTTTTTATTTTTAGATCCCCCTCATAAGCCTAGTGACCACTAACTTACAAAAGCGTTTGGTTGCTAACTTAAATGAGCCTTGTGGATGCTAACTTACATAAGAATAGATTTTTTTAGGTGAAATAATCCTAGCGGCTACAAAGTTACATGAGCCTAGAGGTACCAAGTTACATAAGCCTACCCAATGCTAAGCTACATAAGCCTAAGAATTGTTAAGTTACATAAACCCAACCACCAAAAGTTACATCAAACTAATGGTCACAATATGTATAATCATAAAAACTCTAAGTTACATAATCCTATCAACCGCTAAGTTACATAAGCCCAGTGGTAGCTTAAGTTACATAAGCCTAGGTCAATAAGTTACATAAGCCTCGCGGTCGTTAAGACACATAAGCCTAATGGCCACTAGGATGCATATTTATAACATTTATTTGATAAATTTGTAAAATGAAAATATTTTAAAAATATAAAAAAATCAGCTAATGTGAACTAATTTTATGCTTTTCCTTCGTAAATAATAAAGAACAAAAAGAGTTAAAAATTATGTTAAACACGTTGTTTTGAAAAATCGATTTGAAACTTTATTTCCATGGGAAATAAATTGTTTCATGATATATATATATATATATATATATATATATATATATATATATATATATATATATATATATATATATATATATATATATATTGAAAATTACATAATGATTGATCCCTCTCAAAGGTATCTACTCTAGAAAAATTTAATTATAATGCATTAATTACTCTTATTGAATTTTTGTAATGTATTATTTGGATAACATCATGTCCCCGATTCAATGTTTTAATTTGATCTCCTTTCCATATTTTTATTAGTCTTTAAACTTAGATGCAACTATCTATATCAATATTTGATGCATCCCTTGATTTTTTCCACCATTGTTTTTTCTTTAAGAATTCCTAGTACATTTCTTTTTCTATATTTTTTTCTTGTGTGTTCCCACAAGTATACGCTTGTATTTTGAACCTTTTTGTGAATATCATGTATTAAAATTCATTCTAAATTTCCCACATGTAGAGGTATATTATCATCATTTGGTCTTACTAGAATCATTTTTTCATCATTGACATCCACTCTTGAATCAAATTCGAATCATGGTATATCAAAAATAGGCCTAGCATATTATCATTTTTTTAAAGTACATTTTTACGATATATAGTTATCCATGTCAAGACATGGTGCACCTAGTATATGATAATATATTGTATTACCATTAATTTTTTGGCCAATTAAATCTCTCCTCATCATTCTATAATTAAAAATAGATTCTCTAGGTCACACAATTTATTTTTCTAATATGAAATCTTCGATTCTGGAATGCTTCTCCACCACCTACTAACCTCTTTTCCTAGTGTGTGATGTATACCTAAATTCCTCTTTAAAGGTAGAGCATCTCTTTTAGTTCTTTTAAGGGTGCCAATGGAGTGTCCCCTTCAAGAAAGAAAGGTTTCCCATCCACTACTTTCCATAGCTCAATTGGTTGTAACCATAAGGAATTCATGATTGATTCTTTGTACTCCATTATGGGAATGTTGTTAATGAGATGGAATTCAAAAATATTAGGTTTTTTAATACCCACAATCTTGTGGTTTCCATCTACAAGGTGTGGATTAGCAAAGGTATTAAATTCATAGATTTCCTCGAGAAGGTACGTAGTGAATGTGTTTGAATCCTCTTAGCATGTACTATAAGTGTCGATTATTTGTGAAAAATATAATCTTTGTAATATAAACATTGTTGTTCATCATCACATGAATGTCCATATATGTCTTCATGTGTGTGACCCACATGAAGGAAACTTCGTGTATAATTTGTTAAAAACCCTTAAGCTATCAAGCATGGATGCAAATGAAAATAATGTATGATTTCTATTGTCACTTAAAACATTATATAGTTGTAAGTAAATAAATGGTGGTTATTTTCTTAATGAACTTCAACATCTTCTTAAAATATTAGTTGTATGACCTTTCTCATTTTTCTTCTTTTATTCTTTTCATTTTTTCATACGCATAATTTTTCAATAGTGAATCATGTAATGGGTGTTTCGACATCCAATACTCTATAAAAATCACCATACTTATCTGTAAGTGGTTCTTTTATCCTCTTGATACAAAATATAAATGATGTTATTGTGAAGCTTGCTTTTTTGACAAAAAGAAACCATAGTTCCGAAACCCCTGGTTTTGTTGCCATTTTCAACATCTTGGTCTAGATGATAGGGAGGTTAATAACATTGATTATTGATTATTGATTTTCTTCCCATACTAGCTATGCTGATTTTCATCTTGTACATTTCATCATACAAAATGTTCAAGGGGAGATTAAGATGTTGTGATTGCAATATATATGCATAGAAATTTGAACGACAACTTTGAATGTAATCATTTTGCCATTTCTAGCATTGATTTATTTGTGCAAGTGTTTTTGGACATGAGGTGGATGCATGTTTGTTATTAATATCTGTAAACTCACCAAATTTGGTGAAGACGGTTCTCTTTGTGATTGAAACATGGGAGAAATTTTATTTGCATATTATGTTGAGGTTTGAATTTGATGATGGAGGAAGGTTAGACAATGAAATGCCCTCGATACACTTTTTTTTTTTTATGTCAACATAACTATAACATGACGATAGTAGTATCATTCTTACTTAAGTGCCATCTTATCTCACTAAATGATACACATGTGGTGATATATTAGAATTCATCTGCACCATTTTTGATATCAATGCAATACTTACGATCATCTGCTTGGACTTTGTGTCTATTTTCTGTATTTCCATTTACTTAACTCATCTTGCCATTAATACAAGATTGTTTTTATTTGTAATATGTTATTTTGGGACTCCGTGACATCCGTATGCCATGCATTATAACATTCATCAGTTCAACATAACTTCAATTTATCTATAGTATGCTCGAAATTTTGAATTTCATCACAAGTGCTAGCATTTGTGGTGAATGCATTAAGTACACAATATTTTTATGGTAGGTTCATATATCCATAGAATTAAATTAAAACTATGATTGAAAGATCCGATGGATATATTACAAATATGTCCTTCCTTGTAGTAACATTTTTCTCAACATCAAGAAAAAATTGTTCTCTTATTTTTCTCATTATTCCTTGCCTTTTGTGTACGAGTTGTAGTACTTACCTTTAGTCATTTGCAAGCATTGTAAAGAATTTTTATGAAGTTTTCATTACTACTACATTTGGAGGATTCAAATGAATCTGGGTATACTAGTTGAGGCAATGGCTCTTCAAATGAACTCCACATTTTTACTGGAAACTCTTCGGAATTTCTTAAATAGCCTTACTTCAATAATGAAACAATCTTCATTGTGCCAACTTAGTGGCAGGACATTGGATGATATATCCTTTTGATATGGAGTAACCCTTGTAAAAATTCATTATTAATTTATCGGTATGCACCCGAATGTATTGCCATCATTTTTTAAAAAGTGAACCATGTCTCCTTCACAAACATTTGTAATTTTTATATACGTAACAAATTTGTGTTCATTGGTACCCAAATTTAATATCCTTCAAAGGCCGAGTAGCATCATGGATTTAACAGGACACTCAAAGGTAGATAGATGATTATGTATGTCATTTGCAGCTGGGGAAGCAATCTATTTGACTTTTTAGCACTCATGATTTGAAAAGGAGTGGGTAGCACCTTAAGAGGATTTGATCTATCCTCACTATTTTAGGTTGTGCCTTTCAACCAAGGTAAGAGGACCCTTTTGTAGCTTTTTACTTATGGAGGATATGGGGATGTCCTTCGAATGAAGTTCTTAAGGAGACCTTGGAGAAAGTATTATCAATGCAAAAAAATCTAATTCTCATGAGTTGTCACTCTAGATAGTGAAGATATTTTCGGGCAAAGGTTCAAAGCTACTAAAGAAATTTGAAATCCCGATTGTTTACGCATGCTTTGGTAATGGAAATTATGCTTTTGTGCACACATAGGAAAAAAAGGGGTATTATGGGTAGGATTAAATATTTGAAATGAATTTTTGGTGGGAGGTGAAGAGAATGAATTTGATTTTCCAGATCTCGAGAACTCTCACAAAATGGAAATTCTAATCAACAGAATGGTTCGAATAGCTAAAATGTTCCTTTAACAGAATATGTGGTTCAATGGAGGTCCAAATTAGCACCTTTTCACACAATCTATGATATTTTAAAATGAAGGCTCAAGTTAGAAAACCTAACAAATTATTGAGATCCAAACCCAATCATGCTTGAGATACACCCAGAGGCTTACAGACAATCTTTGTCAACAAATTAAAGAAAAGTGATTTTAAATCATTTATTTCATCCCTAGATGAAATCTCTTCCATGAAATGAAATTGCAAATGCCACTAAATTGTCACAAGGATTGAGAGTTGTGTAAGTAAGACATATTTTGATATAAGATTGCCATATGAACTAGAAAAACTATCTACATACATTCATAAAAAAACAAACCTATTTGGCTTAAGATCAATACGTAATAACTTGAGTTTGATTAAATTTATCAAGTCTGGAGGAAAGTTTCTAGAATAATCTTATAGCTTGTCAATGGTTGTACACTCGTAACCACCTCGACACAATCAAAATTAATACAAAAGAGATAACCAAGTTTCTCAAATGGCTTCTCAAAAGATAGGATTTGTACAATTTTTCTCTTGGGAAATTTTCTTCGACCTCTAACACTCCAACCTCCAACATTTGCATGAAAAATTTGATCCATTTATAACATTTACAAAAGAACCCATTTCCCCCCCCAAAATCATGAAAGTGAGTGCTACAAGTGCTCGCCATGATGATGATCATGATTTCGAGAATCGATCACCAAAAAGTCGATAGGTGCTCAGGGGGAAAATATCTTTGAATATCTCCCGCATTCAACTCATCCTTCTAGTAGATCACTCCTTCAACTCACTAACCACTTCCACCCCTAATCTATCAAATCTGGTTCCTTGCATGCTCAAGAGAAGAAAAATGGAAAATCATATTCGAGCCTGAGAGTCAGACCATTTTAATGGCAAAATATATCTCGAGATATCCTCCACCAAATTTATATATCAAAATTAACTCTCCTCTCTATTTGGCGTGTAGGAAATACCAAGAAATCATGAAGACTCACACTTCTAGGAGTGTTTCAATAAAATGGGGAAAATCAAATTCAGACTCTCAGCTACCATTGATCTTTACTTTGAATTTGGGTTGTCCACATGGAAGATTCATTTTAATACGGGCCTGGGGTTCTTCTTTGACTTTTTAAAACTTTTGAAAAAATGTAAAATTTTCACACTTTTCTTCGTGCCTCCACCCTTGAGAAATGAGCCTGACACGTGTCCTAAGGTGGGTCCTAATGGAACCGTGGCCAAATTCTGCTATTTCACCTCCTTTTGGAAAAGGGAAAATTTTCCAAGTTTTCCCCGTAGCTCCACCCTTGAAAAATGGGCCTAACACATGTCCCAATGTGGGTCCCAGTGGAACCATGCTTCCTTTTTACTTTTAACTCTTTTCTGCCGAAAGGAAATTTTTCCAAATTTCCTCCGAGGGTCCACACCTGCGCCATTGACTGGAGCAAGCTTTGACCTTTCATCTATCAGGCTTGTGGGCCATTTTGTTGTTTTAATCATTTGAATATCAGGGGGAAAAAATGAAAGGTACCCCCGATGGTCCGCCTCCTCACCATTTTGACTTGAAACAATTTTTGAGTGATCCTTTATTAGGCTTACGAGCCATTTTTGATATTTTAACCCTTTTGAGAAAAAGAGGCAAAAATGTAATTTTCCCGAATGGTTTGCTTCCCGCCCTTCCGAATTTTCAAATTTCCACACGTCACAATCGAGAACCTTGAGATGGTCCCCAAAATTGGAGACCTTTGAAGAGCATGGGCTCACCACGTGTTCCGGCTCGATAAATTTTGTTTGAAGGCTTGAAGCTCAATGAAAGGTGCATGTGTCGAGATCTCGAGGCGGTCTCTTTTCACTACTAAAAGTACAAGAAAAATTCAAAGTGAGAGGAGGCCTCCAAGTGTCCTCTTGGCACTTCCTTAAAAGACCCCGAATGAATGTGGGCTTACCATGTGTCCCTATTTCTTGACAAACTATTTTAGCTGCATTAAAATTGTTCTAAGTCTGGGAAAAGTAGTGGAAACCTCCACGTGTCCTCCAGTGCTACTCCAAGGAAAAAATAAAAAGTAAATCCTCAAATGAGTGTCCTTTCTCCATGTGGACAAATCTCTAAGTTGAGGTGATTTATAAAATTTCTAGAGCACCCTGCTAAACTCCAACCAAAAGAGGCCATGTTCCATGTCAATGCAAGGGTGTACATTTGACCGGGGGAAACGCCAGTCAAACTGTAAAATGTAGAAAATCAACCATTTGAGCTCGAGGATGAAGTTTTTTCCAAGGACAAAGGATTTAAAAATGTTGCAAGGCTCAAACAAAGTCTTCATAGCTACATCCATTCATTTTTCATCAATTATTTGGGGAAAAACGAAAAGGGCAGCAAATATCGACTCGTAAAAATGGAAAGAATGGGAAAGCCCGAGTTTTTGAATGAATAGAGGATGGGAGACCCAAATTTCAGACCTCTTCGGAGAAACAGAGAAATAAGGACACAAATATAGATCCATAAATGATCTTCGGCCCAAAGAAAGATTAATTATGGCAACAAAGGAAAGTAGATACTTCCCAGGAACAACACGGGGGGATATAATGTGATAGAGGCCGTTAATCAATGGATTTTCAAAGGAAATGTGGGGTGAGACTATTTTGATCACCAATATCGGCTCTGACTTGGGGATGGGGATTCCTTGTGAGTGCCACAAGAACAACATTATACCAAGTTCCAAAATATCCATTGGGCAATAGAGTCATCTCGTAGAGCAAAGAAACAAAGCCAACTCCCAAAAAATGAAACAAAGAAACCAACAAAAACAAGTCACAAACGACTAGAATGAGCAGAAACACAAAAACAAGAAACAAACAAGCAAGTTATACACTGTATACAAAATATGTTTACCTTGATTATGGGGAATCAATCCAAGAAATGCTTCAAATGCCTGTCATTAATAGGAAATTCAAGAAAATCACCATCCAAATCCTTCAAGAAGAAGGTGTGTTCACCAATCCTAATATCAATGGAGTAAGGGCCCATCCATAATGAATCAAATTTTCCATGCTTGCCCTTATCTTCATGCCTACTATCCCATAGCAACACAAGATCTCCAATATTGAAAGCTCTGGGAGTGACCTTCTTGTCAAATAAATTCTTCATCTTTTCTCTAAACTTTACATGCCTCTGGTGGGATTCCCTCCTTTCTTCATCAAGTTCAACAATCTAGTTAATGCAAGCATCATAAGGACTTACCTCCTGATCCTCCAGCTGTTGAATGAACTGATATGAAGATAGTTGCATATGAAGGGGCAGTAGGGCCTGAGTCCCATATACCAACTCAAATGGACTCTTTCCAATAACTCTCTTGACAATAATCCTATCTTTCCAAACAACAAACTTCAACTTTTCACCCCACTTTCTCTTGTTCATCTCTAAGGCTCTTCTGATAATCTTTAGAAAACTTTTATTAGTAAACTTAGCTTGTCCATTTCCTTGGGGATTGTAATTAGAGGCATGTGTTAGGTTTATCCCATACTCCTTGCACATTACCACTGGAGGTTTAGCTCTAAAACTCATGGCATTGTTAGCAACAATCTTGACTGGCACCCCAAACCTGTAGATGATATGGTTCAACAGAAAGTCCATGACAATTTAGTGTGTTGCCTTCTTGGTGTGGATTTCCTCCACCCATTTAGTAAAGTAATCAGTGGCTACAAGAATCCACTTATGGCCAACACTTAAAGGGTCTGAAATCTCACTAATGAAATCCATTCCCCATTTCTTGAATGGAGCTTCAATTGATACAGGCTACAAAGGAAGGGAGCATGAAGCTTTCAATCTTCTAAAGAAGCACTGGAAACTCTCACATCTTCTAACCAACAAGGTTGTATCCTTGAAGAGAGTTGGCCACCAATAACCAGCCCTCAGGATCTTGTGTGTTGTGACTCTTGCAACAAAATTCCCCCACAAACTCCTCCATGGAGATCAACAATTATCCTGGGGATTCATCTTTAGTAATGCACCTTAAGAGGACTCCCTCAGGGTTCTTCCAAGCTAACCCATAATCAATAACGACATATTTCTGGGAAGCCAACTTAAGGGCCCTTTTTTGGTTCTTACTCAAATACTCAGGGTAGTTCAGATGTCTGAGATAGAAAATCACGTCCTTGTACCACTCAAAATTCATTAGTTTATCAAAGACATCTACCCTACCTTCTTCTACCTCATTTACCTCAATAGTTTGCAAGTTTCTTTTAGCCATAAGCCTATCCAATCCCAAACCTCTCACCAAATTTGTAGTTTGAATATCCATATCATATTCTTGCAACTTGTTCACCCACCTGCACCTTTTTCTTAAGACTTCCATCTCTGATAAAATGTCTTTCACCATGGTGTGGGGAACATAAGAAGCAATCTTATAACTCAAAATGTAAGGCTTGAAAACCTTTGCTACTTTTACTAAGGAAAATGCTTGTTTTTCCATGATAGTGTACTTCAGCTCAGCCCCCTGTGAGGTCTTACTAAATAAGGAAATTGGCCTCTTAGCTCCTTCATCATCCTTACGTAAAGGGACGAAGCAAAAAGTGTTCTCTGAAGCAAAGGAAAATAGTTGGAAAGGTTTCTTATAGGTTGGAGCTGCTAGAACAGGTGCATGCTTTAGTGCCTCTTTAATCCCATTGAAATTTAGATGTCAGCATCCTCCCACTTGATGACCTAGTCCTTCGTTAACATGGAAGTGATTGGCATGGTCAACTAAGAAAATTCTGATATGAATTTCATGATGAAGTTTATCTGCCCAAAGAAAGACCTGAATTACTTTCTTGGTTCTTGGAATTGGAACTTTTTGATGGCCTCTACCCTTTCTAGATCAATCATCACTCCTTTTTGTGACACAATGTGACCAAGCAACTTTGCCTTCGTACTCCGAAATGGAACTTCTTTGGATTGAGTGAAATTCGATATTCTCTACATCTTATCAACATCTTCTCCAAGTGCAAGCAGGTGTTCATTCCTCCTCCTAGAGAATACAATCACATCATCTTGATAAACAACAATAAACTCATTGATGTAACTAGCAAAAGCAGCATACATTTCTCTTTGAAAGGTAGCTCAAGTATTCATAAAACCAAAGGGCATCCTAACATATACATAGGTTCCCAAGGCATAGTAAAGGTTGTCTTGATCCTTTACGATTCCTTCACCACAACTTGGTTATAACTAGAGAATCCATCAAGGTGGAGAGTAATTCAAAACCAGTCACTAACTACAACATGTTTTCCATATTTGGTAAAGGATAATTATTTTTCATTGATCCTCTATTTAAATTTCTCAAATCTACACACATGCTGATTTCACCATTCTTCTTCTCGAATAGTACTAGGTTTCCAACCCAAGAAGAATACATTATGGGCTGAATAATCCCTCCATCTCTTAGCTTCTTCAGTTCTTATTGTATTTTGAGGGATAAGAGTGGATTGATTGGCCTCTCATTTTGCCTCGAATGACTTTGCATTAGACTCCAAGGGAATCTCATGTTTAAACAGATCCTCTACGTATGATTTTAATTTAGCAAAGGTCCAAGCCATGAAATATTGGTATTTCTTCCACAATTGGATGTATGAATGCTTGTCCTCTTTTTTGAGATTGTTGTCTAACCAAATTTTCCTTGGTTTATCCTTCGTACCAAGATCATGCTCCTCAACATCCCTCGAGGCTGCAATATTTCTATTAATAATGCAATCAACATTAATAAAATTTGATTCAAGAGCAACCAAACATCTAGGAATGGTATTAGTCTTTAGTTGGATGATGCCCTTACAAAAAAGGTTTCCTTCCCCTCTGTCACACATACCATTGGCTTCTAATCAATACTTTGATCAACAAACTCTCCCTTGTTCTGTAGAAATCTTCTAATATGAGCATCATCATCAAAAACTTTCCAATGTTTAATATTGTTAGGGACAGAGGGTCTTTTCAATACCTCAACATCATATTCACAATATGGGGACATTGCAAAATTGTCAAAATGAGACCCCAACACTGCAAGATTGTCTACCAATTCATTGAACTTCCTATCATGATGCACAATGTTGAATGAATCAAACATCTCAATGAAATCCCAAACTCCATGCTTGTATTGTTTTATTCACTTATTTATTGTGGAATACAATTTTCGGCTTGTTTTACAATTAATTCTAAGTCTCTCTTGACATCATATTTCCAAGAAATTCTTAAACCCAACAACAATACCTCATACTCAGCAATGTTGTTAGTGCACTCAAAGTTGAGTTTGAAGGAAAAAAATTCCTGACCTAGAGAAAGCATAACAACACCAACACCATTCCCAAACTTGGAGCAAGCTCCATCAAAAAATAGAGTCCAAGGAGATCCCGCTTGTTCAAGACACCTACATTCCTCAATCTTGTGCTCCTTTCCATCAACAAATCCTATAAATTTATCAGCATCAACATTTGTGTACAATACTTCATAGGATGCATTGTTGGGATCTTCAATAAGATACAACATCTTCTTTTCCCCATACAACCTAACAAGGCTTCCCTCAATTAGGATGGTGTCATAGGACATGTCCATTTGGACACTCCCACTAACACTTGCAGCCCATTTTCTAGACAATAACATGCCCCACTTGGCTGGGAAGTCAACAATGACAACATCAAGTTTTAAATTTTTACCTAGGTAAGTTGCAAGCTGCACCACCAAACCCCTAACACATCCCACTACTGGAACTTCTATGGATACCATAGTAGTGAATTTCCCATATGCTGTTGTTACTTTTATATTCAGCTCGTTCACAACTTCTAAAGGCATGACATTACATGATGCCCCTAAGTCAAACATGCAATTGTGGAGTAGTCTGTCCTTAATGATCAAAGTGGTGAAGAATGGATCCACATTCAGCTAAGAATCCACCAAGGATGTCCCCAAATAGACCTTAGGTGGTTCACCTAATTCCTCCAATGCTCGTGGTGTCTCTAACTCTTCAATGATTGGAGGAGTCTCCACAATGTTTACATTTCTACCTAGGGTAGTCTTCTCTTCTTTCAACCTCAAGTATTCAAATTCTCTCTTTTTGTGCTCAGGAATCCTAAGAAACTCAAATATTGGAATAGATACTTTGATTTGACACAAAACTTAGGCAATATCATATGGGACATTCTTTGGCAAGGCAAGTATTAGAAGGAAAGCTAACACACTCACTAGGTGGTACAAGATTTTTGACAACTTGGGCATGAGGAGGGGTATGATTTTTGTTTGGAGCTGCAGGGCATTTGGCAGATGCATCTTTCTTAGGAGCCTCTTTAGGAATGTTTGAAAGTAAGGGAGATTTTGGCTTGGCTTTGAGGTCTTGTCCCTTTAATAGCCTTACTTCTTGTGTTATATTCCTTCTCTTGAGCAACAACAACATTCATCAGTAATTGTCTATCTTCCTCATATGGGATTCCTCCATCATACTTATTTATCATTAGAGCCCTTAAATATTCAAATTCATTATTGGGAAATTCAAAATCTTGCACAATAGCTACTTCTAAAGTATGAGAGGGAGGAATAATAGGTACTCCATGAATGTAGTCCCAAAAAGTGGCGGCAGTTTGGGCACTTATCACTTTAGTTGAAGTTGCCCCATGTGAGCTTGGGAGAAACCAATCATGCGGACATCATCATCATTGCCATCATAAGCTTCTTCTTATTCTTTATGATCTTCTTTACATGGAGCATGGGGCATGAAACATCTATGACACCAATCAATGACATATGTATCCTCCACAATAGCAACTATGGCAGCCAAAGGATCAGGAACCATTCTATTTTCCCTACCTTGGGACTGCCTATTTCCAAATCCAACAGGTCCCTTGACTATGTCATTGGGTCTTTGTTGGTTTGTGAACATGTCTTGGGTTTTTGCTTGTGTTGACCTTGTGAGCTTTGCCTAATTCCTTTCTTAGGCCGGACTAGTTTTTAGGAAATTTATTTGACAACCCTGCCAAAGTCTTCATAACTTCCTCCAAATTAGCAACTTTACTTGTTTGAGGTTTTTCTAGGTTAATCAGCTTCACACCATCCCTCTTTGGAGGATTTCCAATTTCCCTGGTGTTGCTATCTATTTATAGAGCCATGGTGAAGGCCTACCTCAAATTAGTAGGCTTTTTGTCCCTCAAGTAGTAAGAAACCTTTTTATCAAATGCATCTGAATATTTGATCAAACATGATTCATCACATGGCCTTATCCTAACAGAAATCTCCTCAAGGTCTTATTAAACCTTGTGTTGAAATCATGTACTAACTCATTTAGATTCTTTTTGATGTTTTCAAATTCTCTCAAAAGAAACCTAGGGTCGGTTCTATCACCATACTACAATTTAAATGCATTGCTCATCTCTAGTCCAAGAATCAATATAATTATCTAGAAAATATTTATACTAGTCCCTTGCATCCTCTTCCAGAGTATGGATAAACAACTTGATATATACATCTTCATGTTCAATCTCAAAGTCTTCCATCATATTGATAAAAATATTAGATGTTGATCACCAGTTATAGCATTGTTTCCTTGGAACTTTGGTAGTCTATTCCTCACATCTTGAGGAACTGCATTTGGATAACCAACCATTCCCATAAAATTTATGGGACCAAAAGTGTTTACAACAAATGAAGGTTTGGGTGGGGGCTGGGCCATATTGTTTTGAGGAGGTGAACTTGGAGGAGAAATAAACTGATAAGGGGCAAAGAGGGTCCTTGGAACACAAGATTATAACTATAGAAATGGATACCCCTAAAGGCCTTGTTTCTTTGAAATCCCTATAAACTTCTCGAAAAGAAAGGTGTAGAATGAGAAGCAAACCTTTCAAAATAAAATGAAGGCCTTTATTGTATTAGAGAATTCAATTCCACAAAGAGGCTACCTAATTCGGATGTACTCGAATTGCATTCTTCAATAATAGGCTGATCACTTTCATCAATGGAGATCCCTCTTCTTGTCTGCTGATCTCCCACAACTCTCCAAGATTTTCTTCCTTCTAATTTTTCTTTTCCTAGCTCTGGAAATAATGTCCTAGTAGGATCCCTAGCAAAGAAAGATCTCCTTCCTTCCATCTTTGCAAATATTGGTAACCAATATCACTTGACAAACGTTATGACACTAGCACTCATCAAGAATCAGATCAATAGGGAGTCGCCACTAATGATTTCCACCTTAGTTGTGTAAATGCACTAAAATGTTATGTGTCAAATGTTTGTCAGCACTAGAAACTTGAAATGAAATATATTACTTCCATTTACCAAAATTTATCAGTGAATACTAGTGTAAAAACTTGTAGAGATTGGAAAAGTTACATATAGCACTAGGGTTTGAGTATGAACTGTAACCACTATGTCCCCAGAAACAACGCCGGAAGGTGTGTTGGTACCCAAATTTAATCTCCTTCAAAGGTCGAGAAGCCTCACGGATCTACAAAACACTCAAAGGAAGATATATGATTATGTATGTTGTTTTGCAGCTGGGAAGTAATCTATCTAACTTTTTAGCACTCAAGATTTGAAAAGGAGTGGGTAGCACCTTAAGAGGATTTGATCTATCCTCACTATTTTAGGTTGTGCCTTTCAACCAGGGTAAGAGGACCCTTTTGTAGCCTGTTTTTATGGAGGAGATGGGTATATCCTTCCTAATGAAGTTTTTAAGGAGACCTTGGAGAAAATATGATCAATGCAACAAAATCTAACTCTCACAAGTTGTCACTCTAGATAGTGGAGATATTTTCTGGGCAAGGTTTAGGCTACTAAAGACATTTGAAATCCTGATTGTTTCTGCATGCTTTGGTAATTTAAATTATGCTTTTGTGAACACATGACAAAAAAGGGGTAGTATGGGTAGGATTAAATATTTTAAATGAATTTTGGTGGGAGGTGAGGCAGAATGAATCTGATTTTACGGATCTCTCGAGTACTCTCACAAAATGGAAAGTCTAATCAATGAATAATTCGGAATAGATAAAACGTTCCTTTAACAAGAATATGTGCTTCAATGGAGGTCAATATTAGCACCTTTTCACACAATCTATGATATTTTAAAATGAAGGCTCAAGTTAGAAAACCTAACAAAGTATTGAGATCCAAACCCAATCATGCTTGAGGTACACCCAGAGGCTTACAAACAATATCTATCAACAAATGAAAGAAAAGTGATTTTAAATCATTTATTTCATCCCTAAATGAAATCTCTTCTAGGAAATGAAATTGCAGATGCCACTAAATTGTAACATGGATTGAGACCTGTGTGATTAAGATAGATTTTGATACAAGATTGCAACAGGAACAAGAAAAACTATCTACATATATTCATAAATAAAAAAACCTATATGGATTATGATCAACACAGAATAACTAGAACAATCTCAGAGCTTATCAATGGTTGTACACTCACAACCACCTTGACATGATCAAGCTTAATATAAAAGAGATAACCAAGTTTCTCGAATGACAACTTCTCAAGTGGAAAGATTTGTCATATTTTCCTCTTAGAAATTTTCTTCGACCTCTAACACTCCAACCTCCAACATTTGCATGAAAATTTATGCCATTTATAACATTTAGGAAAGAGCCCCTTTTCCCCTAAAAATCATGACATTGAGTGCTACCAGTGCTCGCCATGATCACGATCATGATTTCTAGAATAAGATCTACGTAAAATTCGTTAGGTGCTCAAGGGGAAAATATCTTCAAATATCTCCCGCATTCAACTCCTCCTCCTTATAGATCACTCCTTCAACTCGCCAACCACTTCTGCCCCTAATATGTCAAATCTTGTTCCTTGTGTGCTCGAGAGAAGAAAAATGGAAAATCATATCGAGCCCGAGAGTCAGACCATTTTAATGGTGAAAGACATCTCCAGATCTCCTCCACCAAACTTAGATATCAAAATTAACTCTCCTCTATTTGGCATGTAGGAAATACCAAGAAATCATGAAGACTCGCACTTCCAGGGAGTTTTCAGTAAAATGGGGGAAAATCAGATTTAGACTCTCAGCTGCCGTTGATCTTTACTTTGAATTTGGGTCGTCCACATGGAAGATTCATTTTAAGACAGGCCCAGGGTTCTTCTTTGACTTTTTACAACTTTTGAAAAAATGTAAAATTTTCACATTTTGCTCCGTGCCTCTGCCCTTGAGAAATGAGCCTGACACATGTCCTAAGGTGGGTCCCAATGGAACCATGGCTAAATTCTACTATTTCACCTCCTTTTTGGAAAAGTGAAAATTTTCCAAGTTTTCCCCACAGCTCTACCCTTTAAAAATGGGCCTGACACATGTCCCAATGTGGGTCCTAGTGGAACCATGCTTCCCTTTTTACTTTTAACTCTTTTCTCCTAAAAGGAAAATTTTCCAAATTTCCTTCGAGGGTCTGCACCTCCGCCGTTGACTAGAGAAAGCTTTGACCTTTCCTCTATCGGGCTTGCGGGCCATTTTGATGTTTTAATTTTGTCAATATAAGGGGGAAAAATGCAAGTTACCCCCAATGGTTCGCCTCCCCACCCTTTTGACTTGAAACAAACTTTGATAGATCCTTTGTTGGGATTTCAAGTATTTTTTTGATATTTTAACCCTTTCAAGAAAAAGAGGAAAAAAATCTAAGTTGCCCCCAACGGTTTGCTTCCCCACCCCTTCGACTTTTTAAGCTGCCATGCCTCACAATGCGCACCTTGAGATGGTCCCCAAAATTTGAAACCTTAGAAGAGCTTGGGCTCACCACGTGTCCTGGCCCAACAATTTTTCTTGAAGGCTTGAAGCTCAACGAAAGGTGCCATGTGTCAGGATCCGAGGTAGTCTCTTTTGGCCGCTGAAAATTTCAAGCAAAATTCAAAGTGAGCGGAGGCCTCCAAGTGTCCTCTTGGTTCTTCCTTAAAAGACTTTGAATGAGCGCGGGCTCGCCACTTGTCCCTATTTTCTACCAAAATGTTTTAGCTACATAAAAATTTGTCTATGTATGGGAAAAGTATTGGAAACCTCTCACGTGTCCTCTCAGCAAGTACTCCAAGGCCAAACCAAAAAGTAGATCTTCAAATGAGTGTTGTTCCTCCATGTGGACAAATCTTTAAGTTGAGGCAATTTATAAAATTTCTAGAGCACCCTACTGAGCCATGTCCAACCAAAAGAGGCCACATTCCCTATCCATGCAAGGGTATAACTTTGACTAGGGGAAACACTCGTAAAATCGTAAAATGCTAGAAAAATGACCATTTGAGCCCGGGGATGAAGTTTTTCCAAGGATAGAGGATTTAGAAATGTTTCAAGGCTCAAACACACTCTTCATAGCTACATCCATTCAATTTTCATCAAGTATTTGGGGCAAAACGACAAGGGCAACAAATCCTAAGTGTAAAAAATGGAAAGAACAGAAAGCCTGAGTTTTTGAATGAATAGAGGACGAGAGACCCAAAATTCAGATCTCTTCGTAGAAATAGAGAAACAAGGACACAAATATAGATCCATACATGATATTCGGCCCAAGGAAAGTAGAGAATTCTTAGGCACAACACGAGTGATAAAATGTGACAGAGGTTGTGAATCAATGGATTTTCTAAGGCAAAATGGGGCCGAGACTATTTTGAGCACCAACATGTTCTTTTGAACAAAAATGTATTAACTTTACAGAAAAACCCCTTGAAATTCAAATTGAATTTAGTGTTTAATGTGGCATTTGTTTCTTGATGATCATAATTTCCATTCATATGAAGTGGAGTTCTTATTTTTAGATACACTAGGTTTTTGATTGGCGGGAAACTTAAGCTGTTTCATTGTAGACGTGGATAACAATCATTGCATGTATTTATAATATTCTCTAAAAAAGAAACAAAGCGTGTGGGTCCCAGACTACTCCCAAAGTCATATGTTCTTCATGTATGAGGGATATAAACCCTTAGGCTATGTCACCTTCTTTTAGAGCAGACTTATTTTTAACACCACATATACTTGTAGAAAATTATTCCCTATCTTTAGGAGTTGTGAAACAATGGATATAAATGTTATAATTCAAACCCTCATCCTCATTAAATGTAAAATATGAGTCACTTCTCATGCATTTTGAATTCCATCACCCCCACATGCAAAACTTCTAAAATTACATGCTTAATCTTTTTCTTCCTTTCCCATGGGATAAAGTATCCCTTGTTTTCAATTTCTTCCAAGGTTTCAAAACCATTAATTGTGTATGGAAGTTTCACTCTACCATTGAATATAGTGCTTATTATGACAATGAATAATCTAGAACCCATGTCTGTGCAATGGAGTGTAGTTCGAATAGATGAATTAGTCCCTTCATAACTTTCACACATTTTTATAGTAAATCCACATATGCTCCTTATATGAAAAAAAATTCATTTTCAATTGTATCCACAAATAAAAAGATAAAATTAGTAATGAGGAAACTTAAATATTGAACATGTTAAAACAAATTCTTGAAATCACAACAACAAAATAAAAATATACATCTTATATGAATATCTTTGAAACCACCTTTAATCTAAATCTTAAACATATGGAGAATTTGGCTCCTATTATGACATATTAATGCTCCTCTATGACCATATAACACATTATATTATATTTTTTGATCCTTCTACTGTGTGTATCTTTTTTATCCTAAAAACACATAGTGTATGGATTTCAAAAGTTGTCTAGCCTAGCGTCTTTGGGACACAATTTTTCTTGTACACACAATAACTAAAATATTGTTAAAATGACAGGTCAAATGTTATTGATCACCCTTCAAAGTGTGAGGGATCTTAATTCCAAGTGCGAGAAATTGCAATTCCAAGTGAGTGACCAAAAATCCAAGTTGGAATGATCACACTTAAATGTGCAAGTTATATCACTTAAATGTGCAAGTGAGGAATCATACTTCTAAGTTTCATCACTCACACATCAAAGTGTGAAAATTAACACATTGAATTATGAAAATTCACTCATGGAATTATGATCACCCACACCGTGAAGGGTGATCACTAACATTTTGACCTTTCATTATAGTCAAAAGTTTTCTAGCCTAGTGGCCACTAGGAATTCAATTTCTCTAGTATACGCAATAATAAATTGCACTAAGGAAAAGTTCAATGTCATCTAATTTAAATTTAGTTAATATTTATGGCCATTAATTCTTGTTTCAAAGTAATTCGTTATTGTATTTTTCTCTCTAACTATATATGTGTGTTTGTTTCATGGTATAAAGTTTAAGTTTAGTCTTTATTTGATTAACGTTCGTATTTTATATACTTTGATTCAATTATGATTGTTAATTGTTTCTTAGATTTTTATATCTTACATAGTATTTTAACAATATAATTTTATTATTAATAATTGTCTACAATATTGAGTAGAAGTAACCCATTCTACGTAGTTTATTATTAATAATTGTCAATATTAAAGACTAAATTTCAATTAAATTTATGTATGTCAAATTTAAGTTTCAAACAATGTCGAAATTTAGTTTTCATACATTAAAAATTAAATTATAAAATTCTTACCTTAATTCGCTACAATACCAATTACACTTTTTTGTAAGGTCAAATGCTAATTAATATTGTGGTTCCCTCAACATTAATTGACCATTAAACTGAATAATGTAAAATCCTCCATTTGAAAGTTTTTTTTTTTTTTTCGTACTATATTTAATGTTAAGTGGTACAATATTAAATTTTAATCCATGCAAGCTCTGTCAATGTGTTGATTTCAATGCAATAAAATGGAAAAGTTTATACTCATTTGGAAGGTGAAAACACCAAAACAGGGAGCACATATACAAATGGGTGAAGAATAAATTTATAGAAAATTAAAAGAGGTAAAGAATTGTTATTCTATTTTGAATAATTTCATTTTGTACACCCATTTCACAATGAATGTAAATATTACATTTTTTATTAGGTAACCCATAAACCAATTTTCAATGTATATTGATATTTTTTATTATGTGAAATGATATAGCGTAGCACTGTCGTATATATATTCTTGAAAAATTAAAAATGAAATGAATTTTAGATAAAATATGTGGTAAGTAAATTCATTGATTTGTGAATGTTTATAGTAACTAATAATTCTCGCAGACATGGAAAAATAAACCTTTTTACTTTTTTCACATATTAGATCCCAAGGTCTCAAATCCACTACATGAAACTTTGAAGACACTATTGGTTTTTTAACAAAGATAAGCAATCGCCATCAAAATGAATTATGTGTGCAGAAATTTGATAGAAATAGTGTCTCAAATTTGTATGAAAATACAAGGGGCACACAAAAACTAGGTCATTACATTCTATATTCAAAAATAGATATAAATACTCCATATTGTTCAATATTCAAAAATGGAATAAATAGTTTCAATAATCCATGCATATGACATTGATAGAACAAATGAGGAGCTGAAGAAAGAATACAAAGAAGAGCTTTGGCCAAAACATGTTATGAAAACATTGATTTCAAAATTTGAAGAGGTGTATGAAGATTTAAACCATGGAAATATTGGAAAGAAACATTGGGATAAAGTAGAAGATGCTTTGAATCATGTTTATGGAAAAAAATTCACTGGGATGTAATGCAAATACAAGATCGAAGTTGAAGAAAACCTTCAAGAAGGAGAAACAATTGGAAAACACAATAGGGAAACACCTTCAACATGGAGTTTCTATGAAGATATGGATCACATTATATGGAAAACACCCAAGGTTATTGGTCTTATGGGAGGTTTTAATGGAAAATAATGGGTTAATATAAACACTTCTACTTTTGAAAAATACATGAAAGGGAAATCAGAAATCCCTTCTATCAACATTGAAAATGTTGAAGGAGTAAACTAGAAACCCCTTTGAATAAAAGTGGAATTGAATGCAAACATGTAAAGAGAAAAAGAAACTCTTATGGATATTTGAAAGAGATAATGGAGAATAACATGCATCTATTCACTCAGACAATGAAATAAATTGAGCAGGGAAGACTTCAACTTGAGCACAACAAAAGTGAACGAGAGAGTAAGAGAACAAAGAAAATATTGGATGTACAACTTCAAATTGCAAGTCTTTTTACCAGGTAAATTACAATTTTTTTAACCATAGTAACATAGTATTACATCATACAATCCATTATAAAATATGGTATATATTATGTAAGGAGAAAAAGGATATGCAAAATCCCCTATAATTTGGGGATAGATAATGCTTCCTTCAATTTGGAAGGTTGGTGATGCTAATACTTCTCTATTTTGCATTCTTCTTTTTATTTCAGAACAATTCCAATGATCAGCATCATGGGATCCACAAGGAGAATTGACATAGATATCATAAAATATTATTTGTATAACAAAACACTTTAAAAATGATGTCGGTAAACATGTATATTTTTCTTCAGGATAATATGATAATTTAATATGTGTGACATCAATTGCACCACATATCATTGGAAGTAGAGTCAAAGTATGGAATACTTATATACTCACTATGTAATTTATAGATGATAATATTGACAATGACCATGGTGTTCTTTTTTATGATAATATTGATAATATTGACAATGATTCTCCTACACAATACAATTCAGCTATTATATTCGGCAAGACAAAGCAAAACAAAAAAATTGATTTCATGAGATTTCCATAGTTAGACATGTTACGAATTTTATTTGGAAAAATGTGTAATAATTTATAGAAGTCCACCATTTCAGATCACAAATATGGACCCATCATCAGGGACAAACAAAATAGAGTGAAATGATAAGATTGTTGAAATTATTTTCCTTAATAAATAACAAAAAGGAGGAAAATATTAGCAATCATTTGGAAATAATAATAGATAAAGGAAAAATTAATGAACAAAGCAGGAAAAAATTAGATAAAATTTTAAATTAAGATCAAATAAAAAATATTATTATTAATTAATTACCACATATGTAACTAATTATGCAAAAAGGGGGACATAAATTAAGAGAAAATTATTAAATAGAATTGACTTAAACCGAATCACTTATTCTTAGTATGAAAAGGAAACACAAAGAGAACAAACAACAAGGAGGAGAACTTGTTAGAATGAGAAATATAGTTTCAACAAACAAGAACTAAAGAAGAAAAGAATTAAAAAGGATTAAAACAACAGTTAAAATAAAATATTGGCTAGTTAAGGAGGTGCACAACCAATGGTTTCCATGTGTTTCTCAAAACCAACCTCTATCCCTATTTAAATTATTATCATGGTGCATAATTTCAATGGATTCATAGAGATGTCTTTTGACAAAATTTTCTTCGGAGGTGACAACCAATGCCGAGTCCATACAAATGGTGTGCTTAGTATTGAGAGAATGTTCTGCCAATGCAGAATGCTCAATACGATCATATTTAATGTCTTTATCATGTTCATTAATTTGAGTTTTAATCGACCTCCCCATTTCACCAATGTAAGGTTTACCACAAGAACATTTAATCATATATACACCACTATTGAGGTTACTCTCAATTTTATCCTTAATAGAATTAAGGTTACTTTTTAGGGTGTTGATGGAAAAAATGGCATTACGATGCCTTTTTAATTCAGAATTTTAGCAATTTTATCAGTGGTGTTTTTAATATAGGGAAGGAAGTCTTTTTATCAGAATCATGGAAATTAATTTTAGGATGAGTAGGATTACAAACTTTCTTAAATGTATTAGCAATCACATAATCATTATAACCATTATTCTTAAAGACCTTAGAAAGGTGGGACAACTCATGACTAAGGTGATCACTATTAGAAATCCTCATGGCCGTAGAGGTAATATTTTTAAGACACCGCTTTTAAGGAAGGGTGATGGAGGGTTTATTCCCGAGATAACAATCCGTGTGTGGTTTCTTTCTGAAAACCCCATGAGAGAGAGTTTCATTTTCTTTTCTTTTAAGAAAGATATCAAGGAAAGGGATAAAATCACTAATTTAAGTTTAAATAGTGAATTGAATATGTGTAGAAATGCTATTAAGGTGAGTAAGAAAATCATTAGGTCGATTCATACCATGAAACCAATAAACATTGGTATCATTAATAAACCTCTTCCACCAACTTGGTTTGAAGTGGATGATTCAATGAATTTGTTTTCAAATATTTCAATGAACAAATTAGCAATAATGTATGTCTGTGTGTGTGTGTGTGTGTGTGTGTGTGTGTGTGTGTGTGTGTGTGTGTGTGTGTGTGAGAGAGAGAGAGAGAGAGAGAGAGAGAGAGAGAGAAACCCATTGCGATACCTTAAGTCTACTCATAAATTTTACCGTTAATGCTAAATAAAGTAGATTTCAAACAAATTTCAACAAGAAACGTCATTTCGAGATTAGTGATATCCTTAATTATACTAATGGATTCATCAATCGAGATATTTTTTAAGAGGAACACAAAATCAAAGATGATAATAGATCCCTCCTTATCGACCTTCTACTCTTTAGTAAATTCTACAAAGGAAAAAGATTCCTTGATGTATGATGATGACAATCCCACTAAAGGTTTAAACTTTTGGGAAAGAAAGGTGGCAAGTCTGGTAGGTGGGGGAGTGTATGGTATTGATAATGGGATGGATAGGAGTACCAAGTTTATGAATTTTGGGTTGGCCATAAATTCTAGGGGTGATTTCCGAGAGGGAATGATATTTTTCTTAGCCTTGGCATCCAGAGAGGAATTTCTAATTGCATTGGAAACAATTTTTAAAATTTTGTTGATAGGATTTTCATTTAATATTCTATAGCTGCCACATTTAATATGATCAATCATTTTAAACATGCAATCCACATGGTCACGGAAAACCATTGCATTGCCTTTATCAACTTTAACAATAATAAGATTTTTAAGATTTTTATTATTTTGAAGATTCTTTAAAGAAAGAAAGAAATCTTTACTTTAATTTTTACATATTTTATCTTCTAAGAAAGAACACATAATATTGATGCACCTATTTGGTGACAAACTTAAGAAAACCATATAAGGATTTCTCAATGCTAACAATAATATCTTTAGTAGGGATGAATTTAGGGGAAATGGCAAAACCAAGACCCCTATTTAGTAATTTGATAGATGGGGCATCAAGAATAAAGCTCGAAAGATTAATAATATTACCTAGGTTATTTCTAATGTTACAATTGGATAAAGATGGCACCACATCATAACGAGAGGGGAAATGGAAATCATTGTTATGACGGGGGTAATTAAACTATGGTAGAGAAATTAGCGAAGGGAAAGAAATAACAAGAGGAGAGGAGTAAGCATTATCACGTGAAGGATGGAACAAAATAGAATGACCACACTTAGCTGAGGATTAAACCACCTGTGGAATACATGATGAGACCGTGCCAGTTGTAAAGAATTTGGAACTGGTTTGGAAAAATCCCAGGATATGCGCATAAGGAGATTCATCGCTAAAGTTATGAGAAAAAGGAACAAAATTTGTATTGCAAACAGAATGGAGAGGAGGAGCAGGTACCAACGAGGTAGGGAGAATAAATGAGGGATCTACATGCGCCAATATGGAGTTGAAACCATCCCTAGAAAGTGAACCCGTGACAGAGATAAGATCATCATCTAGAGAGAGTTATGAGCAATCAGTTTCTCAGAAGAGAAGCGCTTGGGGCTTTAATGGGAAGGAGATGACAAAAGACAGGGAAACTTCGATTCAATTAAAATATTAACACTGTGGAAAAGAGATTTCTTTCAAATTTTATTAAATTTTAACTTCATATTCTAGTTGGATTTTTCCAAAATAGCAGCAACTTTTAGCGCTGAGGTAAAATCAATCTTAAGCCAAATTTGTGGGTTAAGGGTCAAGGCCAATTCAAGATGAAGCTTTAAAGTGAAGGAGGATAATCTAGCTAGAAAGGAACGAAGACATTGAAGTTTTGACCTCGGCAGAACAAAACAAGCCTGAATAAAAATGAATTTATTTCTTTTATTCTTATTTTTAAGGAGTGAGAAATACAAATGAAGTTAAGAATAATAAACTTATCTCTGCATCTTTTAAGAAAAGCAAGATTAGAAATCTTCAATGATAAATTATTTCTGATAGCTATTAAAAATATGTGTGCCATTTGAAGTTTTTACTTTTTGATAGCTAATAATTATCCATTAAATATAAAGCAATATAACCTCATACACATGTTTTTTTGTAATTTTTGTGCCAAAGAAAGTGGGGGTTGGATGTGTCGGTTCCATGATAACATAGATTGTCAGTTTTAGTATTTTCTTGGAAACTGAAGATTTTGAAGCTTTTGGTGAGAACATTGGTGTAAGTGTGTCACTCCATTCATTTGGAAAATATGATCATAGTTTGATTTTTCAAATTATGAGCATAGTTTTATTATATCAAGGTGTCAAAAATCGGTATGCATTCTCATATATATCCCTTTCAAAAATTTTAAAATATCTAAATGTAGAAATTTCCATAGCCTTTTCAACAAAACCCTATGTTTTACATTTCCATTGTGTTTTCATTCTATTATTTGAGAAATATGTGAATATCGTGCTTGCAAGAAATGCACAAACATTTTAGGGGATTTTTATACACAAGAGGGTTGGGAATTGTTTCCTAAAATACATGCCATGGACAACAATGATTACTGGAAGAAAAAAATGGGTGTTGTTGAAAAGGGTGAGGAAAATAGATTTTGTTCATTAGTAATTTTGTAACACTAGATAGGTAGGTCTATGACTGACACATCTTGTAACACTATTACGTTGGGACATGCATGCAGTGTGAGGCTCAATCCTTTGATTACTCCAACCGTTGTCACTGCTGTCCCGTCTAATTGCACTACACCCTTGGAGATGACTTCATATTGGAGTCCTAGCTGATCAGCTATTTGCTTGGGCATTACTGAACTACTGGCCCCAGAGTCAATCATGCAATTATGTACCAACCTATCTCCTATGATCAATGAAACATAAAATGGAGGGGGCTTCAACATTTTACCTTGCTGTCCTCCATGATTTCCTTCAGGCTGGGCAACATTTGTGAGTACCTTCTCTTGCATCTGGACCTGTTGATTTGAAGTTGACCAGTCTTTCATGGCAGCTTGTAGCAAATCTCTTTGGCCTGGGATGGATAGTGATTCCCACATTGATATGTTTACATTTGTCTTCTTCATCTGATCAATGATGTTGAATGGGGATGAAGCATCCCTCTGCTGTCCCTTAGTCTGCACATTCATTCCTTGCACATGGGCAGCAAAGAATCGGCATTTGAGTTGGCCTAGGAGCTGGTTTGGATGCTCCTTGCATGTTTGGATCTATAGTTTGTTTGCCAGCGGCTTGTGGAGTGCTAGAAGGTTGTGGATTACTCGAAGCCAATGGCTATTCTTCACCCAAATTTCTCCTCTTTGACCTTGTGTTGGATGCAACACTTTGAGAGGGTATTTGATTCATACCGCAGAAATCTTCAGCTTGCCAATTGACAAGAGTAGTTTCGTTCGGAGATGTTCCTTGCTTTGAGGTGCTCCTTCTCGCTGATCTTCTTCATGGCTGGACTTCGCGACCCACCGATGGTTTGCACCATAAGAGCCTGATTTAGTGCACCTTTAAAGCACATTGATTGGTTATGTGGTTGACTGCACGGGAAACACCAATCATATTCTTGGGCCATGTTATTTTGGACTGGCACTAATGCTTTAGAAGCAGATACAACATTGGGGTTATAGGGCTGAAATGGTCCGTTGGTAGGAGGCCTTGCTTGACTCTGATTTGCAGCTGGATTGGGTGGTCTTTGAGGTTGATATGCCTACTTGTTAGGCTGAGCTTGAGGCTGATACGGTCTAGCACTTTGAGCTTGCTATCTTTTGATAGTAACCAGCTCATTTCCCAAATTTTGAAATTGTTTCATGACCTCTTGGAGTTCGTTTGAAGCACTAGAGGATGAAGTAGAAGTCTCATTTGAGCTTTGATTTCTAGGGTGGGAATAGGAGCCAAAGTGGGTGCTTGAATAGTGCTTGGATTTTCTAAGTTCGGATACAAGGGCATGCGAGGCCTAAGAGCGGCTTACCGGCTTGAATAAGACAAATTTCAGCCCTAATGGCAATGCTATAAGCAGCAGGTAAGGTTGTGCCTCCCATAGATTGAATTAACATAGAAATATCGGAATTCAAAGCTTTAAGGTAATATAGAAAAGCACCTTACGCTATTGCGTTCGCCACTGGAATCCTATCCCAAGACCTTTGAAATCTGAAGTTGAAGTCAGTCAGTTGCTCGTTGGGGGCTCTCTTGATAGTTGTCAATTGTTCTAGTAGAGACAAATTGTCTCCCTTTTCCCCAAACTGTTCATGGAGAACTATGCACAACTGATTCCAATTTGTGATAGAACCAATTTTGTAAGGCTCCTAAACCATTCGCAATGCCTTCCCTTTGAACGAAGATGCCAACAATTTGTGACCACATACATTTCATTTATCTCATGGATATTACAGACGTTAGAAATGTCTTTGACATGATCACCAGGAGTGGTATGATTTTCTCTAGTGAAAAATGGAATGTTCTTCAACGCTGCAATGAAGGCTGGATTCGTGCATTGAGGGCAAGTGGGCTGCTGCCAATGAAATTGACAAAGGGATTTAGTTGTTGCGCCATTCGATTGGCACGAGAACCCTTGTTGATGCGATAAAAGGTCTACCAGTCGAGGTGTAGAAAAAGTTATATTAGGTGGAGACGCAGATCTTTGAGCTCTTCTTCCCCTTCTTTCTTTACCTGGAGATAGGTGTAGATAAACAAACAATCCTTCCTCCCTAGTTCTTGACCTGGTCTATATTCTTCTCATAAATTTACCAGGCTTGGACTGCTGAAACTAACGGATTATGCCTCTTTTGGAGTCGCCAGATGTGTGATTTTAAAGCTCCTTCAAAGCTGGAACTTACAACAAGTGCACATCAATCTTGTTGCAATGAAATTAAAGACCTCTAAGGTCCCACCGGGCATGCCAGAACTGTTATCACCGAATCACAGCACCCTTGTGTTTATACAAGTGCATATACTTGAACTCACGGTGTGATTGGATAACATGGGTACTATCTCCAAGTTGTGGGACTTGCTACTTGAGATAGACCTCCAGAGAAAGCTGGTTCTTGCTCCTAAACTACCTGCCACAATCTACTCTAATGCAGGATAAGCTAACTATTCTAATCTAAATTTCCAAGGGACCAGGGAGAGAGAATGCATAAAATGAAATCCTACACTAAAGCGGTGATACACCAGAAAAGGAGGGTGTGAGAGTAGTCTCCAAATGTGTGAAATACAGAAGCAAAGTACACACTAGAAGAGGTGATGACAGTTCTCCATAATCTAGCAAAATGCATTCACAACAATATTCCAAGCATACACAATGATAATGGATCCCTGCAAGAACATAATAATAGACACAATATTCTTGTAGAAATATTAAAGGGGCAAGAAGAATGCAAGAAAACACAAAGCAGGGAAGATACATCCACAAACCGATATTTTATTGCTTCATGATATGCACAGTTCAGTCTATTACAAGATAAGGGCCTGGATCACCATGCAAGGAGTCCACTACAAGGGCCTGCAACACACTAGCTTCACAAAGAAATTTTGGCAGAGCTTTGCTACCGAAAAAATCTCTCCTTTACAATGAGCCCAACACTCCAATTTATAGAAAAATGAGAAGGAAAAGAGAAGGGAAAATGGAAATCCCGAAATCTATCCTTCAACCACCTGTAAGAGGTATTAAATGGAGTGAAATGATTGTAAATTACTTGCAAAAGGCTCCCCATACTGTCCCATGTGCTGCAGCAGAGAAAGAATGATGACCATGCCTCTTAATTGCACTCTCAACTACCAAATAAAACACTGTTATGAACCCGGCCACGTTTTCTTAAAAATATCAATCAATTTCTCATCAAATCTGGAATTTCTTGATTTTTTTGCATCGGGCTTGGAGCCACGATTCCAACGGTACCAATTTTGTGTGATTTTGTTGAGAAATGCAAAAGTTATGGCCTTCTGAGTGCGGGCAGCTATTTTGGGTCTGGCAGGCATTTTTTGTCATTTGACGGGAATGAGCATTAACTGACTGGAGCCGAATATATTTATCTTATTTAAATATATCTACCCTCATCAAAAATAAGAGGACGTCGTGCTCATTCCAGAAAGTCCAATTTTATGAAAATCGGAGCTCGGAGTCAAAAGTTATGGCCGTTTGAAGTTTCAGGACCAAACATTGACTTTTCTTCCTTATTGTCGGCCGCTTCGGCTTTCCGTGTCCCACGCGTCCCTTTGCCCCAGATTTCCCAGATGAAAGTCCTTTGTTTCAGCCAAACCGTCTCGGTTCATGTCCGTCACATACTCTTGTCCGCTTGTCCGGATCGCTTGGGACAAATTCTTCCGATTTGCCGGTTAGCTACGGTTCGCGCACTTTGTCCCAACCGTCCCGATACGAAAGTTCTCATTTCGCCAATCTCGGCCGGTTCACGTACTTCACGTACCTTCAGCCTGACTCGCGTCATCCACGTACTAACTGCGCCAGATGTCCTGCATCGCCTGTTTTAACAGATTAGTCAATTTTTTCCATTCTTGGCCGAGTTCGGATTTTTGCGTCCCGCGCATCCCAACCTCCCACTTGTCCCAAATGCTGCATAGACCGCCAGCGGCTTTCTTCGGCCGGTTCACGCCTAGATGTCCCTCATGTCCCGATTGTTGCGAGGACTAGGACTTAGCCATTTTTAATGACTTTTTCTGGCCCGAGCTTGTTTTCTACAAATTTTTACCTTTTCTCAGAACTTTCTCTCTCCTACTTGGACAGGGGAGTTAGAAAAAATCTAAGGGGACCCTAGAAACGTGACTTTTTCCATGAATCAATATAATTGCCTGGGACTTGAGAATTTAATGCATGTTATCAAAATTTACTCTGGGGGGCAAATTTTGGATAACAATTCCAACAAATATAGTATAATTGTAATAATTATAGTGAGTTATACACATCCCTGAAACAAAATAATCAGAGATAAGTAAATCTTGACCACTTAAGAAAAAATGTATTGCAACACTTTTCTTAGTTCAATAATAGATGTCCAGTGAATGATGCCTAACAAACACTAAGTTCAAAATATTTTGTCGAGGATAATCTTAGTGACCAATGAGATTTAATATTTTATTTTGGCTAACATTAATGACCGCTACGAATAGAAATACATATGCTTTGACCCCTCAATACTGCATGTATTTCCATACTTTTCTCATTGCATTAATATTTTTCCTATTAATGATGCCTAACGAATGCTAATCTCTAAATATTTTATTGTCACTGACTATAGTGATGGAAATGATCAAAACTACATATTTCTTGACCCCTCAATAATGTATGTGTTGCCAGTCTTTTCTCATTACATTAATAGTTTTCCTGTTATTTGTTCCTAGTGATCACCAAGCTCTAAATATGTTTTTGTGACTAACCCTAACAACTACCAAGATAAAAAATATGTATGTCTTTTCCCCTCAATAGTGCATGTATTATGTCACTATTGTATTCTACATTAATTATCTTCTAAATATTTTATTGCATATGACCTTAGAGACATTGAATTATCGAAGAATTTCTTGAGATCATTGGTGTAATCACAACACCATGTTCATCCATTGGAAAATACGGTCACATTTTGATTCCAAAAATTCGGAGCATAGCGTGATTTTTCCTAGGTGTCAAAAATTGGTATGCGTTCTCACCTTTATCCCTTCCAAGATTTTGAAAATATGTAAATGTAGAATTTTATGTAGCCTTTTCAACAAAACTAATTTTTTGCACTTCCAAAATTTTATTCTATCCACAATATCATATTATTTCATGTATTGTAAAATTTTTCTAAAATAAAATAGTTTGGCATCTATTTTTCATTAATGTACATATCCCTATATGATTTGTGAAATATGTGTATACCATGCTTGCAAGAAATGTACAAACATGTTATGGGCATTTTTTTGCAAGATGACTTAGAACTGTTTCCCAAAATACGACATGGAAAATAATGCTTGCTCAAAGAGATCAAAATAGGTGTTGTTGAAAAGGTTGAGGAAAATAGATTATTTTAGTAAGGGATTTTATTCATTCATGTATTTTGTAGGCAATAAAACTAAAGTGAATTTTAGAACCTTTATTGGAATGTTTTTGCATAGTTGAATTGATGAAGTACACTCTAGGGTGAAGTTCTTGAGTGCATGAGGTAGGCACGAAGGATTGCACCTACGCAGAAACTTTTAGTACTTATCCAATTTTGTGGACCATGGGATAGAAATAGAAAAAATGAGTTATAGTGTCGATCAAGCAACATTTCAGCTAGAGAAAAGAAAGGATGCTTGGAGACCAAAGAATGTCTTTTTGGGGACAAAACACATGAAAAGAGAAGATGAAAGGTTATGCAGGATCGAGCTATTATGATGATTAATGTAGGGTCTATTTAAATGATAATCTATTTAAAGGATAATCTATTACTATCTCCTTTGTAAAAGCACGCAACTATTAACGCATGGCTATTTTCGAGCATGCAATCTATTTTTAAAGTGCATGGGTGGTGAAGGGGAAGTCCCTACCCCGATATATACTTGTTATACTTCATTTTATTAGACATGTTGTGATGTAAAATGGTTATTCCTCTCTCATGTTCTTGTGTGATGACTCTTTCGAGATAACTGTTATGCATTCAACTTATATTATGTAATACTTTCATGTAATGAATTATGGAGGATGGATTCTGGTAATTGATGTCTTTGAGTATGGTGAATTCATGGTGCTATTGATCTTAGTGATTATCGGATTTGTTGTGTTTCCTTATTACATGTGTTTCCATTCTAAGCTCATGATATGATGTCTATAATGGTATGCACTTGAATGTATGCTTTAATAATCATTATTCTAGATATGCATGCTAACATATTGATAAAAAGAGAAAGGGAGGGACCAGGTAGCTTTATGTGCTTTGGGTGAGCATTTAGATTTGTCTTTATGAACTCACAAGACACATATAGCTTATATGAAGTAAACAAGATATATTTTAGTTTTGTTGTGGGGACCTCTTTTCAAACTGTCTGCTAGGATGTTACATGTAGATGGTGTATTGATTGACTCTTGAGAGCATTGAAACTTGACTTAAATAAAAACAAGATAAGTTTTCATAGAGGTATAATACTAGACCTAATTTCAATGCAAGACAGTGGGTGGAAGACAATCTTTATCATGAGCTCTATGAGACATTCTTCACTTATTTTTAGTTGAAATGTACGAGTGGATGGAAACATATGATTTAGGAAGATTTGGGGATATATGTTGAAGCTTCGGATGCAAGAAGATTACGGACCTTGTTTAATGTTGATGAGGAGTGGAATAGAGTTATAGATTGTTTGTGGGATGGAGTGTTACACAATTATACATTGGAGTACAATATTTATACTTACATGTGTCTAGAGGAGGATGAGTTAATTTATTCTTGTGTAAGCCCAAAGGATCATATTTGTGTTATATACCATTTTCAATTAAAATCTTGATTATAGGATTATATTTAGAGCTCTTTCCTATGGCTAGCTAAATCCCCACCGCGCATAGGAGCAGGAATAGGTGTGGTGAAATATGGTAGGCCTGGTGGAAGAAAAACAGAGAGAGGAAAGATGACTCAAGTTTAATGAAGCATGAGAGAGGGACATGATGCATGTAATAGATGTTGTGGAAGTAATGGAGTTTAGGTGAATGATGACTCGTGAAGGTTTTGAAGATCTGTGGAAGATGAGGAGCTGCAACATCAAGTACTCCCCACATTTAGTAACTTTAATGAGAGAATCCCCTTGAGTTACAAGGATGATATTGTGTAAGAGGAGAGCATAAGGACTGCAAGTGCACATTTGATCCCTCCTAGCGCTTGCGCTCAATTTTCCAAATCCAGAGGTAGACGTTGAGAAGGAAGCTATTAAAGTTAAGAAAGCAGAGAAATCTAGATATAATTTCTAGGTGAATGCAAAAGGGCATTATAAAAAAACCTATGGTAGTACAAAGAGCGTCATTGTTTGGAGGTTTGATTGAAGGGTTGGTTTTGGACATGTCATGAGGATAGAATGGGGGTACGTAGAATATTGGAAGTAATTCTGTAATTTCTTTGACCACACGAGACCATGGGTATTCACTACAAGTACTAAAATTGGGATGCAAGGAAGTCCATAAAATATTCTACATCCCGCAACATGGGGTGGGGGATTAGGTAGATCAAGAGGATCGAGGTGGATCGGTAAGATCAAGCGGACCAGAAGAGGAAATACTAGTCGAGGTTCTAGATCTAGTTGGAAAGGTCCACACCCATAACAATCACCTCAACAACCTCAAGTCTACTTTGATATGTCTCTCAACATTCCATATTATAGAGGTATTGAAGATGCAGTAGAGCAAGTGTAAAAGTCTGTGTTAATATGGTGCGATAAAGGATTTAAAAATTATGATAGAAAGGTAAGTCAATTTTCTACTACTCTTTAAGGGTGTATGTATAACTATTATAGGAAGTATGATACACATCAAATTGTGGTGGTTTCTTGTGCTTTGCACTCTACATTTCTAATTGAATTTAATATTCTAGAATTTGAGTAAAAGAGTATCATTGCACTTAAGGATATCAAGTAGGGCCTATCTTAGAGTGTAAGGGAGTATGATGAACATTTCAAAAACATATTGTCCAAGTTTTCCTATGATATCCATCACATTTAACATGCACAATGGTTTCTTGGAGTATTACTAATTTCAATTCATAGAGATCTATTCCATAATAATAATGTGGATCCACGTGAGACTTGAAGTATCACCGCATGTCGAGGTAGTTAGACGTGTTGACACCGAATTGATTCCATTCTTAGAAGCATAAATTGCAGCCATGGAAAAACAACTGGAGAATATTTCGAATAATTCAGCTCATGAGACATGCTGTGGTATATGGTGCAAACATTGTGAGGTTGAAGTACATAATAAAGATAATTTCACATGTAATTCAATACATGCGTTGTTATTGGATTGTGAGGTCTGTTTCTGAACCATGATGTTAAAAAATTTCCATTTTTACAGCACACTATATAAAAGAAGGTATCGAGTGTATTGTAAGATTTGTAAGTCCCATACTTATGACACCATTGAATGAAGACTGATTCATCGTATCCATGAAGCCATTGAGACAATGGTATGTTATACTAGTGTGGTGAATGGATCGAAGGAACAAGAAGGAAAAAATAATGAAGGGCACAATAATGGGGATAACTTGGGAATAAAGGCTTTATAGGAGGATATCAAGGTCAAGGTCACGATGGTGGTAGATAAATTCTCACATGAGGGACTTGTTACACTTTTATATATCTACATGACCGTCGGCGTGATTTCCCTCAAAATATAGCTTGCTCATGGTGTGGGAAACAACATAAGTTAGAGGAATGCCCAGATCTATATGAGAACATGAGTAAGAATAAGAAGCAAGATAAGTGTGTAGGGATGATTAAAGTATTACACACCATTGTTGATCATTGGATTCCTAAGAATACACATGATCCTAAGTTACTGATTTGTGATGGTTACAAAACATGTTGAGACCGCATTCACACATGATCCTTTGAAGGATAAATAACTCATTACGAGGGAAGATGTTATATATGCTAAACATCTAGATATCGCCCACTAAAAATAACTCTTGTATGAGTTGATGGGAGTCACTAGAGATCTATAAGGTGAAATACAATGCTTGAAAGATCAATCATCCGAGAGAGAACAAGTAAAGAAATTTGAGCTCCTGTAGAAGGATGTGGATGACTTGAAGGAGGTGTGAAGGATGTTGCACCAGGAGAACATCATTCCTTTTTTAGGGGAATGACTGTGAGAAAAGGTACCATGACCAGGTCCAAGCACGAGAGACATATACTTCATAAAAAGGAGATTAAACTAGACACAATAATTGATAGGTGGTTATTGCACAACATACCTGATTGACAAAAAGATGGAAGTGACAAAGTGTTAACCCTAGACTTATGAGATTAGATGGGTAAACAAACATTGTAGCCATATTCAAATGTGTCATATATTGAAAAATTAAATAGGGTTGGGCCTATTGGGGTATCAAACAATGCATCTATTACTATTTAGGGGGTTAAGTTTATTAGTGAATTTGAAGTATTCGAGATTGTAGAAGCATACAACTTTCTAGCATTACTTGGATGATCTTGGTTCTATGATAACATCATTGATTTTCAATTTAAAAAAAGGTACACCAATTTTGAGAATGATGAGGAGCGCGTAATCATACTCCAAAGCATGATAAGAAGGGAGATCCTTATGTTGAACCTTTGAGTAAATAACTTAATAGAATCTATGCTCATACACCTTTGTGTGATCCGGAGAATATATAATCATCTAAAGAAGGCACCTTTAGTGGGAAGAAACATAGTTTGTAAGTGACAATACCAAAGGTAACGTTTGATAACTAGGCTTGTGGAACATATGAGATGGTCAGGCACAAAGTAAAAGGAAGAGTAACTATAATTATTAGGCCACATATAGTCATATGGTTAGGGTGTACTTGGGTACTAAGGTATACTAGTGAAGGGAATATTGATGCATTCTTTCACCCCATGGTGACTCAATGGATAAATGAAGGGTATAGAAGAAACATGTTGGTATATAGTTTGTGTTGGATAGAATCGGGTTTGTGTGAAGCCCATAGAGATAATATTTTGGAATGAAAAGAAGTTATAATTTCCTTTTCTACTAGGTTTACATAGAGAAATGTATGCACAAAAACTTGCTAATTTCATGGAAATAATCTCACCTATAATCACATCCGCGAGTGTGATAGATCTTGGGTGTATGGAATGGAGGATTCACCACCATCACTTTGGGTGCATAGGTTATATTCCACACTACATGGTTTGGCATGCATGATATGTCCATGCAGAGTTGAAAATTGAAGCAACAAATTGGGAGGAGATGGCTTCAAGTATGATCCAAACTTTTGATTATTATTCTACTAATCCTAAATTCCATAAAGCACTACAGATTATGAATAAATTTATTTTGGGAGATAGTGCATAGGTTAAATAACTCGTGTTGGAGTTGTTTGGAGAACCTAATTTTGAGGTGCATCTGAGGAGATAGAAGAAGAATATATGGGTAACGCCTAGAAGGAAAAATAAGAGGGAGAACTAGTGTATTTGATAGATGATGATGAAGTTGATAACGTAGATGCTAACCATGATGAAAGTACATACAAGGTAATGGAAATTTTAGATAAGAAGGCACGTGTGTATCATTATCCCATGAAGACAAAGAAGGTTAACACTAGTATAGAGGTTGAACGTAAAGAGTCCATTATTGTTGATTACTAGTAAGATAAAGAAGTAGCAAAGATCCTTGAACTCTTGCGTGACTTATAAGACTTATTTCTCTAGGAATATCATGACTTAAATGGGGTACACCCTTTCTTACGTGAAATTAAGATCAATTTTAAATAAAATGTACCCCGGCTAGAAGAGGTCTTATCAAATGAATCCTAATTTGTGCATGAAGGTAAAGGAGGAAATTAACAAGATGCTCAAGTTTGGTATAATTGATCCTATTGATGAATTTGAATAGTTTATCTCGATCATATAAGAATCATGAAGGATGGGAGGATAAGGATTTTTGTAGACCGTAGAGAACTCAATAATTCATGTTTTATTGGTCCTTTTCCCACCCCTTTCACAGAATAAATCCTTGAAGCATTTTTTGGGCACGATATATATTCCTTTATAGATGGTTTTTTAGGTTATGATCATATTCCCATCGTGAAAGAAGATCTTGAGAAATATCTTTCACCACAGAATGGGGAAGTTTTGCATATACAATTATTCCCTTTGGATTGAAAAATGTGTCAGCTATGTTCTCGTGCATTGTTGTGCAAGACTTTCAAGACTTTATTCATAAATTCTTGTAGGTGTATCTGGATGATTGGATAGTATATAGTTTAGTCAAATATCATTGTGATAATCTAAGTCTCACATTTGAGAGGTGTAGGAGGTGGAACATCTCTCTTAACATTAAAACAATCATCTTTGCTACACCTTTTGGAACTTTACTTGGGCATATAGTTTGCAAGGAAGGATTGTTGGTAGACCCAACCAAGATAATTCTAATTGTATGTTTAGAAGAACCTACCAATAAGAGTATAGTGAACATATTTCTTTGACATAGTGGGCATTACAATATTTTCATCAAATGCTATGAAAATATTGTTGTGCCCTTGGAATAAATGTTGAAAGATGACAGAAAATTGTACTAGGGTGATGCAATAATAGGTGTTTGAAAAAATAAAAGAGTGGCTCACCACTACACCTATTTTGCACTTTCCTTCATCAAAAAAACCCTTTCATGTTCATGTTGATACGTCAGGCATGGAAATTGGCTCATTGTTGGCACAACTAGGAGAAGGAATTGTGGATCATCCAATTTTATTTGTAACGAGGA
The DNA here is from genome assembly GCA_018340775.1 of Taxus wallichiana var. yunnanensis. Classification (NCBI taxonomy): domain Eukaryota; kingdom Viridiplantae; phylum Streptophyta; class Pinopsida; order Cupressales; family Taxaceae; genus Taxus; species Taxus wallichiana. Next base: position 369,839,564 of record CM031240.1, read on the forward strand.
GGTTGGCACCCACAAAGTAGAAATACGAGAACCAATGAACATGAGGAATTGTCCATGATCTACATGTTGCACATGTTTAAACATTAGTTATTGGAAACACCATTTATTTTCTATACAAATCATGTAGCACTCAAGTATTTTGTCAACAATTCTATTTTGGAAGGGTGCATTTGTAGGTGGATAATTATTTTTCAATAATTTTAATACATATTTATTGTGAAATAACAAAATATCAATTCAGTGGTCTGATCATTTATCAAGGAACAATTATGGTGAGGACACACAAAGCCTTGAGGACACAATGCTAGATGAATATATTTTTAGGTTAAACCGAGTTCCCACAGACTTGGAGGATATTGTAGTAATTTTACCCATCGGAAAAATGCTTAAAGCAATGAAGACATTGGAGAAAAACAAATGGCTATACAAGTAGAACCTTGTCATTTCATTGGTGTGTATTTGTATAATTTGGGTCATGATGAATTTTTGCAACATTTTGTTCTAGAGTATGAGCATGAGGCTATTATGGAATAAACTTGTCGTGGGATACTAGGAAGGCATTACACTAGTAATTCTCTAATGCACAATATTCTAATCTTTGTACTTTTGTGGGATACCTTATAAAAAAATACTAAGGAATATGTCAAGGAAAGTGATAATTGTCAATTCCTTAGAAAGCCTCGAATTAAGATGAGATGATGTTGCATCCTATTGCAAGAATTGAGCCTTTTGAGAAGTGGTTTATTGACTTTATAGGTCTATTTTCACCACTTTTGCGAAGGAATTATGTGTGCTACATTTTTACTTACATGAGACTATCCGACATGGTGGGTAGAGGAAGCACCTACTAAGGATTGACAAAGCAACCACATCAACAAGGTTCTTCTAGGAGAATATTGCTAGCGAGGTATGGCTTCCCATTAAGCTTGAAAAGTGATAGAGGAACTCATTTCTTGAATGATACAATAATAATTCTGAAACCTTCTATGTTATGGATTCTATTGGAATATTTTATTGTGGCACACCATAAGATGAATCCTTATCACTAAAAAGATTATAGTATTGTAGAATATTTCAATAAGATTATGGGACAAACATTGAATTTTTTTTTGATGTTATGAGAAAATATTGCAATGAAAAATTGTCAACTATGTTTGGGGCTTATAAGACCACTTACAAGAGATTAAATAAGGTCACACTGTTTCATTTTGTGTTTGGCGAAGAATAATTATTACTAGTTGAATTAATGTTGTAATCCCTTATTTTCATGTTCATTCTACAAATTCCAAACAATGTTAGACATGTTTGAAACCATCCCCTCCATGAAATCAATCTTTTGCATGATTAGATTCCCCTAATGTTTTCATTCTTTCCTTTTGTGGATCCTAGGATTTGGCAAGCACTTTGCACTTTTCCTCTACTAGAGAAAGCCTCTCCATGCACCCGAGTGTCTCATTCTTTACTACCTTTAGGACCTCAATATATTCTTCAATTTTTTGTTTCTAAATAATCGAGTCGATGTCGTGCACATATTCAAATCTTGATCTTCCTTCTTCATCTTATCCATTAGTGCCTGCAACAATGATTCATAACTCAAAAATTTCCTTGCAGCCACGGCCTTGGCCCTCATTTCCTCCTCTATAACATCCTTTTGTGATGTCATACACATGGGCCCTTCATCGATTACCAACTTTACCAAAGTGTATGGGTAATGCATCAATGAAGAAAATTTTTCTAGAACTTGTGATTCTAGGTTTCGTCGTACCTTAAAAATTTCATCTCCAATTTCCTCTACCATACTAACCAGTGATTTTTCCTTCACCTCATCCCTTTCCTTCTCTATTGTCGATGCTTTATCTTTGTATCCATGTACTTGTTATCATCCATCAAATCCCTAAGGTTTTCTATTCTATCTATGTTTCGCATATAACCTCTATAGATACCTTAACCAAAGCATTGATCGAGATGCTCATCCGACATGATACTGGGGTTGACATTTACATTCCTTATGTGGGGTGTTTTCTTCATCTTGTGAAAAACACAAGACTTCTCACACATGTCGAAATCAGTTCCATCCATATGAGTTTTCATAGACCAAGATAATTTTTGCATGTGCATGCATTCGCCATCTCTCGAATCCATAAGTTCCCACCCATACAAATCCTTAGGCTCCTATGTGCTTTGGAACAATGAACGTATTAGTTTTCTTTTATCATCCACATACCCAATCGCATGGGTATCAAAGTCTTCATCCTCCTTCAACTTCCTAGTGTACTTTCCTTTGGGAATCCAGCACTCGAGTCAAACTGATCCACCACCTTTTTGTGTAGTATGGGGCATGCCTAAAGGCCCACCCACTTATGTTTATGGACTGTCACTTTCATCTCCTCTTCATCCGCCTTTATCTCTTCCTCTTCCTAGGGCTCAGCAGTATCCTCAATTATTATTGGAATGTGAGGCGCATTGTCCTCGTAACCTTCTTCCTCATCATCCTTCCAGAGATGTACTTACATCTCTTGTTTTCTCAGGTTTTGATTTCTTAGGAGAATCCCTTAGTGACCTACTCGAAGGTTGGGATGGTCCCGCACCCCGATTCCCTATTCACCTAACCACCCTTTTAAATTAAGGCTCCTTAGTTGGCTGATATGCTTCTATCTCCATGGCACACATTTCTAACACTTCATCCTCTTGTTTTTGTAATGAAGGGGTCACCTCGTGCTCTCTCTTATCTCCAACTATAGGTTGTCTTCTACCCCTATGCTCCCACCACCAATATCTTCATGAAGTTATTCTTATTCTCCTTCTTCCTCCTTAACGGGTGGGTAAGTGCACCAATTTAGGGGGCCAAAAGGGGGTCTTAAGTGGATGCATTTTTCTGAAAAAAACTTCAACTTGTATGAGTTTTTTGAAATAGTTACACTCAAAATTGGAAGATGTTGTAGAAATATGAATCGTAGCATTTTGAATCTAGTTTCTAAGCTACTAAATTTTATTGAAAACAGATAAGTTTAAGTGGGTCAAACAAATAAAATACTAATAGATGCTCATGTTTTTGTTAAAAACATAATAGAGTGAATTTTGTGCCCCCCACCATTTTTGAGCACCATTTAATATTTTTGAAAACCCTTTGGTAAAAATATAGTTGGGAGCATATAGTTTGAGCTCCGTTTTTTAATATTTTTTAGCGAATATTTTTTATTTATGATTATTCTAGTACAAAAATTTTATGTTTTGAAAAATAATGGAGCTCCGACCATGCCCACGCTAACTACCTCAAAAATATCAAAAATTAATTTTTTTGAATATGTATAGAATTATTCCTAGTTTGGGCTAGAATAATTTATTTTTAATTACGATCACCCAAAAAAAGATACACCATGAAAGATCAACATATTTACATTTCAAAAATAGGTATAAAAAGGCATAGTTAGAACATAAATAATATGGATACCTTATATTAGTCAAAAAATTTGGAAAATTATATTTTAAGAAAGAAGAGACTCTGCTCTATGTCGTGGTATAAGTTTTTAAAAATGGATCGATTGTTTTATTATGATTTATCATAGAGAAAGTGTCATTTTTACATTTTCTTGTAAAAACTTGTTGTTTGTTGTGTTTATGTAGGTCCATACCTCGGGCTTGGGGAATGAAACCAGATCCCAAGCCTTGAGGCATGGCAGGAAAAGAGAAAACAAAAAATGTGTACACATTTTTCTTTTTTTTTATATCTTGTGGCCCCCAACGTCCCTTTCATCTCTTTCATGGGAATTCTACAAACATTCTGGTTTTTCTCGGAATATTCTCTACATTCTTGCATGATTGTTTAGTATTTTATTTTGTCCCCTACCCCACTAGTTGATTTTTTCTAATCATGGGAAATAAACGTCAACATAAGGACAAGAGGAAAGTCAAGAATAAGACATCGAAGCAATTGGAAGAGAAGAGAATAAAGAAATTGAAGAGAATGCAAAAAAATTGAGCAGGGAAAGGTACATCCGCTATATCAAATGTAGCTAATGTATTAGAAAATTGGGATGAAATATATAATGAAAATGTAAATAATAATAATTTTGCAATGAATAATGCTATTGAATTGAATGATAACGTTGGTATGGATGAATAAATTGATATGAATCCAATTGTTGAACCCTTACTTGAGAATCCAAATGTTAACCCCGAAATTTGTATGAAAACATTGATTGAAGAAAGTAACCTTGAGGCGAATCTTCACCTCTAAGAACACCTCCTTCTATTTCGCAAAGAAAACCAATTCACTTAATTGAAATGAAGAAAACATTATAAAACCAATGCTTAACAAAATGTCTGAAAGAAATGCGAGAAGAAAAGCTAGTGGAATTTGGGATAATTACTTTGATAATTTAAATGATGCACAAAGATGTCAATTATTTGTTTCATTGATGAATTTAATTAAGATGAGACCTATAATGAAGACCCTAGGGTTAAGAACATCTATTTTTTTTATCAAAATATGTCAATTGTTGAAAACATACATAAAGCATACCAAGTTGTAAGTGGCAAAAGATGCACCAAAGATAGTAATGCTACATGATGTGTAATAACTAATTGTATAGTAAGTGATGAAACAATTAATAAATGCTTCATTAGAAAAACAAGCACCGATTTGAAGCTAAACAAAAAACACTAATGAAAGCAATAGAGAGACGTAAATGTCTTCAAATAGTCAATAACACTTACTATTGGGATTTTTCTAGCAGAGACATCTAGAAAAAGACAAGAATACATCTCATATTCTAAAATAATTAATTGTAATTTTTTTGAATGAGAACACAAGGGTGTCACCGAATAGAAGAGATATAGTAAAAAGAAGAATAGGTTATCGTAATCATGAATCATGTGTAAAACATTTCCTAGATATGACTAAAAAAAAATGTTCTCTAAGTTTAAAAATGAAAATCCAAAAATTAACATTAGTAAAAGATTCTTTGAAATGAACAAACCCTTTTATGTGAAAATCAATCACTCACGTACCACTTGTTGCAGGCATCATGTTGAATTTTCAATGCATTATGATGTTTTTTGTCAAATACGTAGTGTTTTTCATAATGACATCATGTTGTAGGAGTGTGGAATAAATGTCCCACAAAAATCTTCAAGGGAATTTATTCCGACAATATTTTATGAAAAATCAACAAGACAATTTTTTTATAACAAAGCATGTTTGGATGGAACATGCAATGTATGCGGTGGCTTGTCATATCTGAAAAGTTGTATCCACGAGGAGATAACATATGCAATAGGAAAATAATTGGTTGATTTCACCAAATATAAATCATGGTATATCAATTAAAAGATGGAAAATAATCTAAGAGGTGTGAGATTGTTACAAAACAATTACCTGTATCAAAATATATGGTCAAATTCAGAGAGGAAATTTTTTATGAGTATGCAAGGCATACACATAAAGCTCGATGGTTAGATGAAAATTCAAGTTAATAAAGGACACATTCCCACTTGGTACTATTGTTTTAGTAGTTGACTTCGAAGAGAATTACACATTGCAACCACAAATGGAGGTTCAGTCTCAATATTATATCTCAGTGCAAGTTTCTATTTTCGTGCATATAACATTCATGCTTTCTCCGAAAGCATTAAGAAATATCAAAAATATTGAGAGAGTATCATTCTACATCGGTGATGATCGGACACATTCTACAAAATATGTAAAAGGGTGTTTCAGTGTGTTTTTGCAAACTTTAACTAGAGGAACATTTGTTTCGATCAACATTACATTTGGTCTGACAATTACACATCACAATTTAAGAATGCATGGATGTTTTATTGGCTAAGTAGGATGCACAAAGAAATAAATGTACAACATATCTAGATTTTTTTCGAGGTAGGGCATGGAAAAGGAGAGCATGATGGTGCAGGAGCATGTGAGAAAAAGGACTTGCAAGAGAAGAGTTAAAGTTCAAGGATGGTGCTAAATTTACAGATGCAAAAAGCATTGTTGATTGGTGTGTTGAGAATATGGGCCATGAATCTCAAGAGAGATCAATGGTTCATATATATTTTGGTTCATAGAGCAACAACATCTGAAATTTTTGTAAGATTGTATGACAGATTGTAGGATTAAGTGATATGCACTCATTACGTAGTTCATATGCAAATGCTTGGACTATTTATACTAGCTGCATGAATTTTTTTGTATATCATGCATTGATTTTGTGTGGAATGAATGTGAGTCACAAGTAGTGGGTGGATGAGTGGACTTGTATACCTCTAATTCCACTCAATGCACATCAAGTTACATGAGCATTACAACTTGTAGGGTCTTCAAATAAAATGACAACATCACTTTACTTTGACCAAGTCTCTCGATTTAGTGCAACAAGGTACATACGTATATGTGCATGCCATGTTTTAGATTTATAAATTATTAAATGGTCAGCTCTTAATGTATTTATAAATTGACTGAACAATTTTACTTTGTGATACATAGGGCATGTTTGCAGTTATTGCGACGAAATTTAATGAAGAGGGAACAAACTACTTCTTATCTCATTGTGTAGAGGGGAAAAAAATTGAATTCCACAGTCATTAATGGTGAAGACCTTGAGTATCCCAATGGATCAATGGTAGTCACTGGAACACGGCTTCGACAATATCGTATCAAAAATCAAACATTTGGTTGTTTGAAGACTATGAAGTACATTGAAAGGTAATTCACTATTAACATTTGGTCCTTGAAACAAATATTAAATTGATCAAATATTGAGGTCACCCATCAAAGAAAAATCTGTGGAAGGTTTGTGAATTAGGTCATGAAGAAATTCTTGCCACTTTGTCAAGAATATAGTTTATCCTTACGGTTCATTGGAATGAATTTGCAAAGGTATGTTCTTCATGAATTTAATTTGAATATTTACTTAAATGATTTTTTAAAAATTGGTATGATTTAAAATTCTATTTAATTACTTACTAAAATTTTTATGTAGTTTAGTGGTGCCAAAAAGCTTCCACCTTCACATGATTGCATTTGTTAGTAGAGAATTTATTATTCTCGAAGCCAAGTGAAACTAAGAAAAAATAAATGTTAGAAAGGAAAAACAAACAGAAAATTTCATTTCACCACCTATATTGTATACACCACCTATATTTTTTAGGTTATTGGCAATGGAAAACCTTACACCGACTCAAGTATGAATGGAGATGGAGAAAATCGTGAGAGGCTTTCGAAGCCCAGATGAGGTAGCCCAAAGCACAGGAGCATAGGGAACCAAAAAGGGCCTCCATTAGCATTCACCAGGCCACCTCGATGTGTTGGCGTAGTTAGTTTTGTCCCATGATCTTTCATATGCAAACTACAGCCTCTGCAACCCTACATTGACTCGAGTGTACTATTTCTCATGTTTACAAACAATAGGATAACGAGAGAACCAAATGGAGATGGAGAAAATAGAAAGAGGCTTTCATATAGGGTTCGATGTGGAGCTCTCAGATCTAACGAGACATCTCTAGGTTCCGCAGAGTCGAAGAAATCACATGTCGAAGATATGGTTTTGTCCCATGAACTTCTTCTTGCAAATTACAACATCTAGTCTCCCTACACTGACTCAGACTTCAATATTTCTCACGTTTACAAACAATAGGACAGCAAGAGAACCAGATGGAGATGGAGAAAACCATGAGAGGATTTCGTATAGGGCCCACGATATGGAGCTCTTGGATTTGACGAGATGTATTTAGGTGCGATGGAGTCTTCAAAATCACATGTCGAAGATATGGCATGTTTGGGCTTCAGGGCTCTTAAGCAACTACGCCTGGACGGGGTAGCCTGAAAGCACGGGGAGGATAGGGAACCAAAACGAATCCTCCAATGGAATTCACTAGGCCACCCTGACATGTTTGTGTAGTTGGTTTGGTCCCACGAGCTTTCGTTTGCAAAATACAGCATCTAACAGCCCTACATTGACTTAGACTGCACTATTTCGCGCATTTACAAACAATAGGACAGCGAGAGAACCACATGGAGATGAATAAAAATGTGAGAGGATTTCGTAGAGGGCCCCAACATGGAGATCTCAGATCTAATGAGATGTCTCTAGGTGCCACAGAGTCTGAGAAATCAATGTCGAAGATATGGCATGTTTGGGCCTCAGGGATCTTAAGCGACTACGCCGGGACGAGTTATTGGGCCTCGGGGATCTTAAGCGACTACGCCAGGATGATTTAGCCCGAAAGCATGGAGAGTGTAGGAAAAAAATGAATCCTCCACTATCGTGCACCAAGCCACCCTAATGTTTTGGCATAGTTGTTTTAGTCCCATGAAGTTCGTTTGCAAACTACGACCTCTCAGTAGCCCTATATTGAATCGATTGCACTATTTCTCAAGTTTGCAAACACTAGGACAAAAAGAAAACTAGATGAAGATAGAGAAAACCATGATAGGATTTGATAGAGGGCCCCAAGTTAGATCTCTTGGATCTAACGAGATGTCTCTAGGTACCATGAGGTCCAAGAAATCACATGTCGAAGATATGGCATGTTTGGGCCTCGGGGATCTTAAGAAACTATGCTCGGACGAGGTTTCCCAATAGCACCGGGAGCATAGAGAACCAAAAAAATTTTCCAATAGCATTCACCAGTGCTACTCCAATGTGTTGGCGTAGTTTGTTTGGTCCCACGAGCTTCATTTTACAAACCACATCCTCTAGCTTGACCTCTCACAGATCAAGCGCTATTTTCTTGCGTTTACAAACAATAGGACAACGAGAGAACCCAAAGGAGATAGAGAAAACCGTGAGAGGATTTTGTAGAGGGCTATGACATAGATATCTTAGATTTGATGAGAGATCTCTAGGTTCTATAGAGTCCAATAAATCACATGTCGAAGATATGGCGCGTTTAGGCCTCAGGGCTCTTAAGCGACTACGCCCGGACGAGGTAGCCTTAAAGCACGGGGAGTGTAGGGAGAAAAAATAAAGCATCCACTAGAGTTCACCAGGACACCCCAACATTTTGGCATAGTTTTTTTGGTCCCATGAACTTCTGTTTGCAACATACAACATCTAGCATCCCTACACTGACTGACCGCACTATTTCTAGCGTTTACAAACAATAGGACAACAAGAGAACCAGAAAGAGACAGATAAAATGGTGAGAGGATTTTGTATAGGGCCCCAACATGGAGGTATTGAATCTAATGAGACATCTCTAGGTGCCACGGAGTCTGAGAAATCACATGTCAAAGATATGGCATGTTTGGGCCTCAGGGCTCTTAAGTGACTACGCCCGCACGGGGTAGCCCGAAAGCACATGGAGCATAGGGAATAAAAAAATTCCTCAACTAGCATTCACTAGGGCACCATGACGTGTTGGTGTAGTTGGTTCAGTCCCATGAGCTTTTGTTTGCAAAATACAACATCTACGAGCCCTATACCGACTTAGACTGTATTTCATGCGTTTACAAACAATAAGACAGTGAGAGAACTGGATGGAGATGGATAAAACCATGAGATAATTTCTTAGAGGACCCAAATTTGGATCTCTCGAATCTAATGGGACATCTCTAGGTGCCATGGAGTCTCGATAAATCATATGTTTAAGATATGGCGTGTTTGGACCTCAAGGCTCTTAAGCGACTACGCCTGACAAGGTAGCTCGAAAGCATGTGGAGCATAGGGAACCAAAATTAATACTCCACTATCATACACCAGGCCACCCGGATGTGTTGACATAGTTGGTTTGGTCCCATGAACTTCCTTTTGAAAACTACTGACCTCTCACAACCCTACACTGAATCGATCGCACTATTTCTCAAGTTTGCAAACAATAGGACAACGAGAGAACCGGATGGAGAAGGAGAAACCTGCGAGAGGATTTCATAGAGGGCCCCAATGTGGATCTCTTGTATCTAGAAATATGTCTCTAGGTGCCAAAGAGTCGAGAAATAACATGTTGAAGATATGGCGTGTTTGGGCCTCGGGGCTCTTAAGTGACTACTCTTGAATGGGGTGGCCCGAAAGCATAGGGAGTGTAGGGAACCAAAAATAAGCCTCCAATAGAATTCACCAGGCTACATTGACATGTTGGCATAGTTTATTTAGTCCCACAAGCTTTTGTTCGCAAACTACATGCCTCTGGTAGCCGTACATCGACTAAGACTACACTATTTCTCACGTTTTCAAACAATAGGACAACGAGATAACCGGATGGAGATAGAGAAAATCACGAGAGAATTTCATAGAGGGCCCGACATGGAGCTATTGGATATTAAGAGATATCTCTAGGTGCCACAAATTCAAGGAAATCACATGTCGAAGAATTACGAGTTTGGGCCTCGGGTCTCTTAAGCGACTACGCTCGAGGACGAGGTTTCCGAAAGCACGGGAGCATAGGGAACCAAAGTAAAGCCTCCAATAGCGTTCACCAGTCCACCCTAACGTGTTTGAATAGTTGGTTCATTCCCATGAACTTCTGTTTTCAAACTACAAGATCTAGCCAGTGTACACTCGATGTGTTGGCGTAGTTGGTTCGGACCCACAAGCTTCCATTTGCAAACTACAGCCATGAGGCCCAAACAAGCCATATATTCGACATGTGATTTCTTAGACTCCATAGCACCTAGACATGTCTCATCAAATCTAAGAGCTCCACATTGGGGCCCTCTGTGAAATCCTCTCGCAATTTTCTCCATTAGGTTCTCTCATTGTCTTATTATTTGTAAACGCGTGAAATAATGTAGTCTAAGTCATTGTAGGGATGCTACAGTTGTAGTTTTCAAACAAGCTCATGGGACCAAACCAACTACACCAACACATTGAGGTATCTTGGTGAACACTAGTGCAGGCTTCATTTTGGTTCCCTATGCTCCACTGCTTTCGGGATACCTTTTCGGGCATAGTCATTTGAAGAGCCCCGAGGTCAAACACGCCATATCTTCGACATGTGATTTCTCGAATCCATGGTACCTAGAGATGTCTTGTTAGATCTGAGATCTCTACATTGAGACCATCTACAAAATCATATCTTGGTTTTCTCCATCTCCATCCGTTTCTCTCGCTATCCCGTTGTTTACAAACGCGAGAAATAGTGCGATCTGCATCAAGTATAGGGCTGCCACATACTATAGTTTGCAAACGAAAGTTCGTAGGACCAAACCAACTACTGCAACACATCGGGGTGGCCTATTGAATGCTAGTGGAGGATTTTTTTGGTTCCCTATGCTCCTCGTACTTTCAGGCTACCCCGTCCGAGCATAGTCGTTTAAGAGCCCTAAGGCCCAAACACACCATATCTTCGACATATGATTTATCATACTTCATGGCACCTAGAGATGTCTCATGAAATCTGAGAGCTCCATATTGGGGCCCTATAGAAAATCATCTTGTGGTTTTCTCTGTCTCCATCTAATTCTCTCGTTGTCCTATTGTTTGTAAACGCACAAAATAGTGTAGTCTTAGTCGGTGTAGGTCTGCTAGATGTTGTATTTTAAAAACAGAAGCTCGTAGGACCAAACCAAATATGCCAACACGTTAGGGTGGCATGGTGAATACTAGTGGAGGCTTAATTTTGGTTCCCTATGCTCCCCGTTCTTTCGGGCTACCTTGTTTGGGTGTATTCGCTTAAGACCCCGAGACCCAAACATGCCATATCTTCGAAATGTGATTTCTCAAACTCCGTGACACCTAGAGACATATCGTCAGATCTGAGAGATCCATGTTAGGTCCCTCTACAAAATTTTCTCATAGTGTAGTCTAAGTCAGTATAAGGTTGCCAAAGGTTGTATTTTGCAAATGGAAGTTCATGGGACTGAAAAAAATATGCCAACACATCGCGTTGGCTTGGTGAATTCTATTAGAGGATTAATTTTTTCTCCCTACGCTCCCCGTGCTTTTGGCTACCCCGTCCTAGTGTAGTTGCTTAAGATCCGAGATGCCCAAACATACCATATCTTCGACATATGATTTCTCGAGACTCCATGAAACCTAGAGACATCTTGTCGATCTCGAGAGCTCTATATCAGCCCCTCTACAAAATCCTCTCTTTTTTCTCCGTCTCCATATGGTTCTCACGTTGTCCTATTAATTGTAAAGACATGAAATAGTGTAATTTGAGTCGGTGTAGGGCTACAGAGAGGCTGTAGTTTGCAAACGAAGCTCATGGGACTAAACCAACTACGCCAACATGTTAAGGTGGCACGGTGAATGATATTGGAGGCTTCATTTTTGTTCCCTATGCTTCCCATGTATTCGACATGTGATTTCTCGAACTATGTGGCACCTAGATACATCTCGTCAGATCCAAGAGCTCCATGTTAGATCCCTCTACGAAATCCTCTCACGGTTTTCTCCATCTTTATCCAGTTCGCTCATTGTCCTATTTTTTTTAAACGCATGAAATAGTGGAGTTTGGGTCAGTGTAGGGCTACCCCATCCGGGTGTAGTTGCTTAAGAGCCTTGAATGACTAGTTTGGCTTAAGAATGAATTTTATAGGGTTGTGTCTAAGAACAGACAGGAGTTATCAATCACCTAGTAAATTTTTCTTGTTTATTTATGGATGGGAGTCGGTGGCCTGCTACGGCTTAGTGACCTTCCATTCATTGATAATTTATGTTATGATAAACCAATGGATACTTTCAAAAGTGTGTTAAAAGGATATGGGTAGTCATCAAGCCTAGTGAAGGGTGTGATGTGATTTCAAAATAACTTAAAATGCCTATAAATTTAAAGGTAGTAACATTAATTGGATAGGATTAGACAATCAAGAATCATTGAGTGTCTAAATCAGAATGTCATTGCATCTAGAGACATTCTCAAGCATTGGAGTAATGTATATGGAGAGACATTCTCAAAATATCAACAGATGAAAGGCATCAAATAATGACAACTTTTGGGTGTTTTAACGGGGAGAAGACCACGAAGCATAGAAGAATGTAGTAAGTGCATGATAAGATAAGAACCAAGACAAAGAGACCATGGGCAAGAAGAATTGCAAGTAAGGTAACTACACATATACACATTGATAAATTGAATGAATAATTACTCAGATTAGGTAACTCTTTATGTACATACATTATATAAATATTAATTTCAAAATTTTGAGGCATATTATACATTGAAAATGCTAGTACATGTACATCACCAATAAATGAAAAAATAATCCATAATGTCTTAAATATTGTCAAGTGCACATCATATTAGATTTATGTGAAAATAATCTCATAAATGTAAGCTCTCATACAAAATTATCAATTTCCAAATAGTATTTTAATGTGCATAATAAATATAAAAATACGCAAATAGGTCATATACCATCAAGTTAAAATGCCATATAGGCTTATACAATGCCATGCACATAGGCATATAAAAAAATGGCATGTAAGACATATATATTTCCTACTAATCCAAATCTATCCCTCTCTTGGCCTTGCTCGAAGAAGGTCCTCCCTTAGGAAAAGATGGAGATCCATGAGATGACTTTGGATCATCCAAGCCCATGCTCCGAGTCCTCTTCCACTGAATACTCGCCTGTAGATGAGACCGTAAATGTAAACAATGTTTATTTGTCAAAACATAATTTATATATGTTTTCAACATGTATTTAAGACCATGCTAGAATGAAAGTATTTACATAAATACACAAACTTACCGCAAGTTGTCGATCACGCCAAATTTGCATCTCACGCTCAGATGAGTCATCAAGAGCTCCTGCAGTATGAATGGGGGTATGAAGATGATGAGATGGAGGAGTCTATGCCCTCGAAGTAAAAATGGAGGGGGTTGAAGTTCCCTACATACACATAAGATTAGAAAATATAACATCAGAATTAGTGAAAAATAGAGCTAAGTACATGTATCTACATAATGACAATATTTTAACTAATTTTATCAATATAGAACTATTGTTTTTACCCCGCCACGCTTGTGAATCAAATGAACAGGCTGCACCCTGTCGTAGGTAACTCCTGCATACACACAATGAAGGAAATTATTAACATAATTTAATAATTCTACAATGAAAGACATTACTAACATGTAATTTAACATAATATGAATTACACGAGAAATTTAACAAAATTTACGTGTTTTTGAATACATCGGTGAGTTTTGCGTAGATGAAATCACAATGGGAACACCTTTATCTACTTGTTGCATGATGGTGGGGTGTCTAGTGAAGTCAACATCTTTATCAAACATGTATATCATGTGAGTTAGATGGACATAAAAGAACATACATATATTTAACTTCAAAACTAATATATATACATGGAAATACACACACACACACACACACACGTATGTGAAATTTTACATAATTAACATTATAAATTACCTTTGTGAATGTATGTGTATGCATGGTGCTCACCACCTATGGTCGGGATGAAGATTCGCTCCCACCTACTTTCGTAATATCAATGCACGTATATGTGCAAATACAATTATTTCAAAAATTTAACATATATAAGCAAATCGGGTACTCTAAAAAATTTGTAACACACATAACAAAACATAAAAAATTTACTGCAAATGTGACACCAATGAATGTAATCCAAATGTCTCACTCAAAAGGACATCGACATAGTGACATTATAATGTTCATCCCTAGTACCACGTGCATTAAAATCAGACGCATGAAAGTATGTTCCTCCTTGGGCCCCAAACATATGCTACCGCATGACGAGAAAAAATGTTGCATCATGTTAGTAATCCCTAAGGGAATAATCGGTACCTCCGAGAGCATATGGCTCAAAAATATCCCTCGTATGTCAAACAAGGGTCACAGATAGCCCTCGAAGCATGTGGAGTGTATCAATCTCTATTATCTCCTTCATTGAGTGAGGGACAATCTCGGGGTGAGGGGGATTTTGTGGGAATCTACCCTACCGAATAGGTGCACATTTTGCACCTAGTCAATCCTATCCAGATCCTTTTCCTCAGCCCTGAAAATATCGAAATTGAAATAATTTGGGATCTTGTTGAGGATAAACTCGCAATAGAGTTTCCTCATAAAGTATAGTGGCACCTTGTTTTTATTACAAGGTGGAAAATCAAACACCATCCAACATCGGTCCCAAAAATTATTTCTAATCAAATAATTATTGCACCAATGGATGGGAAATCATTTACATGTCAATGAAACACTAAGATTAGTGCGGGGGTCCGTGAATAAAGCGTATATGATTTCTTTTGAAATTTCTTTTTTCTTTACATCCACATATGACAATTTTTGGAATAATAAACCCTACAACCTTCTCTCGTAAGTTGTCCAATGATCAATTTTCCCCATTGCCACATTAATTTGAAGAAGTAATGCCTGCAATGTGTTTGCAAGAGAGGCGTAGTGGGGTTTTTAGATTGTGCATCACTCATTGTTTTTATTAAATCCTCAATTTCAATTTTGTTTTCAACTATTTGGGTTGTTAAATCTTCTTGACTACCCGAGGGATGTTGAGCAATTGTGGGAGTGTTGGGAGGGATGTCAGGAATAACAGGGTTTGGTTGTGGTTGATTCCCTTGACCTCTAACTGTAACAATAAAAAATATGTACTCAATTCAAATTTTAATCTATAATTATCATATTTCAATGCAATTTTGAGAAAATAAATGTGCTTACCTCTTCTCCATGGCACCATTGTCAATTCAGATCTTCCGGTGATCTAGAAATGATCCTTTGAGCTTGAGATCCAACTGAATGGAAAAATGCAAGGGCACGAACAAGCTCTGAAACTCGTGTTTGAGGGAGGAAAAATGATAGAGGCTCGGGCCTCTTTTTTTTGTTTATAGTCAACATAATGTGTACATGTTATATAACACATACGCATTATGCTTTGGTGATTCCCGAGAAAAAAAAACTAAAACATGAGACCGTTTTCACAAAATGAGTACGTGTTTTTATTTTTCACATTATTCTCTCCTTTTGTCCCCCAATTTCTTGCACTTACCCAAGTATAATATCTTCTTCCTCTAATGTGCCCACAATATGTTTTCCCTTGGGCGGGCCATGAAACTAGCATTCATTCTCCAAATACTTCCTATCTTACAATTTATGATTTAAGTATATATCGCATATCCAGTGGACTTGTTGATGAAAATTTTTGGAAGCGCACATTGACAAACTAATGTAGTTAGATGAGTGGTGTACCATTGCACGTTAGAGCTAGAAGATTGAGAAGGAAAGACATAAAGCATGGCATGATAGGCACAATAAGAACAAGATATTTTCACTTGGAAAGATGGTCCTTCTCTATGAATCCAAGATTGTGCGCCACCTAGAAAAACTAAAAGTGCATTGGGTGTAATGTTTTTGGTAACCAAGATACTTGAGTAAAACACTTGTCAAATATAGGTGCTAGATGGCACTTGTTTCCCAATTACTTCAATGGGAGTAGGATGAATCCCTACTATAAATAACGCTTCTTGGTGTTTGTAATAAGGAATTATTTCCATTTAGATAAGATTTTTGTTTCATGTGTTTATTTCCATTTGTTTCTATGATTTGTATTTGTAGTTTATTTTTGTAATAAGCACGCTTGCATGTACAAGAAGTTGTTTACTAGATATTGAGTTCATGCGAAGATGACCACACATACTTTACGTGTGCGGTAAAGTGGGTGTAAGTGCATGAAAGTGAAAATGATTCCCATTAGGATTTATATAGGTCGGGACATTTGAGGATGTTCTCGGAAGAAGTGGTGTGTATAGAAAGGTATTACATCTGTTAGGAATGAAGGTGCTCTTAAGGAAACTTATTAAGATGGAGATCACACCGGGAAAAGGATCACGTAGTGTAACACGAGGTAGGAAGCGACATGATGGACTACTTCGTATATGGCGTAGAGGATTATGTATATCGGTGCAAGAAGGCGCACATAAGAAAATTTTTAGCTTCGAAAGTACTAAGGTGCACCAAAAGGTTACTACCGATGTGCTTGAAAAGAGGTTAAGTGATAAAGAAAAAAGTGGAAAGGTACTTTACTAGGAGAAATAACTTAAAATCTCTAAAAGAAAGGAAAAGCACGTTGAAAGTGGAAAAAGTAAGTCGGTGGCAGTTTAAATAGTATAAAAGGGGGTGATTCAAGTTATTTTCTACTTTTCCTTTGAGATCATTTGAGAAATTAATCTATCAAGCAACTTGGAGTGATAGAGAAATAGATGTGAAAATAAAACTAGAGTAGTGTGTGTGCCAAGTTGTGTGCGAGATCCTTGTGAAGATAGAAGTTTGAGATAGCAAAGTGGAAAGAAAATTTAGGACATGAGTAGAAGGGTTTACAAGAAGAAGTTGGACAAATAGGTTTCAGATCTTTGCTTGATAGTAAAGAAAGGCATTGTTGTGAGACAAAGTACCTAGTGCACAAATTCAAGAAATTAATGGCACCAAAGAACATAAAAAGCTTCGCATGAAGAGGTTCAAGGTTAAAGTGGAGGAACCTTTGGGACACATTTATTCGAAATCCAGACCCTTACCTGTAGTGGTTAGGGTTCGAGACTTAGAATTTGCAACTTCCCAAGTGAAAAATTAGTGAATATAACTAGTAGGCTTCAGTGGCTCGAAGTGACACTAAAGGAAGACATGTTTAGGGAGAAGCAAGGGAAAAATGAATAAATAAAATTTCTAGTGGATGATTCAATAAGGAGAAATATGGAGATGGCGGGGGTTATTCATCTATTCGAGCACTGCTGTTTCATAAATCCCGCACATTTATTCTAGTGGCTCATATCTAGTGTGCATGAGGGATTAATCCATTTCATGGACCGAAGAATGAGAATTAAAACCAAAATTATTGAACAAGTCATAGGTCGAGGAGATTTGGGGAAGTCATGGAGCTTGACCTATGTCCGAAGTTGAAATCGATGAATTGTCCATTCAATTACAGTATGAGGAGGGAGGAAGGGACATCATTATTAATAAGCTTATAGTTCCTACACCTATTGTTACAAAAGGATGGTAAATTGCAACCGGGTGCCTTGGAGAGATGGACATGTGTTAAGAAGAAATTTCATTATATTTCTCACAAAATGGAAAACAGACCGACTACAACATTGCACAATACATTGCCAATGGAATCACTAAAGAAGCCAAGGCACGTAACGAAGAAGGAGCAAAGATAACTTTGGGGTCGATCCTCCTCATTTTCTTCGGGAGATTTTAGTTCCATATGATCTAGAGGATGATATGTGGGTTTACTCACTTATGAAAATTTCCCGTACACTACAATTCATCACTACACTGTGATATCGCAATATCAAATACATATAAGTCGATAATAGATAAATGGTATCAAAGATTAAGATGGGTCTTTCAAATGAGTGGCACATTCCATGTGAGTTTCATATAGAGGTTGGTGAGTAGGTGAAGTTCAAATTTATGCATCATTACAACCTTGCATGGTTAAGGTTGAAGGAAGGGGGAATGGGCGGTTGGTGTAAGTTATCACTTTCATTCACTGTCACATACATAAAGTGTGTTGCAAATAGTATAAAGGATGCATAGAAGTTAAAATTTGATAATGAAAATATGTACTCAGATTTACACATATTCCACATGACCTATAAGTATGATGTGAGACCTGTGTATTTGGAGATATTATAACATGAATTGCTAGACTTGACCTCCCAAACTTAATGTTACCATCATGGGGATGATATGCAAAGTCTTTGTGGTGTTAAGGAAAAATACTCAAGGTGGGGTAGAGATGGATATTATAGATTATTTCCTCCCACAACCTAGATGACCTATGGTGCTACCCTCAAGAGAACTCGTGAATCCACTCTGAAGAAGAGGAAGGTGGAATTAGTCACTCTCGAGGAGGAAGAAAATGTATTATATGAAAAGAAGTTCCAGTGGTGCTAGAACATATGAGATGCCTAAGAATTACATAGAGAATGAAAAGGCCTAGTTACTATGGAGAACAAAGGTTGTCTCTTATGAAGAATCAAACAAAGAATCGATAAGGAAAAGAAAGGAGAAACCTTGCGAGAGGAACTCAAGCATAAGTGGGCAGAGCATCCGGCAGAGAAGAATGCTAAGGGGTAGAAATAGCCAGGTGCTATGGATGAAGAAAAGAACAAGATCCTATCAAAGGAGGAAAACCCCGTGAAGGAGGTTTCACACAAGGAAAAGGAGATTAATGACTCTTATGTTATCGAGAGAGGGTAAGGGTATAAAATTTAGGACTAGCGTAGCTGCATCTACCCCAAGGAAGAAGAGAGCAAAGGATAAGGCATTAAGGAAGTTATAGACACACAAGTCGCCACATATGGACTTTTTGGATGACCATACAATGGTCTTGAGGACTTGGTTCTAGAGAATGATGCCCATTGAAAATGTAAATGCCTTATAAATGATGGAAAACCATGGAGGAGTATCACGAATTAGGAATATGTTAAGTTGGAACTTACACACTAACGTAGAGGATCCTAAATTCAAAGTAAGCAATAAGTCCCTTAGTGTTATAGAGTTGAATAGTTAGTCAATAAAAATACAAAGAAGTATACCCAATGTAATTAACAGATGAATAGGAGTGCAACACGTTAAATAAAATTTTTGTGGATGTCAAGCATATGAAGTTGGATGCTCGTGCTACAATGAAGGTTTTGGTGGCTGATAAGAAATAAAAAGATCGGGAGGTAAAGAAATTGAATAAATATCTCTAATAGAACATAAGAAGACCAAGGAGGCATATGACAAAGCCACCGCATTGTTAAAACAGATCTTAAGTCATTACCCAACCTTGGTTAGTCAAGTCGGGAATGATTATAATGATCGGATGGAGTACTTGAAGACCTGGTTGGTATGTTACTAGTAAATATAAAAAGTGTAACATGACCCCTAGTGGAAGAGATAGAGAAGGAGAAGGAAGCAAACAAGGTGGCTATTGAAGCTAGAATAAATGAGCTTTAGGATTTGTTTGTAAAACTCAAGGAGGTAAGTGGTAAGGAAGAATTAGATTTCAATAGATTCCAGAAGTGTGACCCAATCCTTGATGCATACATAATTGATGAAGAAACAATACTTAAGGCTATCTAGGAGAAGACACATAAGAATAAAATTGAGCGCACAAAGGTTATGGCTAAGGTGTCTAAGCAGAAAGTAGGGATTAAGGCCAAGAAGGATAAAATATACCTTAGAATAAAAAAATTCAAAATAATGTGTTGAAGCATATAGATGTGATTGGAGGAATATTTGTAGAGTGAACTATAGTAATCCAAGAGCTCAAAAGTAGAGTTTAAGACTTGGCACATGACCAACCTGTCTAGAATTGTAGACGTGGCACCGGGAAGGTGTTGGCAAAACTTGATGAATGGAAGAAGGTGGAGAGTGAAATAGATGTTGATTTCCTAAATATCTTTCTACAGCCCGAAGCTTGATTTTCTTACTTTTGATAGGTGGGATGATTCTTTTAGGAATTGAATTCTTTATTATTTTATTGATTATTCAAACATTCTTTGGAGAAACATGTTGGAAGGAGTCATTTACGATGACAAAAATATAAGTTAGAGTGGGGTAATGTTGCATAGTTGAAATGACTATGTATACCGGTGCACGAATATCTATGGCACGTGTAAGGAAGTCAAGAAGGGGCATGCACAAGGAATAATGGATAACACACGAAGGTTCATGCATACACAGGAAATTTTTAGTACTAAGAAAATTAGGTGGACCATAGGCTAAAAATAGAAAAAGATGAGTTTGAGTGTTGATCACAAAACATTTCAAGTTTAGAGAAAATAAAAGAGAGTTCAAGACATAATAACATCTATTTTTGGGATAAATCACATGTAAAGAGAAGATGAAAGGTCATGCATGGATTGAGATATTATTAGGATTAAAGCAAGGTTTATTTATAGGATAATCTATTATTAGCTCCATTGTAAAAGAATGCAATTGTTAACGCATGACTATTTTTAGGATACAAAGTGTATTTTTAAAGTGCGTGGGCAATTAAGGGAAAGTCCCCACCCCTATATATACATATTATACTTCATTGTATTAGACACACTATGATGTGATAGGGCTATGCTTCTCTGATCTTCTTGCACGCATGAATATGTGGAGATAATTGTTATGTATTCATCTTATATTATGTAATAATATAATGTGATGGATTATGGAGGATGGAATTTTTGGTTTATGTCTCTAAGTATGGTGAATTCATTTTTAATTGATCTTAGTGCTTATCGACCTATTGTGTTTCCTTATTACACGTGTTTTAATTCTAAGCTCATGATATGATGTATGTAATGGTATGCAATTGAATGTATGCTTTCATATTGGTTATTATGGATATGCATGCTAACATATTCACAAGACATTGTAAGAAAGGGACACAGTAGCTTCACATCCTTTGGGTGAGAGTTTAGATCTATCTAAATGAAGTGCCAACACACATAGCAGATTAGGTAAAATAAAGAAGCTACATGGTTCTCTATGCATTTAGTTATAATTTGATTACTGAAATTAGAGTGATAGGTGGAAGCATAGGGAAATTGTGATATTAAAGACAAGGGAGATTATGCAATAGGGTTTGAAGTCCTATTAATGATGCCTAGTGATCGCTAAGCTATAAATTTTTGTTGTGGCTAATCGTAGCGAAGAATAGGATAAGTACTACATATTTATTCACCCTTAAATAATTAATGTATTGCTGCACTTTTCTTGTTGAATTAATATATTTATTGTAAATTACTCCTAGTGACTGCTAAAATCTAAATATTTTGATGTGGCTGACCTTAGTGACCACTAGGATGAAAAATATGTATGTCTTAACCCCTCAATAGTTCAAGTATTGGTGTGATTTTTCTCCTTACAATAATTGTTTTTCGATGAATAATGCATAGATACAGCCAAGCTCTAAATATTTCATTGTGGTTAAACTTAGTGACCACTAGGATCATAACTATGTATGTCTTGAAGCCTCAAGAGTGCATGTATTTCTTGACTTTTCTCATTGCATTAATAGTCTTTATTTGAATAATTCTTAGAGTCCATAAGGATCAATACTATGGATGTTTTGTCCCTCAATGGTGCATGTACTATCATGCTTTTCTCATTGTATTAATATTTTTCTTGTGAATGATGCCTAGTGACCGCTAAGCTCTAAATGTTTCATTATGGCTGACCCTAGAGACCACTAGGATCAACACTTCTTACATTTATTTTTCAAATGAGTTTTTAATCTAACCAAATATTCAGAATAAGAGACATAAGATTGTTGTTATAAATCCAAGTATGTCCTTTGGATAAGTATTTGTTTATGTTGATCTATGCAATGTTTGTGGACATGTAATTTTTAAACATGGTGGGATAACAAGAATTATCAATGTAGATCACTATTTATATTCCTATGAGGACACCAGAGTAATTAGAGATACTATGTTTGATCCAACTTCCTTAAATCATGAATTTCAGCATTACTCAGCTATTTTTTCCATAGTCCAAGATGAAATTCTTGATGTAGATGTCATAGAAAAAAATGGCATCTTGATAGATTAAGCCCTAAGGTCCCGAGACATAAGAGAAATAAAATGACCCAGTCTTCATTAAATTTGCGCTAAACCAGATGTGCTTCATTTTATAGAATTAATTGCTTCCTATCTAAATTCTTTCCAAGTCTAATGAGTCGATGTTATTTCATAAATTGTGGGAAAAAGGGATTTTATGCTAGGAATTCATACAAGCGTTATTATAAACTTACAGCATGGACACCTTATACAATAAAGATAAAATCAAGTCTTTCATGGCCATGAGGAAAATAAGAGTTCTTTTATAGAGATGGGTCGTGGACCTAGTAGATAATATGGATGATTCTCATCACAAAAATATCCTTATTAAAAGGTTTAGACCAAGAGTTCATATTGGCATGGCCCTCATGAACAGGCTCTATGGAAAACCTTCTATCTCTAAGGTCGATATATCTTGGATCCCTTTACTTTCTATTATTATTGATGAAGGAAATATTTCCTTCCTAGCGAAAGTGGTAAGTTTCAATTTAGTGAGCTAAAAAATATATCATGCACAATGGGAAATCATATTACATGGCTTCATATCTTCTTAAGGCATTTTGTGGTGTTTTGTACTATTTATAATTCTTTTAAAAATGGCTTCCTTTGTGCCCTTTGCAACTAAATGAACTATATTTAGACTTTTATGCCCATCGGTTCAAATCTCATATTCAATATATATGCACTTATTTGTATCCTACTCTCTACAAACAATTACATGAAACAATGACACCCAAAATATCTGTTGACATCCTCACTTCCATAAGGAAAATGGGAGTTGTATTATTTTATCTAGAATATACCATTATCATGATCTATGGGCTCATTATAACTCCTTTTAAGTTGTCAAGCTATGTTCCACAAAAATTTTCAGAACATGAGGTGGCATATATAATATTTGCAATGATATTGCTGAAAAGTAAAAAGAAAAGAAGCTTAAAACACATCCCCTTTCTCATTCATTGTGGGATGGAGGACATTTAATAGGTCACCTAATTTGAAATATTCATCATCCCATATAAATTTATTCCATCTCCCTCAACACCCTCCAAGGCAATATGATCACATGAAAAGAGTTTTCAAACACCTTCATTCACTCAAAGGATAGATAAAAAATACATTATGCACACAAGGATGATGACTGGGTATGGATTACCTAAGAAACGAGATAATTTTTTAAAGTAGAATACGAAGAAAAATGGGGCAGCTCCCCCTCTAAGAGGAACTACTAAAAAGGAGGCTATAAATGAGAATGGTAAAATTCTATCTGGAACCTTCAAAAATGTTTTGTACTCCATTTGCTCCATCAATAGAAACTCTATCGATTCGAATAATTTAGGCACGTGCCAAATAAAGATCCAAATTTTTTTGGCATATGTATTAACTTCTAAAGATTATGAAAATGAGACTATGCAAACTACAATTTAAGCGGGGCAGCCCTAGTATTACCATCTCAATATTTTCCCTCCACTCCACATGAACTAAGAGAAGATTGGGTTACATAATCCATAATTTATCTCTAGGAACAACCATATTAGGAGGCACAATAATATCCCTTGGTAAACATTGAATTCAATCCAAGGATAGGAACCTTGAAAATGATAACCAAAAATAATATGTCAACATGTCAAGTCATTGTTTAACATGAAAATTTAGACTTCCTCTTCTTTATTACAAGGAACCGGATATCCAAAGGCTACCAAGTGGTGCAATATGAGGAAGATCCAAAATCCTTGATAAAGTATAAAACTAAAATAGCCGTAGAAGTAGTGAGAGGTATATGTTCTAAATATAAAGCTCTTGAAACTCAATTAAAGGCCACAATTTGTCTGGGTATAATTTCTGATGTAGAAGAGGCATTGCATGGCATGTACAATGTTATAAGGAAATTCATCGAGAAAAACATGAAATAAAAATCCTACCTAAAGAAGACCATAAAAATCATTAAATTCATGGTATCAATGCATAAAAAATTGATATATATGGGACAAGTTATTGAAGAAGGTATTTGTAAGGACCCATCAATTATATCCATGGACAATATTAGTATATGTCGAGACATATGCTAATTATGCCAAGGGAATACTAAGGGAATGTAATGATTACATAAAAACTATCTCTCTACTTGATGACATTATATCGAGATGAAATCAAATTTTCGTAGAATCCTCCATCATGAAAGTATTAAAGGGAAATCATGAATTGGTTTCAGGCAAAGATTTTACTACATCACTTAAGAAATTAATGGTTAGTTTTCAAAGGAGAATAAAATAGGTAAACTAAGGAAAAATTTTACATGTCATTGAGATTGTCTCCAAAAATAGGGAAAAATTATATAAAATAGAGACTCTAAAGTAAACAATAAAAGAAAATTTTACTCAATAGGTTTTTCTTGACAAAGCTAGTGTCCTATTTATAAAAACAATTGTGGACATAGGAAATATCGATAGACATTAAAATATTTACAAAGAATTCATTTCTATGGCACAATATTCAAATGATACAAACGGCCACGCACAAGAACATAAAGCGAGGAATAAAATTTACATGCGGATTTGGATCAAAACCAGCCTATAATTAAGCAATAACCACAGTGAATCATAAGTTGCAATATTTGAGCTAGATGGAAAAGAAATGAAAAATGTCTGAAATTTAAATAGATTAATATTTATAATTAATTCAATGTTTGTGTATATATTCCAAATGTTATACTTATCTAAACATGCACTTAGCATTTTTAGGTTTGAAACTACCAAGTGACCACTAAGCTCCACATATGTTGATGTGGCATAAGCTAGTGGACACTTTAATTTGTAAAATCATGTAATCACATTTTTGTGAAAAATTACGTTGTGGCGGTATGTAGCGGCCTTTAAGTTCATATAATCTTAATTTTATTTGTTAAATCCTAGTGACTGCTAAGCTCCAAATAATATGATGCAGCAGTAATGAACCATACACTAAGCTCATACTATCATACTTTATTTTGTTAAATATTAACTACTTTTATGCATCAAATATTATGTTTTTATAGTTCCCTAGAGGTTCAAGGCTCGGAATATCCAAAACTACCTAGCGATGGCTAAGCTCTAAATAATTTGTCTGGTCATAACCTAACGATTGCTAGTCTCATACTATCTTGTGGCGTACATAGTGATTGTAAGGTCCAAATAACATGTTATGACATATCCTAGCGACATATAATATAATAATATCATAATATAATTTTTTAAATCCTAACCACCGTTAGTCTCTAAAATTTTTTGGTTGCATAACCCAACATCTTATAAGATCAAAATATCTTACTTAAATTTTTTAATATCAAAATATTATGTTGTGGCATAATGTAGCAGACACTAAAATAAATATCATTCTTCGACTTGTTAAATGCTAGCAAAACCTAAGCTAAAAATATTATATTGGGTAAGTACCTAGATTCTGATTAGCTCAAAATACTAAAAATCACTACCTCTAAGCTCCAAATATGTTATTGTGGAATAACCTAGTGGACGCTAAGCTTGCGATATATTACTTGTTTTTATTAAAGCGTAGTGACATCTAATCTCTACATTATATGTTGTTGTATAACCTAACAGCGTTAAGCTCACAATATATTACTTCATTTTGTTAAATCATAGTGACTACTATGCTCGAATTTTATGTTGTGATAGTGTAATTGTGGCCACAAATCTCAAAATATTTATAACTATATAGTGATTGCTAAGATCTAATTAAGTTCTTGTGGCATAATCTAGAAGTTCTTAAAATCGTAATATATTGCTTGTTTTTTTAAAATCCTAATGACAACTAATATATAAATAATATTTTACAACATAACCTAGCATATGTTAAGCTAAAAATATCATTATTTAATTTGTTAAATGATGGCAACCCCCATGTTCCAAATATTATGTTGTGACAGTTCATAGCTCATCCGCTAATATCAAACTATCTTTTGGCATTACATAGAGACTGTAAGCTCCAAATAATATGTTGTGACATAATCTAGTGGCCGCTTAGCTTGCAATATCTTACTTGCTTTTCTTAAATCCTAGCAACAACTAATCTCCAATAAAATATGTTGTTGCATAACCTAGTGGATGCTAAGATCACAATATATTACTTTATTTTGTTAAATATTAGCGACCTCTATGCTCCGAATATTATATTGTGATAGTGTTATTACGACCGCAAAGCTCAAAATATTCATAACTACCTAATGATCCCTATGATCAAAATATGTTTTTGTGGCTTAACCTAGAGGTCGTTAAGCTTGCAATATATTACTTGTTATTGTTAAATCCCGGTGACACTAATCTCCAAAAATATGTTGCCACATAACCTAATGGACATTAAGTTAAAAATATCTTACCTTTTTTTGTTAAATATTAGTGACCATTATACTCCAAATAATATTTTTGATAGTGTCAATTCATCTACTAAGCTCAAAATATCTATATCTATCTAGAAATTGGTAAACTCCCAATAAGTTTTTGTGGCATAACCTAAGGGTCACTAAGATCAAAATATCTTACTTTTTTTATTAAATCCTAGAGATAAATAATTTCCAAATAATATCTCTCATCATATCCTAGTGGACACAAATCTAAAAATATCATTCTTAAATTTTTTTAATGCTACCGAACCTCATGTTCGAAATATTATGTTGTGGCAGTGCATAGTGGTCGCTAATCTCAAACTATCTTTCGGCACTGCATATCTATTTTAAGCTCAAAATAATATGTTGTGGCATAACCTAATGATTGTTAAGCTCACAATATCTTACTTGGTTTTGTTAAATCCAAAGGAAAACTATTTTCCAAATAAAATATGTTGTTCATAACCTAGAGGATGCTAAGATCATAATATCTTACTTTATTTTTTTAAATCTTAGTGACTATTGTGCTCCAAATATTATGTTGTGATAGTTCTATAGTGGCGGAAAATCTCAAAATATTTGTAACTACCTAGCGATCACTAAGCTAAAAATATGTTATAGAGGGCATAACCTATTGGTTTCTAAGATGAGGATATATTACTTATTTTTATTAAATCCTAGTGACACCTAATCTCTAAAAAATATGTTATTGCATAACCTAGCGGATGCTAAGATCAGAATATATTACCTTACTTTTCAAAATCATAATGAATACTATGCTCGAATAATATGTTTTCATAGTGCCATTCGGTCGTAAAGATCAAAATATTCATTATTATCTAGCGATTACTAAGCTCCAAATATGTTATTGTCGCATAACCTAGCAGCCTCTGTAACTCACAACATCTTACTCATTTTTGTTAAATCCCAATGACATCTAATTTCCAAATAATTTATTACAAGCATAACCTAGTGGACACGAAGATAAAAATATAATGATTTATTTTTTTAAATGCTATCAACCCCATATTTGAAATATTATGTTATGGTAGTGTATATCGATTGCTAATATCAAACTATCTTTTAATAGCGCATAGAAAGTGTAAGCTCCAAATAAAATTTTCTCGGCATTACCTAACAGCTTGCTAAGATGATAGTATATTAATCTAATTTTTTAAAGAACCACCATTAACCTCCAAATATTATTTGGTGGTATAGCTTAGTGGCTACTAATCTAAAAATATCTTACTATAAATTCTTAAATCCAAACAATAAATTCAACTAATGTATAAAAATCTTGTTTTCATATAAATATATTTTTTACATTGTATTTACTCAAGGATTTACCTAGTGACCGCTAAGCTCTAAACATCAACCTTTTATGTGTTATACAATTATATATCAATTTTATTTCGGATGGGATTTAAACATTTATTTTTTTACTTTTTCCAATTTAAGAAATTTAGAATAGCGATAGAGAAACTAAATAGAAATTTTGTTTATAATGAAAATAATTTGTTGCATATGGAAATAAAAAAATGAATTGCATGGTCGCTAAGCTTAACAATTGTTTTCTCTAAAAAGGAATTATAGCCTAGTGGCCACTAGGTTAGACAACTTTTTTATGATTTAGTGTATTCCAATAGGAGAAATCAAAGGAAAAAACTATAAATGATAACAAATAAATCTAGATTTTTCATTTAAATACATACATATAAGTGCAGAATTATGAAGTGATATATGTAACAACACTCTATTTTTCACCAATAATATGTACGTATCATATTAAAAAATTATGTTTTAAATGAATTTTATTATCTACGATTTTACATTTAATTTGAAATAAATTGCTAGTTTTATAAATTAGTTGTCGAAATAAAGAATTATTTTTCATGACCATAAAGCTATGTGATTTTTTGACATGGCTTAGTAAGTGGAAAAGGAAAGATATATTTAATTATTTAGTGATTAAAATTTATGTTTAATAATATTTAGGCATATATATAACATATTTACCTTCAATTGTACAAAAATAACTTGCTAAAGACATTAAATTTCACTATTTCTTTATGGGAAAATATACATAATTGAAAATATTTATCATACAACGTAAATCTTAATATGGTTCTATAGTTTTAAAGAATTTTGTTTACCTCAAATATTTTTGTAGAATGTCAACACTACAAGCATATAAACAATGTATAATGAAATCATTACCCATATTTATTTCTATCATCATAATAAAAAGAAGTAAACGTAGTCATAAGAAATATATAAATAGTACATTGGGTCGAGACAAACCATTAACTTTTTAAAAAATGTGACTATGCAACAAGCCATCATTATTAGGAAAAAGCAATTATAACAACAAGAACGAAAAATAAAAAACAATATCTAGAGACAGGACTAGAGTTGAAATGGGAAATTGTTCAACATAGAGAAATACTAGAGTTGAAAAGGGAAATTGTTCAACATAGAGAAATACTAGAGTTGAAAAGGGATTGAATTTTATTTCGTTAGGGTAGATCAAAAATTGGGTTTTCATGATGAACACGGTGGTTTGGCAAGGCGGTCAAAACAAACTAGAAACCATGGTTGTACTGCAGAGCACGATCCTATAGGGAAAAGAAAGGATAGACTATGGATTACGATTGACTGGGAAATGCAAGGATGGAATGTAGAGAGTGATTTGGTAAGGAAAAATAGGGTGATATTGTTGAGTGAAAATTTGTAGGAAAAGGCAGGGGTTGGGTGTGAAGCACAATTTGGTAAGGTGGATTACACATCTCGTGAAAACACAGAACTAGTCGAAGACAAAATGAATGAACAAACCCACACTCAAGAAAGGTGCACATTAACTATAATATATGTTTTTGATAAATACCTGATTTAGAGATGAGATTATTTCATGCTTGGTAACATCTTTGAAATCTCTGTCTCTTTTGCATAAAAAAACATTTGCATGATTTTATCTACAACCCCTTTTTATTTCCTCCTTATTTTGCATCCTTTGTGTGCCCACTCTGCTAATGAGATTATAATTACTTTGCTTCATTGTTCCCTTATAAAAATAATTGGGATTTGTGAACTCAACCTTGCAATCTATTTCTTGTTTGTATTGTTTTATGATTTCATGAACTACTTTTTCGTAGGATCGAAATGAGAAACCCCAAAAAATATGTTCGGGGTATTTAACAATTTTGAACATATCATGCTATAAATTTTGAAAATAGGAAAATTGTGAGATATGAACATTTGAAAAGTGTTTGCAGTTTAAGTGGGATTAATGAGGACATATGGGGCCCTAAAGAGAAAAGGGACATTGTAATTGCCCAAGCAGATTTGCAAGACTCCTCTCAGGCCACTGCCATTGCCTTCTTCATGTCACTGCAGGCTATCAAGACCAAAATTGACAGAGCCATCAAGTAACGGGCTGTTGTGATGTTGTTTTTGGCTGCGATGTGGCTGTCATCGGGTGGTTCTGGAGCTGTTTTTTGGCGGAGCTCTTCATGTTGTTTCTCTTTTGGTTTCTTTTTTATCTTGCCTTCTTTTTTCTGGATCTTTGTACGTTTAGATCCTTTTTTCTCCTATATTGTAATATTTGGTTGTTGAGCCTTCCTTGGTTGACTGTTTTGCCCTTCTCTGGGCTGCTTCTCTCATCTTTACTATCTGGCTTTTGAGCCCTTTTGTATACAGGGTATAGTCCCTTCAAAACTATTTTCCCTTAATAAAAAAAAAAAAACATTTGAAAATTTGAAATTACCCCCATTAAGCGAAGTGCGGGATATTGAAATTTCAAATGCTCTCAAATGCGGGAAATTCACAATTTGAAATTTGAATTTATCCCTAATTAAGAAAAGTTATGGGATATCGAACAAACATACAAAGCAAAACCATTTGTTAATATCTATATCATATATTAATATAAACATAATAAAAAATATATTATAATAAAACAAAATAAATAAATTCTAAAAATGTATACACACATTTATTTTTAATTTTTATCAAAATTGATCTTGACATTATTAGATGTAGTGCGTGCTAATTTAATATAATTCTCCAATTAAATTGTTCCACGTGGCAAGTTTGAACCAGATAGTTAGGAAACAATATAATTGACACATTTATTATGAAATTTAAATATAAAGAAAATCTATAAAATATTTTAAACCTATATAAATATGCAATATTATTATATAAATAGTACCCACTAAAATGATGACACGTGGCATGAAATTTATAAAATTTCTAATGGTGTTATTTACATTTTACATTAGTAACCATAAAACATAACTTTCTGCTTCACACATATTTCACATCAGCTTATATATAGGAAAAAACTTAGTAACCGCTAAGCTCCATTGTTATGATTTGTTATTCCAACACATCCTCTAAAATAATAAAGTGTTAGGTCTTATTGGCCGCTAAAATATTCCTTTAATTAGGTGTTAATGAACTATTATGCATGTTTTCTATTGTCCATTTATTTATCCATGAGAAGGCTAGTGGACAATAGCCTCAATATTTTCTAGGGATAGTCTAGCCAATATGATACAATTATAATCAATGAAAATTACTATCGATCCAAATTTTTAGAGATAATGTTTACAATGATAAGAGATAATGGTAGAAGCCTAGCTTCTAATAAGCTAGACCATGATTTTTTATTCTATCTGCTATTTTCAAATTAAGAAACTATTGAGCCTAGTTGTCGCTTATGTCATTCTTTTCAATAAGTAGTGCAAATTACCGGTTGCTTAAGTATTTTATTTGATAAAAATAAATGTGAATTATATGTCACAAAGAATATATATATTATGATAACTACATAAGGATTAACCCCTCTCAAGGGTATGCAATGCTCCACTTTTCATTGCTAGGGATAGTCCAAACCAATATGATATAATTAACACTTATTTCATTAAACTGGACTTATTCCAATCTGAGTAGATAAAAATATATGAATAATGGAATCCAGTAGTTATAATTTTTATTCCAAAATGTTAAATATTGGAATTATCTACACTCCAAAATAACACATATAAGAATCCAAAATCGCATATATTGAAACCAAGAATCACATATATTGGAATTTACAAAGACTCTAAAGTGCCAAATATTGGAATTCGAAAATAAAAATATTGTAATCTAAAATGTAAAATATTGTAATCCGTTATATGGGCTAGTGGCCGGTAGGCATTATTTATGCTTTGACTGAACATAACATGTATATGTTTTATATGGAATAATAACCACCAAGAATTATTTATGCTTTGGAAAAACAGAACTTGTTTATGTTTTTATGGGCTAGCTATGTACATTGGGCATTATTTATGCTTTATTATAAACAAAACATGTTTATGTTTTATATTGGCTAGCGATCACTATGAATTGTTTATGCTTTTGATTAAACATGACATGTAACTATTTTATATGGGTTAGCAGATGCTAAACATTATTTATACTTTATTATAAAGCGAACATGTTTCTATTTTATATATTAGCTAGTGATTGCTATGAATTGTTTGTGGTTTGGAATAAAAAAATGTATCTATTTTATATGGGCTAGCGGATGCTAGGCATTATTTATGCTTTGTTATAAAAAGAACATGTTTTTGTTTTATACATGCTAGTGACCGCTAGGCATTAGTTATGTTTTGGAATAAGGTTCTTATAAGTTTTTAAATGTATTTAAGATTAAAATATACATATTTGAATAATTAAGATGCCTTGTGGCCCAGCGGCCGCTTTCATAATGAAATTCAAGAGATGTGGGACATTTCCATGTTCATTTAGTATGATGTGATTAAATTCAACGTAACCGAAGAGAATTACTAGATATATCCTAAAGGAAATAAAAGAGGGTTACTATTTAGAGTAGGAGAATGTAATAAACTCTAAAACCATTCCATATATATTTTCATATTTAAATATGGATATGAAATTAATTAAAACTAAATGTAAAACCAACCCAGATGTATTTACATATTCAATTACAGATATGAAATTAAATTAAATTGCTTTACTAAAGATAGAACAATAGTAAAATATTTTTAAAATTATTTTAATTTAATGTAAATTAAATTAACAATATACATCATTATAATGATAAAAATGTCCCACTATTTTGGTTTTAATGGCATATTCCATGTCCTTTAATGAATGAATGCCAAAACTAGATGTTAAATTTGATTCTTGTTTAGACTTTTTTAATGATTTTAGTTATAGAATACTTACAAATATTTGAAATAACTGTCACATATGACTTGCATATTTTAGATATGACCGTCATTTTTCTAGAGATTTATATATAAATTATATTTAAAAATATTAAAAATAATTAAGTATATACAATATAATTTTATATTTATTTTATGAACAATGTAAAAATAATACTATTTTACATTTTTGAAGGGTAATTTTTCTGATAATTCACACACACAAGTTATTCAATCATACTCTCAACTTATAATTAGTGAAAATATAAATACGCCCAACTTATATTTGTACAATCTTTGCATACGATAAAGATAATCAATACCTTCATAATAACATATGAATGTATATATTATTTACAATCTTAATAAGTACCATCATAATGACATTTTCAAATGATAAATAGTTACTCAACATTTTCTTGCTCCAAATATTTGGTGCCCTCTACCATATTCAATCAATGAGACACTATTTGTGATATTTTTATATACAAAAGCGACCATCAACAATTTATATTTTTACAATATCTTGATCTACGTTTCATCCCAACCATTAATTTTTAGGAGGGCTTCCCTTTACACCTAATGTAATATAAAAATTGTTTTTAGAACTATATGAAAAATAAGTTTGACTCAAACCTTTTCTAGATTTGTTTTTACAATTACGTCAACTATATTGCAACATCCCTTTCCCCAGTGATTCTTGGATTCAATACAATCAATATTTATGTATTGAATCCCATTCACATATTTTGAACATCAGTAGAAATGAGATTGTTGGACTAGTACCCAAATTCACGAAGATACAGTGATAATAATTTTATAAATTCTGACAAGCCACCTCGAGAGGTTGACATCATTCATGCCGAACCTAAATGACATCTTCCTATTGTATTTTTTTATCCCATATAGAAATTCCTACATATCTAAAATAAGTAAGTAAATCTTTTCGCTACCTAAAGGGAAGTAAAAACATTTATTTTCATTGGCCGCATATCAATTATAACTAATCAAAATTAAAAAAATTAGCTTACCACTACCGTTACCGATTGACATTACATCTTGGATTACACCGCATTTACTGTTTTAGGATCACATGAATCAATATCTAGTTCAAATAAACATTTATCAATTCATAATATATTTCTTATTATTGGAAATAATACTATAATGTATTTGAAATAGACATTAATTAATTCACAATCAATTTCATTCTATGGAAAATGAAAGCTTAATTGGAAAGAAATAGTAGTTTCTATTATAATATGGTAAGTAAAATATCAATTCTTCTCTGTCTTATGATAAAATTTTAGTGGCCTCTAAGCTACACTTATATTCAACAAACCGCTCTTTGGAAGTAAACAATTTTCATCTATTTATGAGGATTTACGACTTCTAGGCTATGCCATCATTGGCCAAACTACAATTCGTTGGACAACCATTAATGAGGCTATCCAAGTGTTGATTTACATACCCACAAGTTGGATCAAGCCATATGTAGTTATTTTTATGATGATGTTGACCCAAAAGAATGTTAATTCAATGTAAGTAGTCAATATGCAATAGTGAATGAACGAAACAATGTAGACAATATACCGTTTTCTATCACCAAGATATTAATATGAGTGGGGTTTTTAGTATAACCATTATTGTATCGAACATGGATGCATATATTTTGTTAATCTCTATACTTCATTTTAAATTTTTAGTGTAACTTACAAAAGGATTTCCTTAAACTTTTGTCTTATTGTATTCCAAGCATATAAACTAATGTTATTTAGTTATCGCTTTCTATAAAGTTTTGGACCTTATAAATGGTTCTTTTTAAGTAATCATGACTAACATACCAGGTTATTACTATTTATTCATGTTGAATACCGCCACATGCTCCACTATTACGTTATTTGGTTGTTGGTTGTCTTCATAATCATTTCTTGTCTTATAAATTTATGGAGCTTATTAGTGGTTTTGTTTATAAATTTGCATGACTAACATACCAAGATCTGATTGTGTATTTGGGGAATATGTGCCAACATCCTCCACATCTATCATCAAAACTATAAAAAATATAATATTGTTAGATAAATGAAAACCATGGCAATTGAAAATAGAGCTCATTAAACATATTTATAAAATGATTGAATGCCAATCACCTTGTTGAAATGATTGTTTAGTGTTAATTTGATAGGGTCGTGCATCATCTATTATAGTTTATTGGTTGTTGGAATAACTAATAAATGTATGAGTAGCTTATATCGATTCACATGCATTAAATAAAATAACTTGTTCAAGTTGTTTTCGATTGTGAACCTTTCTTCATATGAGAATAGTAACATTTCAAAAACATTTCTTGACTATGTGTCTCAATAATAAAAACATCGAGATAGATTGGAATCAAATAATGCATGCAATAGAACTCTACTACTATAAAGTAGTATTATTAGACAATTTTTGGAACAACATGGAGTGAACATATTATCCCAGAACTCATAAGATTGTTCATAACGAAAACGATGGATGTTTCCTTGTATGCCAATTTCACTTGCGATCACAAATTTTTGAGATATTTTCTCTATCCAATCCCTTGATATTTCTTCTCTATCATCTTCATTACTTTTGCAGTCATGCACACTAGTTATTGTGTACATAAGACACAAATTTTAAAATTTCCCATTTGTTGTCGTAGAATCTATGATATCCATCCATAATTAAATCTTCATTGTCTTGAAAAATTTCCATGTATTTTTTTACTGTCTCTTAACATTTTTAATAATAAATTGGTGTGTGAACAATAATTATACAATATAGGACACTAGCTCAAAAAAATATTATCAACTCCAATATCACATCGAATAAATATCACTAGAAAAATTACAAAAATTAGCGATCACACATTCAACATTGAAAGGATTAGTCAAAGGAATAGCTGATAAAGTTGAAAGAAGATGGAATGGATATGCACATTGACAAGTAAAATATTCTATGTCTTCCATCCTTGCTGGTATATTTCCATCCATTGACATCACATAGTTGTCTAATATTGTCTAAACCTCAACGAGAAGAAATTCTTCCACCTCGAGGCTCTTTTTATGTTTATTCCTTTCCCCCCTATATGGTAATAAAATTTTCTTTTTCCCTTTCTCTCTTCACCTAACAATACAGACAATTGGCGGTAGTGTGATTCATGTAAATTAAATTTTTCAATTACATTGGATTCATTACAAGATGTTAATAGTATTATCCGAATGTTTATTTTTCAAATATTTTATAACTTTTTCTCTTATCTTTTGTCTCCTTTTATTCTTCGGCGTAATAATCAAATGTCTCTACTAATAAGCATGCCTCAATGAGATCCATTTATCAAGATATCCCCTGATTGCACTTTATCAACTAGTATTGATAGTTCTTCATTGGTCATTCCTCTAGTATCCCTGAATGAATTGGATGTGAATCTTGCAAGTGAATTTGGCTGAAAGTTAACCTAATTATCCTTAATAGGTGAACAAGAAAGGCCACCTGATCTAAAAAACTGAAATTTTGTTGTCCATTTAGTCCATATATCATTAGGAAACAATAAAAAATTCCATTTTTCGTATAGACTCTCTGGTTTTTGCACTTGGAAAATTGAAAGGCATTGATTCTCAAAGTTATGCATTTAAAGGACAATTTTTAAAAATATTTTTATAATATGAAAGTAAATGTTAACACCTAATGCAATAAAATTAAAATTCACATTATCTTTAACTCTTCTTTCATTGTTTTTGTCGATCCAGGATGTTAAAAACATCTTATTGATTGTCAAATTGATCTATATTTGTACAAAAATGAATAAACTTAGTTTCTATCCAATTTTTGATTACTTAATTTGTTTATTTGAAAATATTATCAAAGAATTTGGTAGATGCTTTTGTAAATATAATGCGATCCTTTTGAAACTATGGCCTCGAATGTAAAGAATTAAAAGTCTCTCAACATAATTTTTTTCACGCATATTGTACGTTGGCCATCAACTATATAAATTTTCAAATAATCCCTTTCTAAGTCCTTTCTAAGTCATTAACATTTTTCAACATAGATTTGGATCATCATTATATATAGGAAGAGTTATACATGGAAAGGTTATTCATCACCAGATTGAATAGTTAAAGGAAGGGAATAATTATTAGTATTCCAAGGAAATTTGTGTTGGAATAACATTTGTTTTTCATAATAAAAACATAGATTGGAAATGAAAGTCAACATTATCATTATATATAGGAAGATAGCCTGATATTATCAACTCTGCAAAAGTGTCCCACATGGAAACTTGAAACATATATTCAAAATAATTCACCATTGAATCCACAAAAAGAATGAAACTAGAATACATGTAAATAGTTAAAGGTTCTTATTTTTCATACATTGTTTCTTATGTTATAAAAGAGGAATATAGTCGTGCTTTCTTGAAAATATTTTTCACCGAAATTGATTTAGTATTTTTTTCAATCCAAGGAAATTTGATTTAGATGATTAGATCTCCAATTTAGAAAAATTTGTTCTCCTCATCATAATAAAAATCTTGACATGTTTTAGAGGTGACAAAAATTTTTCTATTTATTTCTTGATTGTCCATAAAATACCATAATGTTAGAAAAATATAAAAAATAAATAGAAAAACTATTTTAAAAAATAGAAATGATAAATAGAAGAGATTTTATTTTCATTTCTATAGTGGCACATTTTTTAAAATAAATAGCCCCAAAATGTGAACATAGGTGCCACATAGGGGGTTCACATGAATTTCTTCACATTTGAATAGCTTAAATCCGCCAAAATATATAAATATCTATATAAGCATGCGTAAATTGCGCGAACCCCCATTCGCAGCGAACCATCATCCTACGTGGAACATGAATATGATGCTGGGACATGAATGTCTATGACCCAAGTCTATAAGCATCTCTCATTTCCCACCATAATAAAGATGCTACTTCTTGCATCTCTCATTTCTGAATAAAGAAACCAAATCCATATACAAAATAAGACAATCATTGTTTTCAACGTCAATGTGTTAGAATTGAACAAACAAGTATCCAGTGATTCAATTAATTGTGAGGATATAACTATACCAACTTCCTATTGAGTGTCATCTAGAATAAACTATAGCACATTGACTAACATTGACATTGACATTGACATTGACATTGACCTTTGGGGGAAGAATAGAGACGAGGAAAGGAAATTTAGTCAATGTGGTATAGTTTATTTAATGCTAAATTAGAACATTTAAGAGAGAGAAATTTGGGGGAGAATAGAGAGGAGGAAAGGAAAGGATGTTTCTCCCGATGTAGTCCACTTATTCTTTCAAGGAGATGAAACTCGAATCTACGAATTAATTTCCTCTTGAAAAACTCCTTAAACCTTGCACTTGATGCCAAATCATTCTTTGTCCCGTGTTGATGAGAAGATCCCCACTCCATCAAATTCGTTATTATGAATGATATACTCATCCTCTGAGACAAGAAATTTCCTTTTGATGAGCTATGGACACCTCAAACTGAGTGTTTAGAAACATTCTTGAATATTTTTAAAATGCAACTATTGTAAGTAATTATCAAGAATTTTCCCTCTCTAGTCTCCAACTGGTGATGTCATCTTGAATGTTCAACTCCTAGTGTACGTCCTAGGTGAAATCTGCCCTTTGAAATAACCTATTATTTTTAGTAAGTGCCCACAGGACAACTTAGTATTTTTTGCAAGTGCACAAATTGGATTTTCCGGTCCTCAAATGATTATGGTAGCTTAAATGCCTTCTTTACACTACATTCCCTTTGCCTTCTAGACCAACAAGACATTTATAGTAGGGGCATGTGGAGCCACTTACTATTTTTAGTTAGTATCTTTTTATGACGAGATGACCATTTTGATGATTTTCACCCATGATACATCCTCTGTGTTCACCGCCTCCTTCACAACTTCTTGATTGTGAAATTCCTGAAAATAGTAGTCGCCTATGTAAGACCGTTATTTTTAAAAAGTGAGATTCTCGGAGTTTGGATCACGACTCAATGAAGTTTTCCGATATGGGTTTTTTTCCCAATATCACCCCTCTAAAATATTAGACTTACCTAATCACCGGTTTGGGAGATTTTATAAATTCAGATTTTTACCTAGTGGCACTCTAGACACGAATGACCATTAATGAGCTTCAAAGTTGCAGGATTTTTTTCTTCTCCATTCGTGACAAAAATATCATTTTTGATGTGGGTGATTTCTTCATGAACCATTGGTGAAATTTCTTTTTGAAATAATTGTCGATTTCACGGAAGTCTAGTTTTCTCCTTCGTTGAGTGGAAAGGGAGATTTATTTTCTCCAATTGATTTGTGGTATAGAAGGATCATTTGAAGGTGTTTCATTTATCGCCTTTGATAATGAATTAAAAATAAATAAACAGTTCTTTGTTTTCATGCAATGTTTTGCAAGATATGTCTAGATCTTCGTCTCATGGCAATAGAGGTTTCGGGTGAATTTGTTCATTCTTATCCCTCTGTTCTTCGATCCTTGAGCACTTTTGATCAATAGTACCACATTAAATTTTGTTTTTTTATGTATTATAGGGTTTAGTTGCCATGGTAGATCTAGTTCGGAGAAGCAATGCTTGGACTAGGTGTTTGTTGGAACTTTTCTTCCAAAGATTGAGAAGTAGTAAGAAATGAAAAAGAGTTAGAAATTTTTTCAAATTTTTGATTTGGGTTTTGATTATTATTTTTCATTTCATTTAAGCATGAAGGAATGAAAGGGACATCAAATTTCATGTCATGCCTCATCATGACACTTGGAAAAGATCCAATGGTGGAGCACTTTGGCCAAAAATCTTTTTGGAAGCACTGGGAGACGGAAAATGGTCGCATGAGCAACCATGAGGTATTCCTTGGGATAGGTGCATTTTCATGTCCATCATATCCCTCTACAAAAAGGGACATGAGGGTCATCAATTTTCAATGCATGCCTCACCACAATCCTTGGTGAAGATCTAACATATGTCCTTTGTCTTCACTAGCTCTTGGGGATGATAAATTGCAGTAGAGGGGGTCATATGGATGACATTTAGAATTATTGGGGCTAGGTGAATTTTTTTCCCTCAGAACAAAGGGACATTAGGGTCATCAATTTTCATGGTGTGCTAGAAGTTACCACTTGTCATAATCTAAACAATTGGGGGAATGAGTTCCAACAAGCACCTGGCATCTTAACTGATTATCTAAGAGGTCGTATGTGTGACCGGAGGGCTTATTGGGGCTGTGAACATTTTGTTATCCCTCATTTCCCTTATCTTGAGGGATAAAAGGGACAAAATATTGTGTCGGGCTCTTGGAGCTGACATGTACACATCGACATTTGTCTAACTACATTGACATTATGCTATTTTGATGTTTTAAGATTACACTAACTACTCTGGAATGATATTTTGTTGTTATTAAGTCAACATCTTGTTTGGGGATAAACAAGATGGTTTGAACTTGTCTTCATATTTCAGGCGTTGTAGATTTCTTACTCTTATTTTTGAAGGTCATTGATGCTGACATAAGGATTAATATTGTTAACCCTGATGAAAAGTTTGGAAAAGTATGATAAAGTTTAATCTATCCTTTTGGGATGATTAAGTCCTTTCCTTTACTAAGGAATTCTGACTATTTAGCCGCATTTAGATTTTCTATTTGAGCTCAGTTATTATTGTACAACTATGTAAATATAAAGTTCTTCATTGTCTCTTTTGTTTTTAGTTTTTATTTGAATATGGAACTATTAAATTGAATTAAGAAGTAGCTTGGCTTTTATATTATGTTTGGAAATAGCCATGGGTTTTGGGTGACACCAACTAAGGTGAATATCCATTGCATAAGTTTAGGATATGCATTGGAAGAGCTTGAAATTTTTTCTTATTGTGTTATGGATTTTTCCAGCTGGTTGTAGCCATGCTTGAAAAGAATCTCTTCAAGTCTGAAATTAAATCAGGAATGAATTATTTTTTTGAGTGTCAACATGAGTCACGAGACTATATAATACAGGAGGTTATGTTTCTTAACCATATGTATATGTCAGAATAAGTATAACTTATATTTCTTATTTGGACCTAATTTCTTGTCAGGACATGGAAGCACTGATAGATATTTAATTATATCAAAGTCAAGAATTTGAGACTCTTATTGACTAAATGTAATTTAACAACGATGTAGTATGGGCTGCATTTTATGTGGTATTATCATTTGGTTTTATACTTATGGTGATTGAGTGTGTACTTATACCTTCTAACTTAGATTTTATGCCTTGTAAAGGCATAGAGGGATTGTTTTGTGTTGAACTAAATGAAGTTAAGTTCATGAGTCTCTCATGGCTGCAAGAAATACAATAGTGATGTTGTATAGGATACTAATGGGAATGTCAACAATTGGATTCTATTACTTCATGTGATGGTAAGTGTTGATATATTTATTTTATCTAAGTATGGTATGAAAACTTTAAAGGCTGATTGCAGCATTGCAATACAAAAGATTTGACTTCTATGTATATACAGAAGTGTGATCGAGTACGGTTGGTGGCCTACTTGAATTTGAATCTTATTACGATGGATAGTAATAAGAAGCAACTCAATATATGAGTTGTAAAAATAGGGATCTTATTATGATAGATTGTAATAAGAAGTAGTTCAATATGTGGTATTGTATTAAAGATTATGCAAAACTATATGTTGAGTTGTGAAGTATATTTCACCCTAATCCTTTCAAATTATTGCAGTAATTAACTTAGAGGTCTTGGTTGAGAAAGGCTTATACCTGGGGAAGGTATTGATGGATTAATATAAAAATATATTGTTTAATGAATTAGGATTATAGACTTCTAGGGACTAGATATAATAATAATACAGTGACATAAGTATGAGATTTGCACCGATAGTATTATTAATCCGAGGTTTTCTCTTTCGGAGTTATTTGGGAGTTATTTTTATTATTAGATTAGGATAATGAAAGTGCTTTTATATAATTATGGGCTTATATGTGAGGATTTTTATTATTCTAAGTATTGGTACTTCTTGGATTAGGATAATGAAATTATTGTTATATAAGTATGGGCTTATATGATGGGAGTTTTATTATTCTAAGTATTGGTACTTCTTGGATTGATTGTGAGAAACTAGATACATATTGAATACTTGCATTGTATTTACTTGACTGAAATTACTTAAATGGTGAACTATGTTATCTTGTCATCTTCCTTGTTGTTGATATGATGTTATTGTTACATGATCAAAAGAATTGAGTTTTGTATTTCAAACGTTAGAATAATTTCATTTAAAAGAAACATCCTTTTTATGAAATTTTTAGATAGAACATAATGTTCCATTGGTTTAGATCTTATCATGCCAATTCATGTGAAATGACGGATGCTAAAAATCTTGCAAGAGAATATCATGAAGAATGAAAAAGGAAGATGTGTGAAAAGTTGCAATTATTCCTTTGACAAAAGAATAGTGAATTTACTACTGATAATTGTTGATTTCATTTCTACTGTACTTTTGTATGGAAATAAGGAAGGCCTTGGTCATTTATTGTAACTATTTGAAAATAAAGATTGATCGATTGTCAT
The DNA here is from genome assembly GCA_018340775.1 of Taxus wallichiana var. yunnanensis. Lineage (NCBI taxonomy): Eukaryota > Viridiplantae > Streptophyta > Pinopsida > Cupressales > Taxaceae > Taxus > Taxus wallichiana. The sequence goes on from CM031240.1 coordinate 369,882,273, forward strand.
GAATATTATTTGATACTTATTCGGGAAAGCAATGAAGTTGTTCAATTTGATGCATGTTGTCTTGATTGAAAAGAACTGTTTTGGAATGATGATTTCAGATTTTATGCTTTCTTTAAATAGAATAATTTGTATGAAGGTTGTTATTGTATGCAACCTAAGTTTAAGTTAATTAAAGGGCTGCAAAACTCGTCAAAAGGTGATTTTCTACCGTGATGAGATAAGTGCATCCGAGTTAGAAATGGACAAGATTTTATATGAGTCAAATCAAGTTCCATGGAATCTATAAGTTTAGATACAATCATTAGGGATCATTGTTTGTATGGATTGCTTGTATAAATGGACTTAATGAGAAAGGATAGAGTAAATATTAGATGACCATCTAAGTATCTTATGAATTCCTTAAGTGTTATTTGAAATAAACTTATCTTGGAGGAATTATATATTTACCTAGTAACTATGTATATTGATATATGGTTATCTAGTGAATCTAAATATGAATGGTTTCTTACTTGAAGGTGACTAATGTTGGGACTTCCAACTAAGAGAGGTATTTTTGTGAACTTTATAGTTTATACTATGATATAACAATGAATACACTTTTCCTATATAAATGAATTTATTGGGAAAGTTAATATCCTTGAGGAAGAGGATTTTTTTGGGATTCATGGATTAAATCTTGCACATCATTATTGATAATTTTCATGATGTTTCTCAACCTCAGGAGAATCATTTTGGATACCAACACCCAAATAGCTTCACTGTTACAAGGACTATTTTTAAAAATGCATACACATGCCAAACCTATTAATGTTTCTTACATGGTTTAAGTACAAATACATTGTTTAAACGTCATCCTTTGTTAAGATTTGAAAGATTTCTATAAGATTACAAGTTTATTGTGTAGTATTTCCAATTTCTAGTGGTTATTGCACTAAATTTGCATCAATAGTGATAAATGTGGGTAAATGAAGGTTGGATCTATTAAGATTTGGATAGATTAAGCATTGATAGACAATTAGGACATTACTTATAGTGCATCTTCACAATGAAGGTGAAAATCCTTAGTGGTGACTCCATGTTTAATTGAAATTTTGATGATTACCAGTGTCTTAACCTATGTCAAGTGAAATTTTTCATCGATATTTGCAAAGATGGAGGGAGGAAGGTTATTCTTCACTAGGGATCCTATTAAAAAGTTATTTCAGAATGGGAAAAATAAAATTTAGAATGAAAACAAGTCTAGAAATTCATTGGAAAGCAAGAATCAAAAAAGGAGATATCATTTCTAAAAGGTGATCAATTTGTGGTTGAATATTACCATATGTCTTCAACTGGTTCTCAACAAAGTAATCATTATATAAAATTGAGTTCTCAAACTTAAGAGGGGCCATCATTTCTATCTGAAAACCATGCGTCTCGCTTTCCCTGTTTCTTCCAAGATTGATAGCGTTTTCCAAGAAACTAAGTCATTAGAGGATATTTACTCTGAGATTTATACTCTTGTGCCCTAGAGACCTCTCATACCTTATCATTTTTATTCTCCTACAAGATCACCTCCTCAAGGAAATATGGCTCAGCCTCCACCTAGACATCCTTTTATCATCAATACTTTTAGACCAATAAATTTCAGAGGTATGGTTGGATATCCTAATAGGTTGCAAAACTTTCAAGGGAATAATGCCATCACCTGGTGACCAGCATTTTAGACTCTTTGTCAATATGATTGAAGATTTTGAAATTAAGTTTGCAGACATGTATATAAATTTATTTATTCATACTCTTGATGAGGATGCATGTGAGTGGTACAAGGCTTTACTAGATAGTTCAATAGATTCATGGACCGAGATGAAAAATGCCTTTAGATTACAATATGGGAATAAGACAGATCCTAAATTTCCTTTATCTAAATTTAAAAATATAAAGAAAAATCCAAATGAATATGTCCACGATTTCAATACTCGATTCAATAAGACCTTTAATATGCTACTTATAATCCTAAGGCCAAGTGACGAGTCTGTTTGATAACATATTATGATGATTTTAATAAAAATTCCACTTATTACTTAAGAGATAAGAACTAGGGGACATTAAGAAAAGCTTTCACCGTGGCTTTATAAATAGAAAATAACATCAAAGTAGTTAGAAATCCTCCTAAGAGATAGGGTGTAAAGTTAATCAATCATGAGAGGCCTCAATAAAACAAAGTTGTGGATCGGAAGAGGTTGTGAAGACTTTGGCCAGATCGGTTGAAGAGATATCCTACAACCTAGACAAAGTAGAAAAATAGATAGGGACAGAGCATCCGTGGTCAACACAAGTCACACGGTCAAGAGAGATTTGGAAATCATACAAGAGGTGATCATAGACTAGATGACATAGGGAAGGGTCCTATGGCATCAAGAAATAAACAACCTCAACCTAGGGAGAATAGATTGGTTCCTGATTCTTTGACTGTTAGGATTTCTACTTTGGAGGAGTCTAATGTTATTGAATGGTGTGATAGGTGTTTCTTACCACACTCCCCATGTGATGTAGATCAAGAAGTTGAGGAAGAAGATGATGATGAGACATATGATGATGTGTGTATGATGGAGTGCCCTATAAACTCATAGCAAGGGGCAACCTTAACCGAATTGATAAGTGTAAGAACTGTTGAAAATTTCTGGGATTGTGTTCAGCAGTATTTCCTCTTCCTCCTCTGTTACTAATTTTGAAATTTTTATAGTGCAAGCATTTGATTTGTGTAATCATGATTTTTAATACTTAATGGCCTTGATGATTAAAAATTATGATGGAGGAATCCCTTCTGAAGAGGACAAGCAACTATTGATGAATGTAATAGTTTCTCAGGATAAATAATATAACACTATAAGTAAGGTTGTCAAAAGGGGAGGGCTGTAAACTAAACCAAAAATTCTAGTTCTTACCAATATCCTCAAGGAATCCCTTAAGAAAGATACATCTGAAAAAGGCCTAATTACCCCAAATAAAACCTATACTCCTACCCATGCCTAGACTATGAAAAATCCCGTACTATCAGAGGAAGTGGTGAATCTCCCTCCTAATATTGTCCTACCCAAATATATTCCTTGTGACATAGCCCAAATCTTGAGTCAGATCAAGGTTACTATTCCCATTGTTGAGTTACTTAGGATCCCAGAGCATAGGAAAAGAGCATTTGAATATTTGGGATTTAAGGAAGAAAAGATTACTCAGGGAAAAAGTGTTAATAATATAGAGGTTCCTCCTATTATTGCAGAGTTAGAAATACCACAAGCATTAGAGGAACTGGGTGAATCATCTGAGGTGTATTTGGGAACTTCTCTAGTTGAATCTCAACTGGATGTAGATCCATTTTTTACCACTTTGATTATTAAAGATAGGCTAGTACATAACTACATGTTTGATTCAGGAGCCTCATGTAATGTAATGCCTCTTGAGGTAATGAATGAGTTAAATATCAAGATGATAGTAGATTTAGGGAAATGTACTACTATGGATTCAAGAGAAGTGCTAGTAATTGGATATGCCAAGGGATTAGTAGTACAATTAGCATATTATCCAGGAAAATGTTTAACCATGAATGTGGTTATTGTGGAATTTCTTGCTAAGTGGGGAATCTTATTATCCAAAAATGGGAAGCTAGTGTAGGTAGGAGCGTATAAATGGACGTGTCATATGCAACCATACAAATTGGGGAACCTTGTGAAGTTTTACAGTGAGAAGAAAATGTTACATATCATTGAGGACCCTAACAATGCTTCTTATGAAGTATTGTACATAGATGTCGATGTCGATAACTTTGTGGGCTATGCTGATTGTAAGAAGCATAAAATTGATGAGTTTAAGTATCTTGAGAAGGTTGGTTCTCCATGGACCCTGATGTTTTATGGGGCTTGTTCTAGATCTAGCAATGACTTTGGTGTTGTCTTGATACCTTCAAGCCAAGAGGAGTTTAACTTTTCTTTCAAGCTCAATTGTGAGTGCAAAAATAATATTGTTGAGTATGAAGCACTACTCTTAGGTCTAAGGATTGTATGGAAGTATGGTGTTAGAGACATTATTGTTAAAGGAGATTCAAAGTTATTAGTCAAACAAGTCGAAAGTTGTATACTACAAAGAGTCAATGAATGAAGCAATACAAGAATGTAGTTTGGGACTTCATTGAAATGTTTGATTCTTTCAATATAGCAAACCATTATAGGAAATACAATACATGTAGTAGACAAGTTGGTAGTGTTGGGATCAAGGTTTGGGAATTTCATAGTATCCCCCTATTTTGAATATGATATTGAGATATATACTAGGTGTCTATCCCTGATAATATCAAGCATTGGTGAGTTTGTGAAGATGATGCTTAGGTCCAAAGGGTTTTTCAAAATAAAGGAGAATTTTCCAATCAAAGTTTAGAATGGGAACCAATGGTTTGTGAAAATGATGGGAAAGAGACCATGTTTTGTAAAGACATTATCCAATTAAAAACTAATACTATTCCGAGAGGTTTAGTTGCACTAGAATAAAATTTTGACAATTTCGATTACATTGTTAATAGACACATGTGAGCCTCGAGAGATATCGAAGAATATAACCTGGGCACAAAGAATAAATCTAGGAGAATATGGCTAGGCAACAACTTGAACAGAGAAGAAAAGTAGTCATATGTCCAATTGCTAAAAAGTACTGGAGTACTTGGCTTGGTCATATTAAGAATTGAAGGCATATAGGGAAGACCTTTTTCAACATGAAATACCCCTGGAACCTAATGCCAAGTCATTTAGGTAAAATCAAAGACAAATTAATCCAATCCTTTCCCTAAAAATGCAAGAAGAATTGAAAAACTTAAGGGATGGTGGAATCATACAACATATAAGGTACACTTCATGGGTTGCAAACACTGGTACCTATACAAAAGAATAATGGAGACATAAGATTGTGTGTGGACTTTAGAAATTTAAATAAGGTAGAAATTAAGGACACCTAACCCTTGCCAAATATGGATAACATGTTAAAATATGTTACAGTGCTCGAATTTTTATCTACTTTAGATGGTTTTTTAAGGTATAACCAAGTGGTTTTGAAGCAATCAAAGAGAATCGAAAGCTGCTTTCACTACTCCATTGGGTACCTATGTGTATGTGATAATTTTGTTTGGCCTCATGAATGTTGGAGCCATGTTTCAAAGAGCAATGGATGTAGCATTCTTAGGATATATAAATGACTTCATTGTTGTGTATTAGGACGATGTGACATTTTTTTCAAGGAAGAGAAGTGATCACCTGCAACATTTAGAAAAGATGTTGATAAGGTGTAGGGAATATGGTATCTCACTGAACCCTAAGAAATGTCATTTTGGGGTTCAAAAGGAAAATATTCTTGGACATATAGTGTCAAAAGAGGGGGTCATGATTGATCCTGAGAGAGTGGAATCCATTAGCAAAGTTCCAATTCCAAGAACCAAAAAGGGAATTTAATCCTTTTTTAGGAAGATAAATTTTATTAGGATATTTATTTCCAACTTTGCCGAATTAACTATCCCAATCACTAATATGTTGAAGAAGGACCAGAGTATCAAATGGGAAGAAGCAATTATTCAAGCCTTTACTGGGATCAAGGAAACATTGAAAAAAGCCCCTGTTTCTAAAGAGCTCCCGATTATAAAAATGCTTTCCAAATGTTTTCCTTTTCTTTTGAGAATGCCATTGCATTTATCTTGTTACAAAGGGATGATGAAGGAGATAAAAGGAGAATTGCTTTATTTAGTAAAGCATTACAAGGGGCAGAGCTGAAGTATTCTATTATGGAGAAACAAGACTTTTCTTTAATGAAAGCCACAAAAATCTTTAGGCCATATATTTTAAGTTCTAAAGTCATAGCTTTTTTCCCTCATACTATGGTCAAAGATATCATGTAGAAATGGAAATTTCTAATAAGAGATGCCGATGGGCAAAAAGTTGTAGGAATATGATATGGACATCCAAACTACAAAATTGGTCGAGAGGTCTAGGCCTAGCAAAGCTAATGATAGAGAGAAATATGCAAACTGTGAGATAAATGAGATCGAAGAGGAAAGTGTGAATATTCTTGAGAAATTGAAAATTCGGATGGTACAAGGATATTATTTTTTATCTCAAACATCTGCAATCCCTGAGTACTTAAGCAAGAATCAAAAGAGAGCACTTAGGTTAGCTTCCCAAAAATATGTCATCACTGATTATGGGTTGGCTTGGAAAAACCCTGAGGGAGTTCTCTTAAGGTGTATCACTGAGGATGAAGCCCCGAAAATAATTTTTGATTTCCATGGAGGAGTTTGTGGGGGGCATTTTTCTAGGAGAGTAACAGCCCATAAGATCTTAAGGGCTGGTTACTGGTGGCCAACACTTTTTAAGGATACAACTTTATTGGTAAGAAAGTGTGAGAGTTGTCAACATTTTTAGGAAGATTGAAAGCTTTAGGATCCCTCCCTTTGCAGCCAGTGTCAATTGAAGCCCCTTTTAAGTAGTGGGGAATGGAATTTTGTTGGGGAAATTTTAGATTCTTCAAGTGTAGGAACAAGTGGATATTGGTGGCCACTGATTACTTCACCAAATGGGTGGAGGAAATCCCCACTAAGAAGGAAACCCACCAAATTGTCATGGATTTCATTTTGAATCATATCATTTGTAGGTTTGGAGTACCTACCAAAATAATTGTTGATAATGCCATGAGATTTCGAGCTAAACCTTTGGTGGTTATGTGTCAGGAGTATGGGATAAATTTAGCATATGCATCCAATTATAATCCCCAAGGTAATGGATAGGATGAGTCGAGCAACAAAAATTTATTGAAAATAATCAGAAGAACTTTGGAGATAAATAAAAGAAAGTGGGGTGAGCAATTGAAGTTTGTTGTTTGGGCTGACAGAATTACTGTTAAAAGAGCTACTAGAAAGAGCCCATTTGAATTGGTGTATGGAACTCAAGCTCTACTTCCCCTGCATATGCAATTATCTTCATATCAATTCATCTGATAGTTGGAGGACCAGAGAGGTTAGTCCCTATGATGCAGAAATCAAATTGTTGAACTAGATGAAGAGAGAAGAGAATCCCATCAAAGACATGTGAAGTTTAGGGAGAAAATGAAGAAATTGTTTGACAAAAAGGTTACCCCAAGAGTTTTCAGTGTAGGATATTTGGTGCTACTATGGGATAGTAGACATGAGGATAAGGGAAAACATGGAAAGTTTGACACATTATGGATGGGCCCTTATTCTATTGATATTAGGATCAACGAGCACACCTTCTTCCTAAAATATCTAGATGGGGAATTTCTTGAGTTTCCTGTTAATGGTAGGAACTTGAAACATTTCCTTGATTGATTTATCAGAATCAAGGCACACATCATTATACAGTGTACAGTCTTTTTGTTTTTCATTTTTGTGTTTTTCTATTTTGGTTCATCTCGGTCCTTGGCGGCCAGTTTTTGTCGGTTTCTTAGTTTGTTCTGCAGAGGTTAGAAATTTATTTTCTTCTTTATAATCTTGTTCTTGAATCTATTTCCCAATGTATTTTTCTTACACATTATCTGCTATGTTGTTCTTGCAAAACTCATAAAGAGTGCCCGTCCCGATTCTAGGTGTTGGTATCCAAATTGATACTCTGCTGTAATGAGTAGCATCATGAAAATGGTAGGATGATTAGAGATAAACAAATCATTATATAAGTTGTTTTGTAGCTGGGGAGGGATTCACCATACTCTTTGTCACTCGGACATTGGAGAAAAGGATAACACCTTATGAAGGTTTTTATCTACCCCGACTACTTTATCTTGTGCCTTTAATAAGGGTGAGAGGACCCATTCTCGTAACCTATGTTGGTGAAGGATATCAAGAGATCCTTCTTTGTAAATTTTTCATAAAAAACTTGAGAAAATATGACCAATACAACACAATCTAAATCTCATGAGTTGTCAAACTAGAGAGTGGAGATGTTTCATGGACAAGGTTCAGTTACTAAAGACAATAATTGAAACCTGATTGTCTCTCGCATATTTTTGCAGTGAAATTTGTTAAATCTTTGTGGATACACAAGACAAATAGAGGTAGTTTATGTAGGATTTATCATTTGAGAAGATTTTAGTGGGAAGTTAAGAAAGATAAAGTTGATTATACCAGATATTTGAGAGCATTTACAAATATTATAACACACAAAAAAATGCTTCAAAATAACCAAAATATTCATTCAAAAAGAAGGTGTATATCGATGAAGGCCTAGAGATGCACGATTTTATACAATCTTCAATAATTCTTAATTTTAAAGACTCAATTAAACTTTGAAATCCCTAATTCATCATGCCTAAGATACACTCATAGGCTAACAATTAATCTTTGTCAATACAATGGAAGTAAAGTGATTTTAAATTGTTTATTTTGTTACAAGATGAAATATCTTCTCATAATGAAATTGAAAATGCCACAATACTACTACAAGGATAAGATCTTGTGTGCTTCAGGGGGATTTTAACATAATATTGCAACAATAACATGAAAAAATAATTGAAGACATTCTGAAATAAAAACAAACACAATTATGCTCATGATCAACACAAATTCATTCAAGGTTCACTAGATTCATCAACAAGGAAAGTTTCTTCAACAATCTCAGAGATTGTTAATGGTTGTACACTTACAACCATCTTGACATGACTAAATATACAAATACAGGGAAATAAAAAGGTTTCTTAGACTGTCTCTTGGGAAAATGGTTTTTGTCAAACTTTCTCATAAATATTAACCCCCTTATGCAAGAGTATTCTCATTTGATTTATACAATTTCACTCACTCAGTCATCCTAATTTTTCCCCAAAATTCTAAATATTCAAGAGAATATTCCTCTTTACAACATACCATTTAATCATGTTTATTCCCTTGAAAATATATTTCTTTCTGTTGCTAGGTGGATAAATCATGAACTAATCACATTTCTCAATTCCCTAAATATGACTGGGATGCCATGTCATAACTTTTGATAGTCTTTTTAATCATTCTTTTATTTTATCATGCAAGAAATCCCCTTTTTAATAATTCTTATGTGGCTCCATATGGCTTGATTTGACAAGAAATCCTTTTCACCTTTAAGAATACACCTTGAGGAATAGATACCTACATTCATGCCTCTCAAAAATGAATGTCCTTGCATGGATTATATCACATATCTGTGCTGTGAGTCTGAGTTATCCAAGTGTAAAGAGAAGCCAGAAAAATCCTCCACATGTCTCCTAGACACAACTACAAAGGTGAAGTCCAGAGGTAGGACCTCAAACAAGTGCATGCTTTCAACGTGTCTTAGGCCCAAGAAAGTAACCTGTTCATGTGTCTCTTCATCATAACTCCAATAGTAAGACCTAGAGGTGGATCCTAAAATGAACATGGGCCCTCCATGTGCCTTACGTCTAACAAAAATATACCAGCCGTTGAAAAATTCTCAGTATAAAGAGGAGCCAGCGGAATCCTCCACGTGTCTCTTTAGTGCACTTTTGATATGGTGCCCAAAAGTGGAGAAAATAAACAAGCGCGGGCTCTCCACATGTCTCGGGCCCAGAAAATGTGTACTGGCTGTTGAAAAAGTTTTAAGAACTAGTGGAAGGTGCCATGTGCCTATGGTCTAAGAAATTTTCATCGGCCACTTGAAAATTCTAAGCATGGGAAGATCCAATGGAGGTCTCCACGTGTCTCTTCGGCACTCTTTCAAAAGTAAAATTTAGGGGTAGGTCCCCAAACAAGTGTGGGACCTCCATGTGGTCAAAACCTAAGAGATTTGCATCAGTCGTTGAAAATTCTGAGCATGGGAGGATCCAACATAAGCCTCCACTTGTATGTTCGGTGCAATTTTAAAGATGAAGTCCAGAGGCGGATCCTTAAATGAGCGCAGGATCTTGACATGTCCTTTTATGCGGGTCTTAGGCATTTACCTTATACTTTCACACCCTTTTCCATAATGCATCAAAATATCAAATAGACCCACAACGCCACATCTAATTATAAAATACCACGTATCCACGATTGTTGGGATAGGATTTACAAAGAAGCCATAATCATGGAAGATGCCCAACAAAAAAAAATTTCCCATGGAAAGAAGACTGTAAATAATACCAAGTCTCAATGTGATCCATGATGCAAGGAAAGGACTTGAAAACGACACCCTGGTAAAGGAAAATAATTACACATCCACACAGGAAGACAAAAATTTCATCAAACCATGTGGGCTGAAAATTTTTAAATGAAAAAGGAGCGAGATTACAATTGAGGACCAACAAAAGGCACACTAGGAAATTTTGAAGCACTAGATTCGATATGAGTGTATTTAGATTTAGAACGGGAAGAAACATAAGAAGAATTACTTGGAATAACTAGAAGAAACATTGGAAGACTTACAAGATCAGGTTGATCTAGTGCATACTTAATACAAGGTGGGAGTGGAGATCCTCAACATTTTTATTTTTTTCGGAGTCTCCATAGAAGCATCATCAACCTTTATTTTCTTTGCAATAGTGGAGGGAGCTTCTCCTTTCTTAGACTAAGAATGGGTGAATATCACACATGAGAAACTGGGTTCATCTTCTTCGTCATCTTCATCACCTCTATAATACTCACAAAATCTAATTTTTGTATCGTTCTCAAATTCATCAACTTCTAGGAAATTACCACCTTCACTTTCTTATTCAAGCTCTTCTTAATTTTCTTAAATCCTATAAATTTCATTGTGGTGGGGCCTCCAAGGAATGTACTCTTGAATTATTATTTTTGTTTCTTTGAGAATATACTCATTAAAAATTTCCCTCTTCAATGATGCCATCTCATTTGCCAATTTTTTCAGCAACTGATATTTTCTCTCATCTTGTTGATTTTGGGCTTTACCCTTTGAGGTATTTTTCATATTTTGAGAGAGGATGAGATCATCATCAAGTTTGGTGTCCATTATTTGTGCTTCTAGAATAATCCTTGATTGAAATCCTCATATGAAAAATCCTACCTCCGCTAATTCAGCATTAATGAATAATCTCTTGACATTATTTTCATATGGAAAATCCTCTTCGGTATCCAATGAAGTAACCGGTCAAAATGACCCACAACTTCTCTCATAGTTTCAATTTCTCTTTTCTTCATTTGAGCTAGCTACACCAAGAGGTTCTCGATAGTCTTCAATTGATTTAAATATTTCCTCAAACTTGGTTTTGATATCATTCCAATGATTTATTGATCTTGTGGATAAGAGATATAACCATTCTACTACTTTTTCTTGGAGAGATTCCATGAAAAATCTTACGATGTTGACATATTTATGTGTAACTCTAATAATTTCGAATGATGTGGTGAAAGCGGTGATGTGTTCTTCAAGTATTTGTGTTCCATCACCTTTGAACATTGGATTTTTTGCAGGAACATGTTGGTAGATTGTGAAGAGGTGGTTCGAGAGCGAGTGGGCTTGTATTTCTTCCCCATGGAATAATGGTTTGAGGTCTTTCTACTTTTTTTGCCATTGTTATTTTGTTTTTTCTCTTGCTTCTACAAATTATTCTTCAAATTCTTCTTCCTCTGGGAACTTAATGCTTAACGATGGTTGAAAAATGGGATAATTTGAAGGGGGAGTATCAACAAGAGTTTGGATGGGATTGCTAGGTTAACTATTTGATGACCGAGATAGGGATGAGGCTTGAGAAAATTAGTGGGGATTAGATCTCTAACTCATTCTTGTTGGTTTTGCAAAGCCTCACAAGTGGGGTCAACAATTCCTCTTGATATATTAAACTTGGTGTATCTCCTTTCATCAAACTTTTGGAAATTCTCGTAGTGGAGATATGAAAGGACATTGTGGGATATGAAAGATCATGTGTGGATTTGACAATGTATCTTTTAGTAATGGATTTTCATGAACTCTTTTTTTATTTATTTTTTGTTTTTGGATTTTTTTAATTTTTGTATTTTTGGACCTTGCGGTCATAATTTGGGTGTAGATGATGCCAATTATATGCCATGATGGGTGTCAAAACTATTGGTGAGAAAATTTTGTGGCAATAAAAATTTTCAGTGGACAAACTGGTGGATTTCTTGCCAATGCTTTGGGAATATAAGTCCTGTACTTAACTAATCCAAGTGTCATATATGCATGTGTGAGTAAAAATGTAGATTTTCCTAGTGGCCTTTTATCCGGGGATCCCATTAAGAGCACCGCATTGACCATGTGTCAAAGCTAGAAATTTCTTAATAGAGAGGAATTTTTCAAGAGAGTGGGAAAGGGAGTGTGAATACAAAGTATAGGGAAACTAATACTACAAGTAGGAAATCATATGCTTACAAACACTACTTATATGTTTCATCACATGCATTAAAATTAAGAGGAAACAACTCGCAAGTAACCAAAAATGAATAAAATTTATGATAAAAAAGTATCAAGAAATCCCTTAGTCAAAGAAAGCTAGAAACTCCTTGTATTGGTTGCTCCAAAAAAAGTTACATATAGTGGAGAAATGAAGAAATTTGAAAGGAAAAATGGATAACTATTTTCACTCATGAGTAATAAAAAGAAATCTCATGAACTTATAAGAATACAACTAGCTAGAATAATTTCATAATTATAACCCTTTGGAATGAGGAGATCATTACAATTTATAAAAATAATTGATTCCTCATCTCCTGAAGACCTTTAACATGCCTCATTTTTGGATTTAAACCATTCATATTCCTACTCAAATATCAATTTGTTTTATAAATACAAGGTGACTTAAATTTTACATCATGTTTTTAAAGTCGCTTAAAGACATATCAAAAAGTGCAAACTCCAACACTAAAATAGAACATTGAAGAGAGAGAATGTTTGGGGAAAGAGGAGAGAGGGTGAAAGGAAAGGATGTCACTCGTGATGAAGTCTGCCAATTCTTTCAATCAGATGAAACTCTAAATATCTGAATCCATTGCCTCCTAAAAAAATCTTTATAACTTACACTTGATGCCAAATCATTCTCTGTCCCATATTGATAGCAATATCCCCACCCCCTCGAATTCCTTGTTAACAATTAATTACTCATGTTGCAAACAAGAAAATGCATTTTGAGGACCTATGGAACCTCGAAGTTAATGTTTTGAAACACTATTAAATGTTACCTATGGTTACCATGGGTCTTACTCCTGGAGATCCCTTCTGAAGATACTAAAGCTTCGGGACAAATCATTCCTTGAATTCTTGACACATTACCACATTTCTTTGATGATGTAGACATGATCCCGATGAAACAAATGTATTAATTGAAGCATAAGATGAGTGTTAAAAGATGCTATTGAGATCTATGTGAGTGACCTCACTTTAAAAAATGCTTGCATATTTTGATGATAAACAATACACTATTTTCATCCCTACACATCTAAAATTCATTTTTCCTTGACTCCTACTATATTTCTAAAAGGCAACTACTTTTAGGAATTGTCGAGAATATTCCCTTCTCGGTAACTAATCTGGTTATGTCAACTTAAATTCTCAACTCCCAGCGTGCTTCCTCTATGAAATACGCCCTTTGGAATAACTTCCTGATTGTTTTAGTAAGTTCCGAAAGGACAACTTACTATTTTTGGCAAGTTCACAAATTAGCTTTTCCATACCTCAAATGATTATGGTAGCTTGAATTCCTTCTTCACACTGCATTCCTCTCACCTTCTGGACCAACTAAAAATTTACAGTAGGGGCCTGTGGAGTCATTTAGTATTTTTAGCAAGTATTATTTTTTGGCTGAGATGACCTTTTTGATGATTTTCACCCGTGATACCTCCTATGTATTAATCGCCTCATCAACAGCATCTTCAGTTGTGAATTTCTTGAAATTGCAGTCCCCTATGTAGAAGACCTATTATTTTTAGAAAGTGATCTTATAAGGGTCGTATCATGGTGGAAATTTTTTTATGATATGGTTTTCTTTCCCAATATCACCCCTCTAAAATATCACACTCAACTGATCACCAGTTTGGGAGATTTTAAAAATCTAAATTTTTACGGCTACAACTCTAGACACGAAAACCATTAATGGAGATTGAAAGTTAAATCTATTTTTTTCTTCTTTGTTCATGAATAAAATCACTTTTTGATGTGGTTTTTTTCTTCTTGTACGACTTAGGTGAAATGTATTTTGAAATGATTTCAGATTTGATGGGAAATCTATCTTTTCCTAAATTTATCCCAAAGGGAGATTTCTTTACCGCAATTGATTTTTGCTGTAAAGGGAGGATTTTAAGATTATTTTTAATGGAATTTGAGAATTAAGAATGCAAAATAAAACATTTCTTTGTTTCATGCACCCGTTCGCAAGATATGTCCATATCTTTGTCTCACAACAATGGAGGTTTCTCGGTGAATTTCTTCCTTCTTATCATTTTGTTCTTCAATCCTTGAGCTATTATAATCAATATTACCTTTGAAACCTGTTTATTTTTATGTATTGAAGGGTTTAGTTTCCATGGTATAGCTGGTTCAAAGTAACAATGGAAGACTCGGGTGTTTTCTACAACTTTTATTTTAGCACTAAGAAAAGCAAGAAACGACAAAGAGTTCAATTTTTTTTCAAATTTATGAGTCGTGGTTTGGTGATTTTTTTTCCCTTGATGTCCCTTAATAATTAAGGGAAGAATGGTACATCAAATTTCATGTCACACTTAATTGCGACACATAGCAAAGATCCAACATTGGAGCACTTTATCCAAAAATCTTTTTGGAAGCATCGTGGAACCGGAGAATGGTCACATGACGAATCAGGAGGGATTCCTTTGGCTGGGAGAATTTTCATGTCCCTCAACAAAAATGGACATTAGGGTCATTAATTTTCATGGAACACCTTGCAATGACACTTGGTGGAGATCCGACGACTATCCATTTGGCTCCACTAGCTCCTAGGGGCTAAGAAATTGCACTAGAGGGGGTCACACATATAACTTGAAGACTTCTTGGGGATGGGATATTTTTTATGTCTCTCTTTTAACTCAAAAATAAGGGACATGAGGGTCACCAATTTTTATAGTGCGCCAAAACCTGCCACTTGTCATGATCTAGACGATTAGGGGAATGACTTCTCACAAACACCGGGAGCTTAACTTGTGATCTAAGAGGTTGTATGTGTGACCAGAGGGCTTATGGTCTGCGGGGTGATTTTTATTGTCCCTTGTGTACCATAGTTTGAGGAATGAAAGGGACACAAAATTGTGCCGGGTTCCCTGGGCGACATGTGTCCTCTCCCAAATTTGTCTAATTGCAAAAATTCACCTAGAGGGCAACTTGAAACGACAATATATTGAGATCCCAATAGACTTTTTATGTTAAATTTTATATGAAATTAACTTAAAATGTCCTTATGAATCCAATAGTGGGTGTGTCATATCTTGTTTCCTCCATTTAAGCACTAAAATTGGAGTTTTTATCTATTCCTTTACTTGTGCATGCAAAGAACAAGTTACAAACCTATTGCTCCAAAGTGTTGTGAAAAATATTATTTCACCATCTTGTAGATCTATGAATTAACTTTTCGAAAATATTTTTTTCTCCAAACTCCATTAAAATCTCTTAGAATCACCTCTTGAATTTCAGCAACTCTTTTGGCCTTCGCACTACCTAAGCTTGTGAACATTATTTTTTTATCAAACTACCCCAACTTCTCCAAATCCTTCTTGAATCTTACAAATTCACTTACATGATGTTTATAGACATTGAATCCACCCCTGCATTGGATTTGACTCTCTGTTCTTCCCCAATGGGTGCATCTGTCTCCGGAAGGCCGGTGGCGCCCTTTCGAATGCTACCTGAAATAAAATTTATTAAGAACTCTTAAAAACACCTAGGGGTGACTCGAAAAGGTAAAACTTGAAAATTTTAGCACAGGGGTATCATTGTCATGTTCAAAAATAGTGAATTTTCTTTTTACACATTTCTATGAAAACAAATTAATAATTATGGTAATGTGATTTTTTTCTCAAACACTCTCTTCAAAATACTAAACATTCAATCTTAGTGTTCTCTATGCTATTCCATTCAATAGGTGTAAATGACCAACAAGGAATGTTTTAAGTTGTCCATTTATATGTAGACCGAAGCTTATCTTCCATTAGGATCAATATTTTAAATGTTCCTATCATTCTATATATGTAATGTTATAGATTGTTTGACTTAATGATAATCCTATCAAAATGTGTAAATGAATGCTTATCCTTTCAATGTGTCAGAAATGGCTATAAATTTTTTGGATAATTTATTTTATTATTTATTTTATCCACAAAATATGAATTATTGTCTTTATTTTGAAGAGAGTGTTTGAGCAAAAAATCACATTAATGAAGTTAACGGTCGCTAAGAATTTTCTATTATACAAGATCATGTAAAACAATTGTATATTGCATGTAATGTAGTCGAGAGGATTAAATTTTTGTAACATATCTAAGTAAGATATTCAAAGCATAAAAGTCATTAGGAAATTCCATAACAATCTATCAAATACAACTGGGAAGGATAACACATTTACTAAACAAAAGTATGGCCCTAAAAACTCTATCTATTTTCGTGGAAACATTGTAGTATAGAAGGTCATGATGGGTTATACTTATTTGCTAAAATATTTTATTTTTAATAATTTTTATTGATTTCCTGTACACCAAGTGTCTATTGTCTCTTACTATGATTATAAGTTAGATTTAACAGGTATAAACCAACAAGTAGAAACCAAAGTTTATATTTTATTGAATATATTTATTCGCATACCTCGTGCTTTATGAATATTAAATTTTGGATAAATCTCCAATGAGGAAGAAG
This sequence comes from Taxus wallichiana var. yunnanensis, assembly GCA_018340775.1. Taxonomy (NCBI): domain Eukaryota; kingdom Viridiplantae; phylum Streptophyta; class Pinopsida; order Cupressales; family Taxaceae; genus Taxus; species Taxus wallichiana. The sequence goes on from CM031240.1 coordinate 369,899,084, forward strand.
GACCATCTTTATAAAGACAACATAATTGTCTTTTTTTGTGCTAGAATAGAGATAAATTGTAACAAGCTCCTTAAGAAAGTCCACAACAAGCTATCAAATAAAATTGGGAAGGATTACACATATACTTAACAAAAGGATGGCCCTAAAATATCTAGGAGTTTTTATAGAAACATTGTATTCTAGAAGTTATTTATGGGTTATACTTTATTGTTAAAATTAAAAGAAATATTGTAGTATAGAAGGTCATGATGGGTTATACTTATTTTATAAAATATTATATTATTAATGATGAATATTGAGTTCCTCTATCTCTTACTTTGATTAGAATTTATATCTAATAGGTATGAACCTGCAAGTAGAAACCAAATTTCATATTTTCTTTAGTATATTTATTCATATACCTCATTATATGAATATTAAATTTTATATCAATATCTCATGAGGTAGGAGGACCATCTTTATGAAGATAATAAACTAGTATTTTGTACTAGAATAAAGATCATTTTTAACAAGGTCCTTAGGTAATTCCACAACAAGCTATCAAATACAATCGGGAAGGATTACACATTTCCTAAACATAAGTATGGCCCTAGCAACTCTAGCCATTTTCATGGAAAAATTGTATAATAGAAGGTTTTGATAGGTTATACTTATTTGTTAAAATATTTGATTATTAAATTTTTTTATTAAGTACCTATACCCCAATGGTATATTGTATCTTACTTTGATCATGAGTTATATTGGTTAAAGTAGATGAAGAAATTTGTTCCAAATTTCTTGAACTTGTTTTAACACATTTAGAGCATCATTTTTCTTGGGATGCATCAATTTATTGTCTATTACATTGTACTAGAGCAGTGTAAAAACATCAAGATTTTATTAATGATATATTGTTGAGCTTGTTTTCATGTGTGGAAGTGTTGAAAATTTTACACTAAAATTATTGTATGCTTTCAACAATTTTCTCACCTTGAAAAACATGCATGATACCTTGGGAGACATGTTCTTCTCATATGGGTAGTATTTTGAGCCATAGGTTTATGGGGTTTGTAACATCAACTTTTTAAGACTTTAGAAACAAGGGAAAATTAATTAATTATATATATATATATATATATGTATATATATATATATATATATATATATATATATATGTATATATATGTATATATATATATGTATGTATATGTATATATATATATACATACATATATATATTTCTCTATTTTAAATTAATATAATTTTGAACACACATTCCATTGCAAATCCATCTAATAAAGTAAAAGCATATGCAACTCTAATGACTCAACAAAACACCGATCTCTCATTCCATGAATCGTTATTAAACCGATCTTTCATCTTAACTTAATAATTTGTATACTATGTATACTTTTTTCCTTCACCCTTTTAGGTGTAGTCAAGTGTTCTCTCTAAGAATCCTATCTAAATACTTGTTATCGATATTCATCTGAAATCCTACATCTTAGAGAAGGTGACATAGGAAAAACCAACCAACAACTTCGATACTTTGGGCAAAGTTTGAAACATGTCTACCATTTTTACATTCCAAGATGACATACTCATTGAAAGGAATATATCCTTCAAAACACTTGCATTGCTATCTAGAATGGTGTTTCTTAACTTCTATAAACTGAAATTGAGTCAAAGTTACACACTAAACAAGCAATTAACATGCAATAGTGTGGAGGAATACTCATAGTGTCTAAGGATACATAGACATACTTAATCAAATTATGTCAATTAGGTGTGTCTAGTCACCCTAAGTCAACATGAGTTGACCACAACACAATCTAATGTTCTTATCTTTGTTTAGGCAGTAACCTTGATCCCAACTTCCACTTATGTCGATCGAGTTAGTCAAACTAAGTTAGGGTGGAGGCATAGTAAGCTGCATCATAGTATCCTCTGAATGACCCATGTCATTAATAAGGTACTATGCCACGATTCTTATGTTTCAACGTCCAACTATGTTTCCTCAACTGGACTAACAAAATTAAGAATATATATAAGTTTATTAACCCAATAAATTATTATTTTATAGATTAATGATAACAAAAATTTTAAGTGTCCACTAAGCATAATTTAACCCAAGAAGGTTATGAGATTGATTTTACGTGAAAGGAAGGTATGCAGATAAAATATTCCTTCCTAAACAATTTGTATTCAAACTTAGATTCATCTTAATCTTAGTTGTTTATTTCCATATATCGATGTGTCTGAATTTTACGTTAAGAAAGTGAGATCATTAGATCTTTTAGTTCAGTTTTAGCTTGTAACAAGCTTATTGAAACTTTTACTTTAGACTTCATAATTCTGAAGTCTAAATCCTTTTTATTATCCCTTTTAAACATTCATGTTTTAATTATAGAAATCAGTAAGGAAAACACAGCCAATCATCCTATGATTTAATCATAAACCCATACAAGATATCAATTAAATATCTTCGTTTAATTACAAGGAAAATATCCTTTTTCCTTTTCAAGGACTAATGTCCTATTTGTGAAAATAGAACTCATATGCTTTAGCATAAAAATATTTCATACACCTTTATATAATCAAATCATATTCCCTTTTTACTATTTTAGGATCTACCAAAGAGTATCAACATAGTTGTGCTCTTTCATGTGAAATGAAATTAACTATAAGAATAGATCCTTAATCCTAAAAGCTTATATAAATCACATAATCTATTAAGTTGTGTAATCTCATATTACATACATAACTATATTGTCACCACCATGAATGATATTACTTATCAATATTACACATCTTATGCCATGAAATTCTCCTAAGTAAATAAGTAATCAACAATCATCAAAGCAATTATTTTATCAAAAGAGATTTATCCACTCACTGAACTTAGGTACATTTAAAAGTAATACAAAATTTTGTAGTATCAATATACACTATTTTTAATAAATCTTCTTTATCTAAAAAGGTACATTTCAAGTTAATTCCACTACATAGGCATCAAAATAAAGAGATAATTTCTCTAGTAAAATAGATGTGAATTTTTATGTCTTTCTCCTTTCATATTTTACAAAATCCATCTGCAAAATTGTTAGCACGAATAAGTTAATATGAACTAAGCATGATAAATGCTATATCCTTGAAACAAGGAGCTTTTATCGAACTGTTTCACAAAAGGAACCCTTTTATTAATGAAATGGTTCCAAAATCACAAATTAAGATTAACAGAAAGACTTTCCCAAAATATTACAAAACCAAGAAGGGGAGAGAAAGATCATAGAACCTACAATAAGTAATGTTTAAGTAAGAACTAATTAAATAAACATAATTAATTCTATCTCAAATGAAATAGGAAGCTGTTGACAATTTTTAAGCTTGTGCAAAAATGGGCAACTTGAAACTTCGTTGTTATGATGAAAGTCATGGGTGAAGTATACCTAAGCTAAAGAAGTTATGATGTTATTAGTTCTGCTGAATTAATTGACAATTAAGTGAAATTTTAAGCTATGTGTCTTTGTTACAAAACGTAACAGATCACATAGTCTGTAATTTCATGATACCTTCAGAAAAAGAACACAAAGACCCTAAAGGACAGTTGTGTTGTCTTGATGAAGACACTAAATTACAGATTAGATGAAGTGTTGAGTTTTGGGACAACAAACATAAGTGTAGATTATAGAAATCGAGTTCATTACTGAATGTTATAGGTTCTCATCAATGTTCTTTCCTTTATGATTAAGACATTCAATTATGTTACTGAGTTGTTTAGTTCATCATACACTCCATTCAGAAGCTTGAAATGTAGAAGGAAATACACAACTCATTTTTAGAATTCAATGTTTTATTCACAAGGAAGGTCAAATGTTTCCCACACAAGCCGTGGGATGTGACTAAAAAGTAAAGTACATCTACTGAAGTAAGAGGTACACATGCATGAAATAGAAATCAAAGGAGTATGAGTGAACCCATCATTTCCTTTGTATATTCCTTGTTGTGTAAAGCATCTCTTTCCCAGCTTCTTTCATCTTTGTCTCCACAATTCAAAGCATGGTACCTAAAAAGTAAAAGAAAAGAAACATCAATAAAGAGCTCAGGGTTAATCCATATTCCTAAATTTTCCTAATTCATGTATATGGATCTCTAACAAATAGAAGATATGGAGTGCATGAAGATCAAAATTCATATCCTACTCTAGGAAGTAGAAATAGAAAAGAGAATAAGAAACATGGACACAAGAGAGGCCAAAAAACCTAATTATTTCTAACTATTTTCTTAAAGTGTGTAGATATAGGTTGCAGCCAAGATGAAAAATTCATATGCATTTTGAAATAGGAGAACCAATGTAATCGAAACGGGATATTATCTACAAATGGAAGAGTGTTAAAATACAGAATAGAGAAGATACTTGTAGGAAAAATACATGTTTCAGATTGTAGCTAAGGAAGAAAGAATTCTGGTAAAATTTTGACAGGGCTTCGCCATGTAAAATAGATATTTACACTATTCCATCATGTTGTTTTTAACTAATACATGCTTCTACAGTTGTATGTAAATCAAATAAGTGATACAGAAAACAGAAGAGCCGACTATGATCAAATAACAGTTACCATTTTTAGTTTCAAAAATCATACTTTGTGGGGTAGAATCAATCAAAGAAGAAATTTCACTACATATATCAGATATGATGATGATATTACCAAAGTCATAATAGATGGTCGAAAACCCTTGAATTAAATTATATGCACATTTAGGCTAAGGATTGTTTCAAAGTCTTCTTTCAGAAGTTTACATTCCCATTAAAAATCGGTTTCAGTGGTGAATCCAAGATAAAATTGCGAGCTTCAAGCTCAGTCGAAGAACCCATTAGGGTTTATCAAAATCGAGTAAGAAAAAGGGTCACATGAAATGCAAGAAAGAAATGAATATCAAATACTCCAAAATAGAGATAAGAACGAAAATTGATTACCATGCTCAAAGATCAAGAACTTACTAGACTTCAACACCATTTGCATAGTCAACTCAAAAACAAAAGTGTCTTCAATTAGAAGGATGGCACATAAAATTTGTGGAGATTTCAAAGAACTTTGAACAATGATGGTCGAGGAAAAGGTAAAAATATCAAAAACCCAGAAACTCACATAGCTCTGAAGAAGGTAGGGAGCTATAAATATGAACTCAAAATTTTCTCAATAATGAATCAAACTCAGACGGAGTAAAAAACCACAAAATTCATGCATGAGGATTTGTACAGCTGAAATAACATAGCTCAGAAAGGTTTTAACAAAGGCATCGAGAGAAAAATTTGGCAGGGCTTCACCTGTAAGATTGAAAATATAAATGGAATGACCATTAGGGTCGAATTGACCTTTACTATGCAGACTCGGGTGGTGAGTTAGTGAAACCTAACCATGAGTTAAAGATCAACAACCTGAGATCCTTTATACCGAGATCAATGATTGAAAACTCGATCAACAGAATTCAATGCAAATCACCATGGTCAATACATCGATGATCAGAATTCAACAGGTACAAAGATCAAAGGTTGAGGATCGATCTCCAAAAACAATGCAAACCACAGTTCAAGCTTCCAAAAAATGCATTCAATGCAAGTCAGAAACCCTAAATCATGCTTTGAAGATCAATGATAAAAAATTGACAAGTACAGAGATCAACGCTCACAAATGGATCATCAGAATCAATGCAAAGTAGTCCAAGTGAAATGGTGGTTGTTGACCAAATTATTCAATTTTCAAATTTGTAAAGTGTCAAAATTTCCTCCGCAGGCCCGAAAGTCCACAGAGTACACGTGGCATAACAATGCAATGGTGGAACAATGGAGAGCAGGAGTCTTTTTAGTTTTAAAACTTTAAAAGTGCAAAATTTTAAAGTTCAAAAATTTCCCACAAGCTCGAGCACATGAGGAGTAATTCAAATCAGGGAAAAGGTCAAACATTGATTCCATAGAACATTGGTGGAACCATGGGTTTTTTTAAAAACTTTTATACCTTTTACAAATGTGGTTAAAATTCCAAGTTGTCCCATGTGCCTACATTTCCCCTGGCGGAAGGCCGGAGGAATTTTTTCCTTTAAGGCTCAAAAATAAAATTTCAAATTCTTAAATAAGCCCGAAGGCCCACAATGGAATTAAAGCTCTAAACTAATCCGTAGTCCCGAAATATCACGGAAGAACAAGGATTGGAGGAGCGGTCCATGGGATTTTTCCATTTTTGAGGTTTTTTCAAAAAAGGGGCAAATTGCTTGTTTTTTAGCTGTGCTTCCGCTGAAGTGAGATTCAAACATGTGCAGGGCCTAGATTAAAAGTGAATGGGCAAGCTGAATATTTTAAAATGCACAATTTTTATCAGAAATGATAAAAAATATTTTCCAAGCTATTTTGGATCAATTTTATCCTACGTGGATGGTTTTTTTCAAGTAATGAATTATAGAGTTCTTCAGAAAGCCTTGATCAAGGTTGAGGTCCGTAGAAATGGTAGAATTTCTTTTCTCACACAGAAGCTTGAGCAGTTATTAATGGCGGCCACAAAAATTTACAGAGCTTGGCTAGCTCGAATGGAGCTCAATAATTTATTACCAAAAAATGACTAAGTCTACAATATTTTTACATCTAAATCTGAGCCCTGAGTTCACCAGATTCAATCATGGTCAGAAAATAATTAATTTTTCTCACTCACAAAGAGTAAAGTTGCATGCCTTCGCAAAATTCAATAGGACATAATAGAGAAGAAGACAGAGTTGCATGTTATGGAGAGAACCTTTCCTAGCAAGCGTTTTATTTTTATAAAGTTATTCATCCTTCTCTTCTTAAAAATAGAACAGTCAACTTTAGTTTGATTGTATTGTAATTAAGGCTAATAATGCCTATTTGTAATTGCATGCTCTATTTTTATTCCTTTATCTATTATTAAATAAAGGATAATAATAAACTACATGGGCGAGTACAAGCCTAAGGATATTTTTAGGAAGAGGGTGAATTTTATTTTTGCTATATATTGTGTGCCTTTACAAAGCACAAGGAAATTTTTTGGAGGAATATATGGATATAAGAGTATTGAAGCAATTTTGCTATTTTTTCCTCCTAAGTGTGAATAGTTTTTGCTTTACCAATTATTTACAGTCTTGTGTATGTTTCTATTAGTCTTGTGAATGCAAATTCCATGATTACTCTTCTTACCCTATTGTAAAATTCAGTAATTTCTACATGATATTAATGTGCATATTTAACTTAGTAGTATTGTTGTGATAATCTCCTCAAGTAAAACCAAGTGTTTTCCTTACATTTTGTAGAAGAATTGTTGGTTTGCGCACCCAAAATCCTTCACATATCAATTGTGCATATACTCACCAAAACCCTCATACAAATTTTGTGTATCACCTTACTTCTAATTACTTTTCAGTCATCTTTTACCCCTTAAACCCCATAATCAGTTTAGGCTACATCAACAAGGAACCAACCTTGATACCGAAGACTCACCTCAAACAGTATACCCATAGACCCGAGGTGTTTCTATCAGTATCTATGAAAGAGAGAGATCAAAATTTACAAGATTACAAAACCTACAGCCATCTCTCTACAGGGTGCACTTTCGAGAGATAACAATTTTTGGCACACCCACTGGGACAACAAATCAAATTTGTATGCAAGTTACAAATTCTATAGTAGATCTACAACAGATTTATAACAATTACAAAGTCATTTTTGGGAGAAGCTCGGCAGCAATTTATTTTAAAGATTTGAATATATTTTGGCGACTCCAAAGAGCTAATTTCATGCCAGTATTGCAACATGTTCCATGCCTAAAGTGACTACAAGATCATCAGTAAGAGGAATTCCTCCTAAGTTTGTTTCTTTACCCTTGAATTCTGCTAAAAGGAGAAGAGTTGGTAATACTTTACCTTATAATAGACCTAGTTTTGACTCTTGATATTCCTTCACCATGCATCAATTCCTCTATTAACATCCCGAGCTTTTTCAAATGGCTATTCAACCACAAAGGAATTTTGTGATCTTTAGTAATAATGATCCATTAGTAATCCCACTTTTACCATGACATTCCTAATGCCACCATGAAAATTTTACCATCATTCAGCGGCAAAAATCAGGTTACATCTATTGAACATATCAAAGATGTTGCAGCCCTATGTGTAGTACATAATATCACTCATGCGGACATAGCTTTAAGACTTTTAGTCTGGATATTTTAAAGGGCATGCCTTGTTATGGTATAGAAACCTAGAAATTGGAAGCATAAGAACTTTGGATAACTTCGGGTGAAAAATTGTTGAAACAGTTCCAGGATAATCCAGATCATTTGTGTCTCATTGAATAATTGTCTACTATTAAAAGAAATCCTAATGAATTTATGTCTAGTTTCAATATATCGCTTTGCTAGAACTTGGGAAATAATTCCAACAAGTGTCAAGCCTCAAGATGATCATGATTTCCTTTATTATCTTAGGGCCTTAAATAGTGATTTATCAACTATGATTCATTCAATGGGGGGAGAGACACTCCCAACAGCCTACGATATCACTATCCAAGCTGAAAATAGTCTTATTCAAGCTAGAAAATTGGCACCAAGGCCTTCAATTCCCTTTTCAAAAGATTTAGCGCCTATTCCTCAGCCTGTTACAATCATAAAACCTATTGTTGTAGCTCCATCAGATAATGTATTTAAAGCTTCACAAACTATGGGAAATAAATTGACTTCGATTGATAACAAAATTGCATTATCTAGCTTGAGACCACTATCAGGATCCTTATCAACAAAATCAACAGAATCAACAAAACAGGCATCCCTATCAACAAAATTAAAATTATAGGTAGGCTTACCAGCAAAGGTAGTTTGACCCAAAGGCTCTTAGTTAATCTAATGCTTTAGTCCTAGTTAATATGTCTATAGAAGAGTGGTGTCAACCTTCCAATCAACCTCATTCAACTCGCAACTTTCCCAAATGCTTTTCTAAATCTGAATCTTGTTGTACAACCTCAATCTGAAATGTTGTTCATGCCTCAGATGGAGGGTGGGCAATAAGAAACTCATGTTCAAAAGGCACCTGAATAGAATTTAGTCATTTTTAATGAGGATGATTTCATTGTAGTCACTACTAGGGTTCAACAGAAAGCTGTTGAAAGTCAAAAGCAACAAAATAGGCATATCCTACCATCACACCGATAAGACAACGCTCTACAGTCCAAAAGTCAACCAATAATCTTGTTCTTCCTCAAAAATAGCAAGTGTTCTAGTTGATAGAGGTAATCAAAGACAGCTACACTGACTGATCCAAGAAGACTGTTTATACCTCAAATATCTAAGGTAGTTGAACCGGAATCAATTTTCGCAAAGGCCTACTCTAAGACAGTTGAATGCATCACTAAAAAAGTTGCTTCTTTTAACATTGTTGATGTAATGAAAAATCATAATATTAATATCTCAATGTGGTATGCTCTAAGTATTCCTGGACAACAAGATCTACTCTCTCATGAACTAGCTAAGCTATAGATTTCTTCAAATACAACATAAAATAAAGTTCAAGAAATGGACATGGTACTTGGAATATTTGAACAAGAGCGCATTTAATAAGTTAAGTGGATAGTCCATAAAGTTCTTAGTGCTCATGATATCAATAAGCCACCACAATTTTATTTTTCATTGATTATTGGAGAACATATAGCTCATAATTGCATGGCGGATAGTGGTGCAAGTAGCACGATTACGCCAAAATTAATTACACAAAAATTGGGTTTACAAGATGAGCCTACGAAATGAGTGTCTTACAACTTTATGGAACTGCAACTAATACAATTAGTATAATAAAAATCTAGAAGTGACATTACATGCTTGCCCAAATTTTTCTATTCTACAAGATGTTATGTAGGATTTACCTCCATACTTTTCCGTACGCTTATCTAGAGATTTCACGAAAAAAATAGGAGGTTGTCTCTCTTCATATTGGTCCTTATTTTTCACTACTTGTTATGGTACCAAAGTTACTATCAATTCAGAGTCATTGGGTAGATTTCACATTGACCCTCACTTTTCAAATGTAGTGGCTAATTACTCAGCCCTAGATCACCGATTTTGATGAGGTAGCTCATGTTTCAACCTTAGATGGTGTTTATAACATGTTTATGGATGAAAAGATAGTGGAATAACATGCTCATGATCCTTTTAAGGAAGTTGAAGAACACATGTTTGGTGTGTATTATATGCATGAATAAAATACACCACTTCCCTTCTTGTCCCAAAACAAGATTCAAGCAGTAATGCATTTGTAAGCTTCATTTTGATGGAGCTAAGAAAAAGAAGGGACAGGGAGAAGATTTGATGCTCACTTATCCAATGAATGAAAGTTATTTCTCATCTTTGAGTCTCCAATTTTCATGTACTTATAATGTAGCTAAGTACGAAGCATTAATTCATGGCCTACTTTGGGCCAGAAAGAGAGGTATCAACATGCTACAAATTTTTGGTGACTCTGAGTTGGTTATTAATCAAGTAATAAATTTCAATGTTTGTAAGAATCCATTAATGAAGTCTTACAGACATAGAGTTTCAAACTTAATGGAATATTTTGATGCTATTAACATTCAGTCTATTCCTAGAGCTGAAAACAAGCATGCAAATAGACTTGTAATAGTTGGGGCTAGTTTTGAAGTGTTGGAACAGATTGAAAATAACAAAATCCAGCCTCATATAAATTTAATTGTCAGGCCCTCAATACCTGATAATGATTCAAATTAGAAAGTTTTGAAAGTGATGATCAAATCTATGTGTTTTCGCAAAGAAGAGGATGAGTTCTCTCTGCATTAATCGGGATAGATTACAACACTTATATGGTGACCAGATTGTTCATTTGAAGAGAAATAAGCTTCCTCAAGGTTTGGTCACATTAGAAGACATCTTCAAAGACTGACGATCAATTAAGAGAGGCCAAGACTAAAATGTAAAATCACACCGATAATTATGAAGACATCTCGGTTGATGAAGAGTAAAAGATTTTTCTCGAAAGGTATGTTCCTCAACCTGAAAAGCAGTCATTTATTAATCTTTGCAAGGAGTTTAAAGATTCTTTTGCTTGGAAATACCAAGATTTGAAAGGATTTGATCCCAATTTAGCACATCATACAATTGAGTTGTAACCAAATTCTAAACCTGTTAGGAAGAAATAGAGGTCTGTGCATCCAAAATAGAACCTCTAATGAGGACAAAATTATCTAAGTTGATTGAATCGGGTATTATCGTTACGAGCTTAAGCATTCAAGTTGGGTAGCCAATCTTGTTCCTGTTAGAAAGAAGCATGGTGAAATCAGACTATGTGTAGATTTTAGAGATCTTAATAAGGCTTCATTAAAATATCATTACCCACTCCCAAAAATGGATCAAATTCTAAGAACAGTCTTAGCTTTAAATAGACTATCTCTTCTAGATAGTTACAATGGATATAATAAGATTTTAGTTCGAGAAGAAGATAGATATAAAACAACCTTTACAACTAAGTGGGGTACTTATGCTTACAAAAGAATGCCTTTTGGTCTTTCAAATGTCGGTGCAATGTTTCAACATGTAATGGACATGGATTTTTGTAGCTTATTAAATAAATGCATCCTTGTTTATTTAGATGATGTTACTGTATTTTCAAAAGATTCTAAAGAACATAAAATGCAAGGAAAACTTTTTAGTTGTGTAGGAAATTTGGAATATCTTTGAATCCACTCAAGTCTATCTTTTCAGTACATCAAGGCAATCTACTTGGTCATATTGTTTCTAAGTAAGATTTAGAAATTGATCCTTTTAGGATCAAAGCCATATCACAGCTATCATTTCCCCATCATAAGAAGGCATTACAAAGTTTTGTGGGAAAAATCAACTTTGTTATAAGATTTGTTCCAAATTTTACAACATCAAATAAACCACGATATCTATGCTAAAAAAGGGAAGAATTTCTCTTGGACTAGTGAAGGGAGAGAAGGATTTGAATCAATCAAAGAAGTTATCTCTCAAGATCCTACTCTTGCAAATCTAAATTTTGATAAATAGTTTACAATGTATGTACTTTCAAGAGCTGAAATAATCTCTACTATATTAACTCAAGTCGTTGATGAAAATATTGAGTACCTATTGCTTTCTTTGGGACAGAGTTTGCATGATTATGAAACAAGGTACATATTTCTTGAAAAACAAGTACTTTCAGCAGTTAGAGGACGAAATAATTTCAATTATATGCTTTCAAACAATAAAATCCATGTTCGGTTTCTCATCCAAGTGTGAAAGCATTCTTACTAAATAAGAAGTTGAATGAGAAAAGAGCAAACTGGATAACGAAGGTCATGGAGTATGATGTTGATATTCAGGTCATTAATATGGTTCAAGGGAAAGGTTTATGTGAGCATATAATTGTTGATATGGAAAAACAACAAGTTACAAAACTAGATGATTCAAAACAACATGCTGAAATCATGTATCGGAAATCAGAAACCATGGTTCAACTAGGAAATCAACAACATGAGCTCATTCACAAGATTCAAGAATCAAGATGGATGACTAATTTGGTTAATTATCTATAGCATGGCACCTATCCAGAAGGTATGGAAAAGAATAAATGAAGGTATTTAAGATTATAAGTTGTTCCCTATATCTTCATTGATAACGTGTTATTCAAAAAAGATATAAATGAAATCTTTCATGCGGTGTGTTGACTATGATAAAATTTAGAAAATACTGTCAGAATTCCACAAAGGACCTGCAGGAGGTCACTTCTCAGCACGTACCATAGCCTTAAAATTATGAAAGCTGGTTATTATTGGCCTAGCATATTCAAATACTGTTTTGAATGGATAAGAAAGTGTAGAAAATGTGCTTTCTTTGTTGGAAAAGAACATTTAGCTTCATTGCCCTTAGAGCCTATTTTAGTGATCACCTTTTACGTAGTGGGGTCTTGACTTCATTGGAATGATAAACCCACCATCATCACAAGGACATAAGTGGATCTTAGCCACTATAGATTACTTTAAAAGATGGACTGAAGCAATAGCCTTGAATGATGTTAATGAAGCTTCGATACTATCCTTTTATGAAGGAATAGTCTCAGATTTGGTGTTCCAACAATTATCATATCGATAATGCTATATTCTTTCTCAAAGTGATAAGATAATGATTGGACTTTCAAACATGGAATTTATTTTAGTGCTTCATCTAATTATTACCCATAAGGTAATGGCTTAGCTGAGAGTACTAACAAGAATCTGTTAAGGATCATTAGAAGAACACTTAAAGATAATCAAAGAGCTTGGCATCTGATGTTGAATTCAACACTTTGGGCTGACAAAGTGACTCCTAAAAGATTAGTTGGCAATTCACCATACAAACTTGTGTATGGAAAAGAAGTGAGAATGCCTATTTTAGTTGAGTTACCAGCATTGGATTTGCTACACCAAATGGAGCTTCTTGAAAATGAACCATTGCAGGTTCGTTATGCAGAGTTAATGGAATTACAAGAGCTAAGAGATCAAGCTCATTTAAATATGGAGAAAAATTAGAAACAAATGAAGAAGAATTTTGACAAGAAAGCCAAATTTAGAGTCTTCAATGAAGGAGATATTGTGTTAAAATGGGATGCTGATCGTGTAAAGCTAGGAAGACACTCAAAGTTTAATACACTTTGGAGTGGTCCTTACATGATTTCAGCTAGCAAGGAACACAATGATTTTCAGCTTTTGAAGCTGAATGGAGAAGAACTTCCCATTCCTGTGAATGGTATGTTTCTTAAACACTGTTATTGAATATCGTATAGTGATTGTTAGAGTAGGATTTTTCTTCAATAAGTGCAATTTCGCACACCGCATCATTTTTCAATTCAATAAGTGCATCCATGCACGTGATCTAGTTTACTGATCCTTTTCTAGTTTTAGTTTTGTTTTGGAAGGGTTGGACCTTTCTGAATAGGAAAATTTTGGTCACATGTTTAGACTCCATACCCAATGGACAAGAGCAAGGCACTAGTCTTTAAGCTAGCAGGTAGCTTTCCATGCAGGATTGCCAGAAATGTTGACAATTTTTGCACTTGTGCAAAAATGGGCAACTTGAAACTTCGTCATTATGATGAAAGTCATGGGTGAAGTATACCTAAGATAAAGAAGTTCGATGTTATTAGTTATTGCTGAATTAATTAATGATTAAGTCTGATTATGTGTGTTGTTACAAAACGTAACAGATCACATAGTCTGCAATTTCATGATACCTTCAGCAAAAGAACACAAAGGCCCCAAAGGATAGCTGTGTTGTCTTGATGAAGACACCAAATTACAAAGTAGGTGAAGTGTTGAGTTTTGGGACAGCAAACATAAGTGCAGATTATAGAAATAAGAGTTCATTACTGAATGTTACAAGTTATCATCAATGTTCTTTTCTTTATGAATAAGACATTCAATTACGTTACTGAGTTATTTAGTTCATCTTACACTCCATTAAGAAGCTTGAAATGTAGAAGGAAATACACAAGTCGTGGGATGTGATTGAAAAGTGAAATACATCTACTAAAGTAAGAGGTACACATGCATGAAATAGAAAGAAAAGGAGTATGAGTGAACCCATTATTGCCTTTGTACATTCCTTTTTGTTCAAAGTATCTCTTTCTCAACTTCTTTCATCTTTGTCTCCACAATTCAAAGCATGGTACCTGAAAAGTAAAAGAAAAGAAACATCAATAAAGAGCTCAGGGTTAATCCATATTCCTAAACTGTCCTAATTTGTGCATATGGATCTCTAACCAATAGAAGATATGGAGTTCTGAAGATCAAACTACATAGCCCACTCAAGAAGCAGAAATAGAAAAGAGAATAAGAAACATGGACACAAGAGAGGCAAAAATCCTAATTATTTCTAACTATTTTCTTAAAATGTGCAGATACAGGTTACAGACCAAGAAGAAAGAATCATATACATGTTGAAAAAGGAGGACCAATGTAACTAAAACTCAGATATTGTCTACAAATGGAAGAGGGCTACAATATAGAATAGAGAAGATAGTTGTAAGAAAAATACATGTTTCAGATTGTAGCTAAGGAAGAAATAATTCTAGTAAAATTTTGATAGGGCCTCGCCATGTGAAATGGATATTTACACCGTTCCATCATGTTGTTTTTAACTAATAAATGCTTCTACATTTTCATGTAAATCGAATAATTGATACTAAAAATAGAAGAGCCGACTATGATCAAATAATGATTATGATTTTTAGTTTCCAAATAATCATACTTCCAGGGGTAGAATCAATCAAAGAAGAAATTTCACTACATATATCAGATATGATGATGATATTACCAAAGTCATAAGGTATGTTCGAAAACCCTTGAATCAAATTATATGCACATTTAGGCTAAGGATTGTTTTAAAGTCTTCTTTCAGAAGTTTACATTCCCATTGAAAATCAGTTTCAAGTGGTGAATCCAAGAGAAAATTATAGTTTCAGGCTCCAGTTGGAGAACCCATTAAGGGGTATCAAAATCAGAGTAAGAAATAAGGTCATCTAGTTCAGAAACCAAACTCAAAAACAAGTTTCAAATGGCCAAGGTCAAACCAAGGGGTCACATGAAATGCAAGAAAGAAATGAATATCAAATACTCCAAAACAAAGATAAGAACGAAAATCAATTACCATGCTCAAAGATCAAGAACTTACCATACTTCGACACCATTTGAACAACAAAATAACAAACAAAAGTGTCTTTAATCATAAGGATGACACATAAAAGATGTGGAGAGTTCAAAGAAGTTTGAACAATGATGGTTGAGGAAAAGGTAAAAATATCGAAAAACCCAAAAGCTCACATAGCTCTGAAGAAGGTAGGGAGCTATAAACCCAAGCTCAAACCTTTCTCAAAAATGAATCGAACTCAGATAGAGTAACAAACCATAGAAGTACATGCATGAGGATTCGTAAAGCTGAAATAACATAGCTCAGAAAGGCTTCAACAAAGGCATCAAGCAATTTTTTTCCGGCCTTCACCTACAAGACTGAAAATCTAAATGGAATGAAATTTAAGATTGAGTTTGCCTTTACTATGTAGACTTTGGTGGTGAGTTAGTGAAACCTAACCATGAGTTAAAGATCAACAGCCTGAGATCCCTCGTACTGAGATCAACGATTGAAAATCGATCAACAGAATTCAATGCAAATCACCACGGTCAATACATCGATGATCAGAATTCAACAGGTACAAAGATCAAAGGTTGAGGATTGATCTCCACAAACAATGCAAACCATGGTTCGAGTTCCAAAAATGCATTCAATGCAAGTCAGAAACCCTAAATCATGCTTTGAAGATCAATGATAAAAAATTGACAAGTACAGAGATCAACGCTCACAAATGGATCATCAGAATCAATGCAAAATAGTCCAAGTGAAATGGTGGTTGTTGACCAACTTATTCAATTTTCAAATTATTAAAGTGTCAAAATTTCCTTCACAGGCCCAAAAGTCCGCAGAGTACATGTGGCATAACAATGCAATGGTGGAATAATGGAGAGTAGGAGTCTTTTTAGTTTTAAAACTTTAAAAGTACAAAAGTTTAAAGTTCCAAAATTTCCCACAAGCCCGAGCACAAGAAGAGAAATTCAAATTAGGGAAAAGGTCAAACATTGATTCCATAGAACATTAGTGGAACCGTGGGTTTGTTTTAAAATTTTTATACCTTTTGCAAATATGATTAAAATTCCAAGTTGTCCCGTGTGGCCGCATTTCCCCTAGGTGAAAGGCCGAAGGAGTTTTTTCCTTTAAGGCTCACAAACAAAATTTCAGCTTCTTACATAAGCCCAAAGTCCCATAATGGAATTAAAGCTCTAAACTGACCCGTAGTCCCAAAGCTCACCAAAGAACAAGGATCGGAGGAGTGGGCCGTTGGGGATTTTTTTGGTTTTGAGATTTTTTCAAAAACAGGGCAAATTGCTTGTTTTTTAGTCATGCTTCCACTGAAGTGAGATTCAAACACGTGCAAGGCCTAGATTAACAGAGAATGGTTAGGCTGAATATTGTAAAATGCAAAAGTTTTATCATAAATAATAAAGAAATATTTTCTAGGTCGTTTTGGATCAATTTTTTCCTAGGTGGACGATTTTTTTGAAGTGATGAATTTGAGTTCTTGAAAGCCTTGATTGAGCTAGAGGTCTAAAATAATTGTGAAATTTATTTTCTCACACAGAACCTTGAGCGCTTATTAATGGTGGCCACAAAAACTTTTACAGATCTTCACTAGCTCGAATGGAACTCAATAATACACTAACCAAAAATGACTAGGTCTACAATATTTTTACATCTAAATCGAGCCCCGAGTTCACAGATTCGGTCATGGTCATTAAATAATTAATTTTTCTCAATCACAAAGAGTATAGTTGCATGACTTCACAAAATTCAATAGGAAAAAATAGAGAAGAAGACAGAGTTGCATGTTATGGAGAAAACTTTCCTAAAGAAGCGCTTTATTTTTATAAAGTTATTCATCCTTCTCTTCTTAAAAATAGAATAGTCAAATTCAGTTTGACTGTATTGTAATTAAGGCTAATAATGCCTATTTGAAATTGCATGCTCTATTTTTATTTCTTTATCTATTATTAAATAAAGGATAAAAATAGAATTCCAGGCGAATATGGGTGAATTTTATTTTTCTATATATTGTATGCCTTTGCAAAGCACAAGGAGAAATTCTGGAGGAATTTTTGGATATAGGAGTATTGAAGCAATTTTTTCTAGTTTTGCCTTCTGAGTGTGAAGAATTTCTGCCTTACCAATTATTTGTAGTCTTGTGTATGTTTCTATTAGTCTTGTGAATGCAAATTCCTTAATCATTGTACCTTGTTGCAAAATTCAGTAATTTTTGCATGATATTAATGTGCATATTTAGCTTAGCATTATTGTTAGGATAATCTCCTCAAGACAACCAAGTGTTTGTCATTAAATTTTGCAGAAGAAATGTTGGTTCATGCACCCAAAATCCTTCACATATCAATTGTGCATATACTCAGTCAAATCCCTCATACAAACTAGTTGTATGACCTTACTTTTAATTACTTTACTGGTCATCTTTTACCCCTTAAACCCTAGAATAAATTTAGGATACATCAACAAGGAACCGGCCTTGATACCAGAGACTCACCTCAAAATAGGTATACCCACAGACCTGAGGTATTTCCATTATATCTATGAAAGAGAGAGATCAAATTTTGCAAGCTTAGAAAACCTGCAGCCATCTCTCTACAGGGTGCACTTTCAAGAGATAATAGGAACTCATTACAACCTTCTAGTCATCCAAACAACAGTTCTTAAGAAAGAAAATTTTCATTTTTCTAACATAATCTTCACTTCTCAATCAAGTTTCAGCTTAATTTCCACAACTCAACCTACTCTATCTTTTCAATAAATAACTACCTTTATATAATAAGTATGATGTTTTATCATTCATGTGTTAACAACTAGTATTATGACCTGTAAGATCAAATAAGAATCTGAACAACATTCCATCAAATAATCTTACCTAACTCAAGCACAACTCATAGTCTAAGGATTTTATTGATCAAGTACAAGTCAAAACATTACACAAAAGAAAATTTTCACCAAACAATAGATTTGGTGTAAGATTAACAAAACAACATAGCTCACGGTAATGGATCCAAGTGGGTTTGCATTCATTTCAGAGTTAGGATCATAAAATATCAAGACATAACTAACATTCTAGGCTTCCCAAAAACAACCACATCTACATGCAAGTGGTTTCCCATAAGCTACCAAAGAATAATTGAGCAATATTTTAAACTACACACAAGTTCAAACTAATCAATCTCCAAATCAAGGAAAGGAACAAGAGAACTACAAGTTCAGAAACAACTCAAGACCCATATCATTAACATCGATCAGATATACACTAAGAAAAATTTGTATCAAGGTCAAGGGAACACCATGATCACACAAAAATATTCAAGTGCAATAAAATCTGCCATAAATAAAAGGAAGGTCCAAATTCTCTCTGGAAGTTATACAATCTAATTGAGGATGAAAGTTAAAAATGAAAGCAACCCAAGGTGAACAACCAAGAACTTTCCAAAGGATTCATTAATTCAAAGGTTATAATTGAATCAAAAAGAGTATCCATCAAGTTGATTTCACAACCTCTAAATAAGAATATCAAGGTTTATTTAAACCTCCAAAATAATCTTAAACATTAATAGGTTAAACTTCAACTTAAAACATTCCATTTCCCTTTTCCCATGTTAACCCACGAGGGTATTCATTCCAAATTACTCAGCTATGATGAGGAAGCACATACAATTCTTTGGAATAATTTGTATAGCCAAGAAAGATTAAAATTATGACCAACAAATAATATAGGTAAATAGAAATAGTATCCGTTAAAGACGAATGCGGTTTCGAGTGCTGATGTAATTTGAATACCCAAATAAGATCAACAAAATTTTATCTATATCATTATCATAGCCTGGAATAGTTAATAATAAATGAATAAGTCAAAGAGAATAGAAACCAAAATAATTCAACCAAGATAGCTTCCTATTCATCCTCAAGAAAGATACTGTCTCCCAAACATGAGTTCTTCAAATGAAACAAAATATTTGATATAGGTCCTATTTCATGGTGAGGATGCATATATTCATAACCCTAAATAGTAACATATGAATGATTCTAAGAAGTAAAATTACACATGTGATATAGTCAACCAATATTGTTGGTTTCTAACTATTATTAACAAGAAACCATACAAAACAAAGAACCCAAAGTTTCCTCTAAAACTCGTGCGTATACCTAAAACTACCATGATAAATTCCTCTTACTAAATTAGTCTCCAACCATCCATACAAGGAGAGAATTCTAAGCTAAAATCAACAGATTTCAATAAAACACTACGCAACTATATTCACTTACACATTACGCAGACATAAGGTACACAATCTAGTAGAGATATAAACACATACCTAAATTAGTATCTAAGAATGTTCTTAAGCAATAAGCTGAAAACATATTTCATTCAATCAATTCAACCAAAGTATCATAGTTAACACAACATGAACAACATCATAACACCTCCACATAGAACCAAATCAAGAAACACCATAGAAGCCAAAAGAAGAAACAGAAACACCAAAACTAGAATGATTACAAAAAGAGAAAAGTTACTTTAATTAAAACATTTAAAAATAATTAGGATATTTAAAGAGATAGGGCTATAGACATGAAAATTGGGTCACACTCCCTTGATCCCTTTTCAAATAGCCAACTTAGACATACTCACCTAATCATGACCCTTTTACCCCAAATTAATATTAATTTAATTATTTACAATTAAAGTAATACCCATGCTCACAATATTCATTATTTAATTTCCTTAATTAAAACTAATATCCACCTCACCTAGAAACTTCATTAGAAACCTATTCTTAGCATGTTTCCTTTTTAGTAGGACTAGATATTCACTCACCATAACTAAAAATACTTAGTCCCGCCTACCTTAATAAAATAAGACGTAGTGAAACCCTAAAATCACATGCCTATTCTCCCTCTAATGAAATTCCCACTCATTAAAATGTAACATTCCATTTTTATCGAAAGAATAGATAGAGATGGCCCAAAACATTTCCAAGATCGGGATTTTTAGTAAACCTCGGATATCTTGCCTTAATCGACAAAGTGATCAACCCTAAATCAATGTTGATCACTTGAAACCATCATCTATTACCATATGGCCACTTTGGTAACCTTGTTTGGCATGTTGGCCACATTATTGAGTTTTGGGAATGAAGGAGATCTGCATGCAAGCAAGAAAAAGATCCTTTTGCACATCTAAATAACCATAGTGAACACCAAGACTGATATGAAGGTATTTTCATTCATGGTAGCATTCCAGAAGCACTTCCGTAACACTGAGCACCATTCCACAGATCAACCATCACCATTGTCTAGCCATCAAATCTACAAATACCAGTAAGTGTATCTCTAACCTGCATCATTTCATACTTGTCTAGATTATAAAGTTTCTTCATCTTTGTTTATCAGCATCCATTTGCATTTTTCATCCCACCCTTGTTACCTTACTGTGAACCCAACCATCCCATCACCCACAATCATTTAATCACCTATACTTGATTCCTGAATAACTCTGAGTACCCCCAACACCTCCACAGACCTAACTATTCCTCTTTCCATCTTTGTTCAATCTCAAACAAACCCCAAAACCTAGTTTATTGAATTTCTACCATACCAAAATAACCATTGCCAATTTCCTCTTAACCGTTGTCGATCATACCTCACTGACATCAGTCTTTATGGTTTTTCATCTTGTCAATAAAATAAACCTAATAACCTACATCCAAGTTAATCAAGTGCCTAGAATCGATCTCGACCTATTCTAGTACCTTGAATACCGACCTAACTCCCAGATCTGATCATAACCTAGCCTGTTATATTATATTTGTTTATTTTATTCGGATGAGATACCTAAATCATATCAACTATAGTAGGATTTTATTTTTCTACGTTATCTCTTACATTAAGTTGTATTAAATAGTGGGTTGACTGCAAGAAAGGAAGTACCACACTTCTCGAATCTAGCACACGCTAGAATCCCATTGGTATATATTGTTTACCTCTTTTTTTTTTTTTGTGTATTTTAGGTAGTTCCTCCTAGCCAAAAGGAAGATCACATAATCAACATTGGATCAAGAAGTCAAAACATGTGCATAACCTCCAACTGACCATCACAACAAGTATTCCTCCTTGGCCATACCCTTATCTATTTTGTAAAATCCATTAAAAAAAGGTGAAACAAGGGCCTATAATGCTTGATAGTGCTCTGTCTTCTTTTCCTTGTTGAAAATATTCAAGCAAAACCTTGATGGCAATATTTCCATGAAAACACCAAAAATGAGGTTCTTAAACATTTTTTCATTTTTCTTATAACTTAATTGATTAATTTCCATTACCATCTCTAGCATACAAGGTAGAGTAAGCATGCAAAAATTTGAACTGGAGGTAAAAATTTATGAAAAACCACATGCAGAGCTAAAATTCACAAAAACCGAGTGAAACAATCAAAATGAAACCCACCTTTGCCTCGAACTTCTCCTATTTCCCAGAATTTATTCACAATGGATGAGATCAATTAATGGAAACATGAATGAAAGAGTCCTTACCTTATCTCCCACCTTTGCAAAATCCTTGTTGGCTATAACCAAAGTTTAAAACTCCATGCAACCAAACTTTAGCTAGAGGTGACAACTCAGCCTCCTCCAAACTTCCATGCACTCACTAAGATTGGTGTTAGCGAAGAGTTTAATGTAACATTTAAACCTCTTAAATACTTAGATATTGGTGCCACTGACACCCATTATGATGTCATCCATGCCATCCCATTTAGGCTAGTCCATGCCCTTAGGTTAGGTTCATAAAAATTAGATTAGAAACCAACTTAGGTCCTTAGGTATAGTTTATTAGTTTAGTATTAGAATATCCTAGAAACATGGTTTACGATTACCTTCATCTAGTAGACAACCACATTAATAAATGCATATAGAAAATTGTGATAGGATAATATATCGGAAATTAAATTTAATTAGGTATCCATAATAATAATTTAAATTACCAATTCAACATTACTTGAATTAAGAATAAAAATGGCATTCTTTGATCACTTAAGAAGGAAATGAGTATAATAGATCACCAATGATCTGTTGAAGCTTGGGTTCAGAAATCCAACCTTCTACCCAGTCTACACCCACCGCCTCACATATCCCTATTGCATCGCAACTATCTCTCGGTTTTGGTAGCTTATACCCCTTTACAAAACCATGTCTTTCTATCCCACATTCCTTACCCCCATCACCACTAGATTTGTTACGACTACTCCACCAACTTACATGTACTACAAACAACCCCTAACCTCATCTATTACTTATTCGGATATGTGCCACTGATGTCTACTCCTCCTACGTAGTTCTCATACTCAACGCCACCATACACTAGTATACCACCCACTTGGTAAATTCAGCGTCAACCCCTTTTTCGTAGGGGGCACCCATTCATCTCAACATACTAATGACCTCATTGAAATGATGATGGAAAAGATGTAGAGATTAGAAGCATCTATTTCTAGCTCCTGTAATTCTTTAACTTATGATGAAATTTGTAACGAGACTATCCTTCCATCTATTCCCATTCGTCCCTACACTATGCATTGGGAAATTCCCAAATTCAATCACTTCAACAGTAAAGAAGACCCATAGAAAAAATTGTAGTCATTCAAACATGGGTGCAACCTAATCATCCACGATGATGCTTTGCTCCTACCAACCTTCCCAATGTCTTTGATAGGACCAACATTTGATTGGTATAATGGACTACCTAGAAATTATATTTATTCCTTTAACCAAGTATCCCAAGCTTTCTTAGACCATTTTTCAATCAATGTTACCAAAAATTCACCATGAATGATCTTTATTTAACCCGATAGTATGAAGAAAAATCTATCACAGATTTCGTTGCCCATTGGTGGAGTCTTATTAACAAATTGACACTTCAACTATCTTAGACTGAACTTATTAAGATGTTCACTAGAGCTTGGGAGATACATCTCACCAAATCTACAAGTACAAACCTTATGAAACTTTGATGAAGCGTTCACCATGGCACAAAATATATAAATTCATGCCATTAAAGAAAAGAAAATCCAATTATGAAACAAGAAGACCCCATTTGAATAAAATGACTCTTCTTAATCTTCAAAACCCCAAAGTAATTATTTAAATCCCAAAGAATCTGTCAATTTGGTAGTCCTTAAGGTGGGACCACCTCATCCTTCTAATTGGGATCAACCTTCTTCCAATCTTTCTCCCATCCGTGCCTTTCAACTTTTGTAGGATCAAAAAGTACACTTCAATTGGAGAGCCCTATTATTTAGTCTTGGAAAAATTCTTAAAGGTGGAGCCATTACACTTCCTCCACTAAAAGCGCATACAAGTTTCGATCTTTCCTGCCTTATGCCTGTATGGTATAAAGAATATGACTCATGTGATTAGCATCATGTCAAAGGCCATAGTGACTATAACTAAATAAATTTTATGAACATTGTACAAGAGATGATAGATGATGGAGACCTTGTCATGGACAACCTGAACGTTCTAGCAAATCATAACTTGCACATCTTTAAAAATTTGTTCCCTAATCATAAACTGGCGTCTCATCAAGATATTAAACCTTCATTTAGTGAACAAATGTCTGTGAAGTCCATGTTGTTTTTTATATCATAAGAACCATTCCTCAAAACCTACCTACTTGATCTATTGAGGAAATTTTTGCATGAGATCCTCTACCCACAGAGGAGGATACTACTTCTACTCCTTCACCAACATAGGAGTCTCCCTCATCTCCCCCTTCTCTCATGGAGGAACCCATACCGCCTACCAATGCCATTTCACCTGTCTACATCACAACCTAACTAAGAGTCAATCATTTTAATTCTCCCATCCACATGAGAATCATCATCACCTTATCCTCCACCAAGGACGAATTCTACATCACCCCACCTATTATCTCTCCTACCCATGGGAGACTCATCGAGATATGACACTAGATGTTGGGGGAAGTTCCTCCTTAGCATCCCAGAACCCCATTGACATGGTTTCATCTCTTTTACCTATAGAGTTAGAGGCTAGCAAATTCCCCTGTCTCATGCAGACATATTTTAGGATTTCCACCCAACCAATTCCATCCTCTTCTTGAGCGCCATTTTCATGGATGGTGAATTGATTGGATTGTGTTGATCATTCCATGCTCTAGGGACATATTTGGCTCCCCATTTTGACCCAAATGCAAAGGTTTCTTAAGGATACTTCCACTATCTACCCAAAGGTATTTTTAACAACCAAATCAACATTAACCATTCCTATTGAAACAAATTTTTCTTCATGATCCCTACCTACATCCAAACCTCTACCCACAACTAAAATCATTTCCAAACCTCAAAATCTACCCACACCTATCTCCTCACCCGTATCTATAACCATCACTACTTTTGGTGTCATGCCAACATCAATCCTTACTCACCCACCTGTCAAATTAAACCTAGTTGTGTCTTCCCAATCCCGCACCAACATTATCCCCCATCTAAAAGGAAAACCCAATCTTCTAGGCTGCGTACACTAGTCTCTCCTATAACACCTTTGTCACCTTCCCGCTTCTTTCCATCCTAGGGCCCCATCCATCAACCCTGATCAAAAATCTCCTACCCAATGCTAGTCAAAAGATAAACATCCTACTAATGCATCACAAGCCTATTTTACACTTCATTCACTCAAAACCAAACTCCGTCACCCTCAATTGTGCACTTCTTACCACCTATACCTCCACCGATTACTATAACCCCAAGATTTCCTATATGACTTCAACCAATTCCATCTACCCAACCTCTACCAACCACCTCCACCATAACTCGGTTGGCCTCGTGGGTAACCCATCCACTACTACCATCTTACTCCAATGTTACCTTTACCCAAGAAGGTACAACCCAAAGATAAGAATCCACTACCCTCTAATAAGGTAGTCAAACAAACAAAACCTTCCATTACTAGCTCTTCTACCCCACCTTTACCAAAGAAAATGGTAGCAAAACATAAGACCATACCACTTATCAAACGAGTGGACCAACACATTGCCCCACCTATAAATTTTCTTCCATCACGATCATCCACACCTCTTCCCAAACCCTCACTCACTTCCCATTATGATCCGTTAGCGGGGTCCTACTCAAACATTTTAACTAATATCTTAGTGACTTCCGTCACCACATTACCAACACTTTGACCTTACAATCCTCTCAAACCCAAACCAAAAGGGTTTGATGAAACCAATATTTTTCCTATCATTGTGTGTCAAGACATGATGTATAAAATTGTAAGGCTCTAAAGACCATTCTTCTCCAACTTTTTCCTCCTGAACAAAACTTCGACGATGATTACCTTCTTGATAAGGACCATGTTCCACCTTCACCTGTCACCAAAAATCATCATCCTTTACCCATTCAGGTGGTCAATATCTCCACCCCCATAAATATTTATCGCACCTCAAAATTTGAGATCAACATGGTCCATATTAGAGAGTTGGCAAAATCACCACCCAAATGTTAGTGAGAACTACTCATTTCACAAGGATCTTATCCATCGAAGGATTTTTCCCCTTATGCCGTTATAACTTTCACGACACACCCTCTCCATCCACATCCCCTTAGATTAAAATGGTTCACAATTCTACCAACGCTTAGAAAGACAAAGGAAAAGAAAAAGCAACTAGCCCATTAACCAACCTTGTGCCCAATATACCATCTGCACCCACACCCAAAATCACCATCCGTGGACCTACATACCCTATCTCTGATGGGGTCACCCACCATGCAATGATAAAACAATTACATCAGTCTCCTCTAAAGTGGTCTTTGTATGATCTCGCCCAAACTTTTGAATCCCTGACAAGCTCTTATAGAGGTTTTACAATCCATTAACATTTTACCCAATGACCCCACACCAATGGCCTCCATTATTACCCCTCACCACATGTCCTCGCTAACAAAATCATATCAAAATTATACCCACATGCCCACTCCTCAAGTTTCCACCCTCAACTTCTCTAATGAGGAGATTGTAACTCTCCGAGTCAAATGAACTCGATCCCGACCTATTCATTTCCATCTATATCGATAACATACGCATACGATGAGTCATGATTGATGGTGGTGATACCATTAACATCATATTCTCCCATACATAAAATCAAATGTGTATCCCTTATAATTTTATGCATAATAAGCCCATCATGTCGTACCCCTTCAACGACACCACTACCTCCATCCTTGGTACCATTATCCTTCATGTTCACGTAGGCCCTCATAGTTTCCCAAAAATATTATATGTCTTATAGGGGTAGTTCTAGTATAACTTATTGCTCAAAAACATTGGATTTGCATTATGGGATGTGTCCCTTCAAATTTACACCATTATGTAAAATTAAAACATGAAGGACAGAACTATACCATCCTCGCCAACCCATCATCATTCAAAACTTGTAACATGTTATACCGTCCCAATGATGTACTTGTACCAGTCCGGACATTTGCCACTACCCCCACTTCTCCTTCACCCATGATCCCATCAACCAATGTTGTTGAAACCTCTCCCACATATAACTCTTCTATTCGTACTACCGCCACATCCTCTGCAGCCTGCGCCTCCGATTCCTAACCAATAGCTACCCCTCCTCCCCAACCACCTATTTATTCATGTATCCCCGCCACCCACATATCGAAATACTAATCCCTTAGAAGGTGTCTTTCAATGCCTCACTTTGGGGATTACCACCTATATAATATCGACACATTCCTCACTGTAAGAGTATGGAAATCTACGTCAACACCCTCATTATGACTAATGTATAGGTGAGGTTTTCCCTTATGGTCCTCCCAACCTTTGTACTACCCTAACATACGAGGGACTTGATACTGCCGCTTATTCAGCCAAACCTCCATCCTAAACATGATCGTTTTCATCTAACCTCTAATCCCTTACTAACCAAAGCACTTTTCCCACACTTTCCTTCATTATTATGCATAGAAAGGATTTGGCTTCGGTTTTATGAACAAGGTGGCATATTGTCATTTCATGTACCACCCATAAACAAAATGATCGTAGTGGCATTGGTTTTTACACATCACCTTCCAAGAAGGCCCACATTCACCTCATTAATGAAGAAAAACCTTCTCCACCCCATTCACCAACATCACCATCTTCATCCACGGAGTCCATAGATCTTGAATCTATTAATCATAACTTTTTATTTCATAAGCACCATTTCCTGGAACCTCAAACCTATCAACGTGATGGTGAGGTTCATTCTTCTCTTCCTTCTTATATCCCGACATGATCGATGACACAATACACCTTCTATTAACGTCATTTAATGTCAAGATGATGAGTCTATGCTCACCTATCTAGGTGTGGAAGATTCTCATATTCACTTTGGTAATTACCCTCGAGATGAAAACCATGTTGAACAAATTGACTATTGAAATCAACATTAATACTCAACATCATCCGCACATTCTAAAGATAGGTCAGTCTTTAGATATTGCTAAACATGAAGCTTTTAACTCTTTCCTTCGGGACCATAGCAATGCTTTTACTTGGTCCTATGCTGATATGCCCGGTATTGACCCAAAAATCATGGTCCACAATATCGTGGTAATTCATAATGCCAAATAAATAAAACAAAAGCTATGGAAAATGCATCCTTGCATTGCTCTTCTAGTCAAAGAAGAACTTCAGCGCCTTCTCTTAGTTTCCTTCATCCTACCCATTGACTATCACTAATGGCTTTCTAACATCATTCGTATCACAAAAACAATAGGGGCACTCCAAATTTTCACAAACTTCCATGACCTCAATCTAGCTTGTCCCAAAGAAGATTTTACCTTACTGGGAATTGACCAACTAGTTGATCTCACCGCCACCATTAGATGCCATCACTCATGGATAGATTCTTGGGCTATAATAAAATATTCCTCGATCCGAGAAGATCAACACAAAATTTCCCTCATCACTCCTTGGGGGACCTTATACTATTGAGTCATGCCTTTTGGCCTTAAAAACTTGTGCTACATATTAGTGAGCCATGACTTATATCTTCCATGAAATCATGCATCTCATATTACATGATTACGTAGATGACCTTCTTGTCAGATCAAACATCGGGCTGAACACCTGACAGTGCTTAAGGTAATCTTTTACCGCCTCATTAAGTATTATGTTTGCCTTCAACCTAAGAAGTGCATCTTTACGGTACTTTTAGGAAAAATCCTTGATTTCATCATTTGTTTGCGTGGCATAGAAGTTGATCCTACCAAAGTACAAGTTATTCTAGAAATGCCCCGCCTACTAATCTCCGACAACTTCAAAGATTGCAAGGTAATCTACAATTAATTCATTGTTTTATCTCGCAACTTTCTAACTAATCACAACCATTTCATCATCTCCTCAAGAAGGATGTCTCATTCAAATGGGATTATGAAATCCATAAAGCCTTCGATGCCTTAAAAATACCTTCTTCAACCCCAAATTCTTATTCCCCTAAGGATGACCAACACTTTTACCTATACATATCTGCCATTGACCATTCCTTACGCTCCATGCTTGCTCACCACGATGAAAACATAGAGAGAAAGTGGTTTAATACATAATTTGTACCCTTTTAGACTATGAAACTAGATACACCCACACAGAATTTTTTTTTCTTAGCCTTATTTTTTGTCACTACCAAGCTTCGTCATTACCTGCTTAACCACAAAACCTTTTTCATCACCAATACTAACCCCTTACATTACATGTACACCAAACCCTACCAAAATCAACATGTTGCATGTTAGATTGTGCTTCTTGCCAACCTTGAAATCGAATTCATCCATAAAAATTCTATCAAAGGCAAAACCATCACTAAACAACTAGCAGATGCACCTATTTTTGGAAATCAACTCTCTAACTTCGATTTCCGACCAAATACATTGCTACCCTATCCTTGAATGATACCACTTACCAAATGAACCTCTTCTTTGATGGTTCCAAATGTCAACGTGGGGGTGGTGGTGTTATTATCCTTATTCTTCTTGGTGTGAACGCATGCCTTTATCTTTTAAACTAGATTTTGATTGTACAAACAATATCAAAAAGTACGAAGAACTCGCATTGGGTATCTGGCTGCTTTAGCCTTAGATGTTAATTCAACCAATATATTTGGCGATTCCCATCTGGGTTTTAAATAAATTCAATGTTATATACTAGTGTCGTAATGAAATCTTGAAAAAGTAAAAGCATCATGTAGACATACTTTTGAATACCTTTGACCATTATGAACTTCAAAGCACCCCACATTCTACAATAAAATTTGTGGATACCATGGCCTACCTAACTTCTCATATACCCACTTTTCCTTTCGACTCTAAAATCCTTATCACAATACAAAGGTTACAATCACCCTCTTATTTCCCTTGTGAGGTCCATTATATCCGAACCATTGCACGACACACATGAAATTTGGTATAATCAGTTTGCAAACTATCTTTCCCTTTCCATTCTACCTCCCAACCTCACTCGTAATGGACAATATTCCTTTATTAAAATTGTCTCTCAAATTTTCATCCTAGGTGGTCTCCATTATAAGCACGGCTTCGATGATATTTGCTTATAATGCCTTACAAGTTCTAAAATTCGCTACAACATCAAGGAAGTTCATGATGGAATTTGTGGAGGCCACTTCAATGGTTTAGTTGTTGCTAAACATATTCTTCTCCTTGGGTATTATTGGCCAACTCTAAACCACCACATTTGTTGTGAATATGTCAAACATTGTGTGAAATACCAACAACATGCTAGTATTCATGACACACCTAGTCATGCCTTAGAGGTCGCAGGAGACCTTTGGCCTTTCTCTCAATGGGGCTTGGATCTTGTTGAAGAGATCAATCCCCATTCCTCACAATTGCATTAATGGATTATAACCACTACCAAATATTACACTAAATGGGTAAAATCCATTCTCCTCATTTCTACAAAAGTGAGAATATATGTGAATTCATCAACCACCACATCATTTGTCGCTTTGGGTTTCCTCACCGCCTCATCACTAATAAAGGAAAGAAATTAGAAAAATTGATGTGTTTAGCATTCAACTCAATTTCTCTTCACCTTATTACCCACAAACCAATGGCCAAACATAATCAACCAATAAAATCTTGAAAATAATTATTATAAAATTAGTTGATGATACTAGTAAGGATTGGCATACACACATTCCTTTCACCTTGTGGGATTATCACACTAGTATTAACACTTCAACTACTACAAAAACTTTTTCTCCGGTCTACGGTATTGAGGTTGTCTTGCCTCTTAAAGTTTAGATTCCATCTCTCCACATCTCACTTAAAGACTTGCTCAATGATGATGATTTTCTCCAGACCTTTTAGCACAACTTGAGTTATTAGATGAACTTGATCTCAATGCTCTTGACCATCTCCAAATCTACTAAAAATTATCAAGCATCCCTACAAAAATGTGTCCACGAACAAACCTTTCAAGTCGGTGACCTCATCCCCGAAGGAAAATCAACTTTTAACCAAATAAGAGAAAAGTAAACGGTAAAAATTCTCTCCTAATTAGCTTTGACCCTATATCATTACCCATGCCTATTGATCAGGTGCTTATCATTTTTCTTCCCTTGAAGGTACACCTAAACTAGATCCCCTGAATGCCTTGCATCTTCAACAATTTTATTCTTGAAATCAATTCCTATATCACCTTCTGTGTATTGACCACTCATCCCTTGAGTATCATTCACCTTCCATGTTACCCATTTTGATGATCGATGACTAAACAAGAATCATGTGATTCTCCGTCACCCATCAGCCTTATCTTCAATATGATTATTGTGGCTCTACTCATAGCATGATTCTCATGGATACTTTTCATCTTTTTAAATATGGAATATCATGGTCATTCATCACATGAAACCACCTATTTTATATTTAACCTCTGTGTGCTATGGTTTTGTCTTCTAAACAAGAACTTAATCTTCATCTATAGTCTTGTCCATGACTTAAATGTCTAAAAATAAAATGGGATTCAACTCCTTGAGTGAAACTTGCAACAAGAGATGAATCCCTCAAAAGGTTCATCTCTTCTCTCTATCTTTCCGCTATAAATAGACTTCTCCCTTAAAGGAAAACTATATAAAGTCATTGCAAAAATATCATAAATTAATCGAAGGTTCCCGCATTGATCATCTTCACAAAGACCTCAAGGAGATAATATACTCATCCCATATAGACTTCCTACATTGATCAGTCTATCAAAACAAACAAAAAAATGAAGAAAATGATAAATTTTTCATCATGGACTTGCCTATTTTTGATCCTGGGTTTCTTGTTAGGTAAACATGTTGTCATACACTAAGTTATGCTAAACCACCTATTTTCATCTCATTGAATTTTCACCCAACTGTTCTATCTACTCAAGGGACTTTCCACAACTGTGACATTTCATGATCATGTGACTTTCTTCACCCTTAGAATAGTCCATTATGTAATGCCTTTAGGGTCTTACATTCATAAGCCCATCTTGGGTATGGTAGACTCATTAGGGTTCTTATCAATCAAGTAGTTTCTGCTACCACCTCTTACCATTCACCTTCCTCATTACTTATTGATTATCCTATATAGGAATAGACCATTGACACCTTTTTATTTAAATGACTCGACTATGCCTATGCCATACACTCAATCATACCTACAACCTACCAACCCATTCCTTTACCTCATCACATTCTTCCCTATGTGAGAACTA
The DNA here is from genome assembly GCA_018340775.1 of Taxus wallichiana var. yunnanensis. NCBI lineage: Eukaryota > Viridiplantae > Streptophyta > Pinopsida > Cupressales > Taxaceae > Taxus > Taxus wallichiana. The sequence continues at coordinate 369,931,524 of CM031240.1, forward strand.
CATTATACCGAGGCCCATTTTCACTAGGGCTACGTAGACAAGACTCCTACGGCATGGGGCCCTTAGAGGTTAACTCGCCACTCTTTACCATAACTTATTTTCCCCATTTTACTATTCATATTCTATCTTAGTTTCCATTTTCTACAAAAATTTGAAATTAATACAAACATACATATCTACCATGTTATCACATCATAAAAATGTCTAATCAATCATTTCATATTTCCGTATTATCAAATATTTTAGAAATCTACACCATAACATATATATAACTCTTCATTTATTTCCAATGTTAGTAACAAATTAGACATTAAATCAAAATTTAAAACAAGACTCCATCATGCCTAAATTACCTGACTTGATCATGCCTATACCTAACTCCACCATGCCTAACTCACCTAACTCATCATGCCCACATGACCTCAATTTCCTAACTAACCTAACTCAACCATGCCTAACCGACCTGACTCCACCATGCCTAAATGACCTAACTCAAACATGCCTAAGTGACCTGACTCCATCATGCCTAAACCGACCGACTCCACCATGCCTAATCCACCTAGTTTCCATCAAATAAATAATAACATTGGAAATTACACACATAATGCCAACATCATACCATGAATATCACCATCTCCATATAAAAATCATCAGAATTTGTGTGTCCATACATATGTGCACAAAAGAAAAATCAATACATATGTACACTAATAAAAATACATACATCTATATCAATCTCTCATATATAGCCTCACCATCTTTGGCATGCAAACCGGTATAGTAATAAAAAATCTCAAAAAATATCATGTACATCCTCGTTATCTTCAAAGACGAGTTAGTAGAAATGCACATATAAAAAATATATATCCTCAACATAAAGGGTGACTAATCGTCACACCACCTAATGTCCATATGAGTCACATTTGTCTCCTCCTCCTCCTCCCCAGTGCGGCGCCATTTTTCCATATCTTCTCGTTGACGGGTCTATCCTTTTTGTTGTATGGTCTACAACCGGGTGTGGCCTTTTAAGCTAGTCGTCTCTCCCCGACCCTATCTCGTGGGCTTAGTGACCTCATGTACTCACCGCACTATGCGTGTGAGATCTCGGTCCTCTCACTCAAGGCCTCGTTGTGATTTATACTTGGCATACGAGGGGAAGTTTTCCCGTGGTAGTCAAATGGTCTTGAGAATACCATGCCTCATTCAGTAATCCCGAACCTTGCCAATGGTACTATCTATGGTGGCACCATTGGTCTTAGACCCCGTACCTATACCATGGAACCCTATCCTGTCTTGCTTGTACCATGGGAGCTTGTCCTTGACCTTGTCCCTAACCCCGTACTAGTGCATGTGTTATGCTTTGGGTTTATAGGGCCAACTGGGCTTGTGCATTGGGTAACTATCCCTACAACCCTACTACATGTTCCCGTAGGGTGGAAATTTTTCCCAATCTCCATCTCCACCCTATGTGAGTTCCTTTCCCTAGGCAATCGGGATCAGAAGCTACCACCTGTGCCTCTGCACTCTGTGAACTACCCCCGTAGGGTGGCAACCTACCCGCAACATATCCTCTAAACCGTAAGGGTATCCATGTCTAGCTACCCCGGCCTAAGTGGTTTTTCTCTCGCTGGATTGTCCAAGACCGCTTATACCTATCTCGTAATCCTAGTTTCATCAATCCATAGGTCCACTACCGCTCCTCCCGCTTGGTCAACACTATCGGCTGTGGTAGAGGCATAGGCCTCTCCATGTCATCCCTCATGTAATGAGGGAATGGTGGTGGCACATCCTAAGGTAATGCAACCGACACTGACCTTATCTATGGGTATCATGTTGTGCTCACTGGAATGGTGTCCCCTGTATCCATCTCGAGTATCTCAGAACTCATACACTCCACCTCCATCTCGCTTTTATGAAGGGAAGCCAACATATGGCCTCTAAATAATGTCAACACTAGAAAATCCTTCCTATGCCCACCTTTAATATTCCACATCTTGAGTAGGCCTCGATAGCCATGTGCTCTTCAACAAGAGGAACCCAACGCTTGTATCCAACTCAAATAAAGTCTACCTCGAATGCATCTAGTTGGAGCATACCAACTAGACACACACATATGATGTGCTCATATGCCTAGCAGTGTAAGAGAAAGGTGTAACACAAGTTGAACCTCGCAACCACCCATAGGCCCATAGCTCCCTATATAGCTACACCAAGTATGTTGGTGCCTAAGAAAACTAGGTCCTATCCTCCATCATCATGAATAACCCCCATCGCTGATTGTGGTAATCTCCCACTCTCTGCATCTGGTAGTGTAAAACAACACACTACCTCCATAATTAGGACCACTAGCCTCATCTCCTCAGGATGGGCCATGTACATCTCTCCATAGCTTAGGCTTGTGCTATGGAACCTCATCTCTACCATCCCCTCTCCAAATACTATCAACATCATCTCCTCTAATGCCTATGAAGAAATAGAATACACTGCGTCCCCACTATTGGTAACTGCAGGATCCTGTACACATCCTCTAGGGTGACTGTGATCTCACCCATCATCAGATGAAATGTGTTTGTCGTTGAATCCCATCTATCAATGAGTGCAACCATCAAGCTCAGCTCTAAAACTATGTGCCTATATGGTCTATCTATCCCCAATAAGGCCAACATCTGTAATGTGATGCTGCTCCTCTACCATCACGCTCCCTTGTACCGATAGTAATAGAGGCATTACTCTATCTCTCATTCACAATCGGCCCTTAGCTTGTACCCAATAAACAACACCATCATTAAAACTTGACCATACCTACCATATCACTTACTCGACTAACCTATTCCCAAATTTCTTCTTATTTAGTTCCCCGCAACCCTAATGACCTACCAATTTTCCCCATCCCACATTCCCACCCCTCAACTGATATCATATATACATTTTACCCTACACATTCTCAACACACTTATATTTATGCCTCCCACCATAACCTTTTCTCATCCTATTTTTCCTGAAAAGTTGACCGACCTTGGTCACACTGTGGATCGACATCGGTCCATCATGACTTGCATCGATCATCTTCTATTTGACTTATGTCAGCTATAGCTTACCAATGTTGGCTACCCTTAACCGATGTCAGTCATTGTCGCACTGACCAAACCCTCCAAACCCACACCATCTTTTTCCAAAATTTGACCATTCTAAATTGTAAACCTAGCATATCCTACCCAAACATACCCTAGCTTTACCCCTATCATTATTTAACCCACATTATACTTCCTACCCTTCCCATTTCATCAATTTTACTTCTAAATTCATAATTAATTCCTACCCAAACCAATTTCTACAAATATTCCAACTATCAATTGCAAATCAGGATCAAATCTTACCTCATTACGGTGCCCTCAGCATGGTGGTATGTCTGGCCATTACACCAGTGGCCCACCGGAATCCTCTTATACCTCTACCCCGCCCAAATCACCAAAACCCACTCCTCTAATCCAACAAATCAAATCAATCCCCCTGAGGTCATGGACCCATCTCCCTAGCTCCTCTCACCAACTCATATTCTCCACCTCAGCTGGGTACAATTCCATGTCCTTCTCTTTCAGAAAAATTAGCAAAAAGTAAAATGACTCTGTCCTTTTCTCCAAAGTCACAACACAACAATGATTCCATAAAATATGGAATTTTTATTTTATAAACCTAACCCGATTTGACCAACGTTAGTCCTATTTGTGCCCTAGAAAACCAATGCTAGTCACCCTATAACCGACATCACCAACCCTTATAACTCTTCGGCCTTGCTAAGCTTCATTTTACCTATAACCATTAGTTCTAATGCACCTTTATCATTCGGAAACCCATTGAACCATTCCCATACGACCATTAGTTATAAGCTCAACCTACTCCTACATCACCTTTGTTGCATCTTAGGAGATGTTATTTTACCTATACCTTTGCCTCACCCGTGGAACGTTGGTAAAACTTGACCTACTTGGTGTGACCATTGACCTTATATACTCATTATACCTTGTGATGTTGTTACCTATGTTGTTTTAGGCTAAGAACTCCGTGCCATTTATCCTAACCAAACCCTTGGTGTAATTGGAACATACCTAAACGTTCCTACACTTGATGTACGTTGTGTTTCCGGACCATATCCTATCCCTGGATACCCGAATCACTTCACCCTAGTTTGGATAAACCTATTGACCTTGGAAGATGTAGATTTTGCAAGATCTTCAACATGATACCCTATTGCAATCTATATGTGTGTGTGCATTTTATTTCCATTCGATCAACCGATTTTGAGCCTTGACGTACTACCTATTACCCAAGTTAACCATCACCCTTCCCCACCTATCTTCACCACCTACACATTTATCAAACCACTCACCGATTTTGTATTACACCTCATCAATGAATAGTTTGAGGGGGATCACCTTCACCCACACATGGGGCAATCACTTCCTATTTTTGTCGACATCGTTTACCAATACAAGCTACGTAACCAAAAGGGAAAAATTTAAACACCGAAATTGGCTCACACTCCCCTTGATCCCTTTTCTAATTGTCAACTTAAACACACTCACCTAAACATGACCCTTTTACCCCACATTAATATTAATTTAATTATTTACAATTAAAGTAATACCCATGCTCACAATATTCATTATTTAATTACCTTAATTAAAATAATTTCCACCTCATCACAAACATATTCTTAGCATGTTTTCCTTTTACTAGGACTCAATATTAACTCACCATAACTACCTAAAACTTAGTCCTACCTACCTTAATGAACTAAGACTTAGTGCAACACTAAAATCACTCGGCTATTCTCCATATAAAAACATTCCCACTCATTAAAATGTAACATTCCATTTTGATATGAAAGAATAGACAAAGATGGCCCAAAAGATTGCCAAGATCTTGGAGTTTTAGTAAACCTAGGATTTCCGGCTTATCCGACTCCTGGTCAACCCTAAATCGACACCGATCACTAGAAACCATCATTAGTTACCATATGTCCACTTTGGTAACCTTTGCTTGGTAGGTTGGCCACATTCTCGATTTTTGGGAACAAAGGAGATCTACATGCAAGCAAGAACTAGAGACATTTCGCACATCCAGATAGCCATAACAAACACCAAGATTGATCCGAAGTTATTTTCATTCATGGTATAACTCCAAGAAGCACTCCCACAAGACTCGAGCACCATTCCATAGATCAACCATCACCATTGTCCAGCCATCAAATCAGAAATACCAAGTAAGTGTATTTCTAGCCTCGCATCATTTTATACTTTTCTATATTATAAAGTCTCTTCATATCTATTTATCAACATCCATTTGCATTTTTCATCCCACCCTTGTTACCTTACTATGAACCCAACCATCCCATCACCCACAATCATTTAATCACCTATACTTGATTCCTAAATAACTCTGAGTACCCCCAACACCTCCATAGACCTAATTATTCCTCTTTCGATCCCCGTGAAATCTCATACAAACCCCCAAAGCGTACTTTTGAATTTCTACCATCCCGACTTAACCATAGTTGGTCATACCTCACCGACGTTGGTCTCTGTCTTTGGTAATCCTGCCAATAACAGAAACCTAATAACCTACATCCAAGTGACCCAAGCTACCCAGAATCTGATCCTGACCTATTCTAGCACCTTGACTACCTACCCAGCTCCTAGATCTGATCATAACCTAGCCTGTTAGATTAGATTTGTTTATTGTATTTAGATGAGATACCTAAATCATATCAACTACAATAGGATTTTATTTATCTATGCTATCTCTTGCATTAATTTGTATTAAACAGTGGGTTGACTGCCACCAAGGAAGTACCACACTTCCTTGATCTAGCACATCTAGGTATCCTAGTGGTCTTGTGGTTGCTCCTAGCCAAAAGGAAGATCTTTTTGTGGTCTTTTGTGTATTTTAGGTAGTTCCTCCTAGCCAAAAGGAAGATCACACAATCAGCATTGGATCAAAAGTCTCGAATGAGGGCATAACCTCTAACCGACCATCAAGAAAGGTGTTCCTCTTTGGCCCATACCCTTATTTTTTTCATAAAATACATAAATAAAATGGTGAAACAAGCGCCTATCATGTCTGATAGTGCTCCATTCTTATTTTCCTTATTGAAAATCTTCAAGCAGAACTCGATGCCAAGATTTCCATGAAAACGCCAAAACTAGACTCGAAATGTTTTTTCCTCCTCATAACTTCTTTGCTTGATTTTTGTTACCATATTCACCATGCAAGGAAGAATAATCATGAAAATATTCAAATTGGACATAAAAATTTATGAAAAAACACACACAAATCTAAAATTCTAACAAAAACCAAATGAAACAGTTGAAATTGAAAACAATTTTTCCTCCAACTTCTCTTATTTCTTAAGGATTTTTCGCAATGGTCGACATCAATTAATGCAAACATGACTAAAAGAGTCCTTACCTTATCTCCCACCTTTTCCAACTCCTTATTGGCTATAAAAAAATTTTAAACTCCATGCGACCAAACTTTAGCAGAGGTGACAACTCAGCCTCCTCCAAACTTTCATGCACTCACAAAAATTGGTGGTAACAAAGAGTTTAATGCCACATTAAAACCTCTTAAATACTTAGAGATTGGTGCCACCAACACCCCTTCATATGTCATCCACGCCATCCCCTTTAGGCTAGTCCATTCCCTTAGGTTAGGTTCACAAACATTAGTTTAGAAACCAACTTAGGTCCTTAGGTATAGTTTATTAGTTTAGTCTTAGAATATCCTAGAAACATGGTTTACAATTGCCTTCATCGGTAAAAACCAAATTATTAAGAGAATCTACCAACTTAGGATAGGATTATATATTAAGAACTTATATTTAATTAGGTATCCCTAATAATCATTTAAATTACCAATTAAACATTACCGAATGAAGAATAAAAATGACCTTGGATCACTTAAGAAGCACATGAGAAGAAAAGATCACTAGTGATCCTGTGAGATGGGTTAAAAAAATCCAACCTTCTACCCAATTCTACCAAGATGACCTTCACATCATAAAATCAAAAGCATGCATTGTATCACTTAAATTGATCCAAGGTATATCTATTTTGCATCATAAATCATAAAAACCGAAGGAAAAGTTAAAATGTAATAAATAATATGAAATTTTTGGGATGAATCAATTTCCCTATCCATATGTAGTGACTATTCAATACAAAAGAAATGAAATACTTCATTTTCAATTCGAATAAACATGGTAGGATTATATCTATTTTCGTAAGATAACATATCATCTACAATAAACATGATTTCTTAGTTCACATGATTACAATGTCTTCACACAAGAATCACATATCAGCATTTTGAACTTCATGTACAAAATTCAACATAGACATCAACCATGTTAGAGGCATTACATACCTCCCCCTAAAAGCATCATCGTCCGATGATTAACTTAGTCCATATTCTTAAACAAGAAAAATAATCATAATTATAGTTCTTTTATCCACAAGTTCTCAAACAGAAACAAAATTTGAGGAATTCAAGTTTTCATAATTTATTATAGCATTAAAATAACTGTTCCAACACTAATAAAATATAGTACCTTCCCAAAACTGGTAGAAATTAAAGATAACTTTAACAAATTCTTTAATTATTTCCAACATCGAACTAATTCTGTTCAAATAAATGAGGAAAATCCATTTTCATGTCCTCAAGGTTTTCGCATGTCTCACTTTCTTCATTAAATGGCCCTATTGAACATTACATTAGATAATTTCATGATTTCACAAGTGCAACCTGGTGAGTTTCCATCACTCTTATGGGTTCAACCACAATTATTCCTTTGTCTTGGACATACAAGGGATTGCAATTTAACAGATGTGATAAATCTGAAACATATTTCTTAAGAAAAGAAATATGGAGAAAATCATGCATTCGTGTCAAAGTGGGACATAATGCTAAGCGATAAGCTACGGGGCTAATCAATTTAACAATCTCGAAACGTCCCAAAAACTGAGGTGATAATTTTTCTACCTTGCCAAAGGTTATAGAACTCTTTGTAGGATTAACACTTAAAAATACTTTTTCACCAAGTTCAAATTTCTTATCGATCCTTTTCAAATCTGCATAACTTTTCTACCTATCTATAGCTTCTTTTAATCATTCATGAATCATTTTCACTTGTTGTTCCATTTTAGTAAGAATTTTAGGTCCAATTACTTCTCTATCTTCAATGTTATCCCAACTAATTGGAGTTATGCATTTCCTTCCATACAATGCTTCGAAAGGTTCCATTTTTAAAGAGGAGTGATATGTATTATTGTAAGTAAATTGAAATAGAGGAAGATATTATTCTCATTTGTATTGTTGATCCATGTAATACTTTTGTAACATATCTTCCAAAACCTTATTTACTCTCTCGCTTTACCATCTGTTTCCATATGAAATGTGGAACTAAAATTCATTTTTGTTCCTAAGGCTACATTTAGCGTTTTCGAGAAACAAGACGTAATTATAGAGTCCTTACCAGATATAATCAATTCAAGTACTCCATGTAATCTGAAAATTTCATGCACAAATATTTTCACTAAAATAGGTGAATCATCTTTAAGATTACCATCAATAAAATGAGCTACTTTTGTCAATTTATCAACAACAACTAAAATCATGTCATGTTTATTTCTTGACATAAGAAACCCCTGAAAAAAATCCATTCTAATTCCTTACTACTTATATTGTGGTATGTTATGAGTATATAATAAACCAGCTGGGTGCATATGCTCAGCCTTAACACATTGACATTCAAAGGAGTGTGAAAAAAAATCAGTTATGTCTTTCTTCATCCATTTCCAAAAATATTGTTGTTTTACATTAACAAGAATTTCTGTAATACGAAGATCCCATGAGTAAGGTGAATTATTAAATTTCATCATAAAATTTTTCCTTAACTCATTCCCTCGAAGTTTACATACACCGCTTTTCATATCTTAAAATTCCTTTGTTATCGAAGTTAAAACATTTTTTTATCTTGCATCATTCGTGTCTATAATAAGTGTTGTTTTCAATTGAAACTATAAATCAGATTCTATGATACTTTTTACCTCATCTTTAAACTGATTTCTCAAAGTTATAAGTGTAGAAATATGTTTCCTATGACTTAGTGCATCTACCACTCTATTTTATTTTCCTTTAATGTAAATTCTGTCAAAATCATATTGTGACAAAAAATCTAACCATCTTCATTATCTTGCATTCAGATTTGGCTGAGTGAGGATATACTTCAGCCCGAGATGATTAGTTTTTAATTCAAAAGGTTTTCCTAAAATATAAGGTGTCCATACTTAAGTGCATGAATTATGACATCAAGCTCTAAGTCATGGGGAGCATAATTCAACTCATGTAACTTGATTTTTCTTCTCTTATATACTATAACATGATAATTTTACAAAAAATATTTCCAATTCCTTCACCTAAGCATCTCTAACTCGGGAAAAGTTTCTATTAGGATCTGGGACAACTAAAATAGGTGTAGATGTTAACTGATCTTTAAGAGTTTTAAATTTTTCTTCACATTTATCACTCCACACAATTTTTTTTTTTCTTTTGTAATGAAGTTATCAGGAAAATGAATTTTGAAAAGTCCTTAACAAAAATTCTATAGTAACTTAAAGCCCCATGAATCTTCTACCTTGATATACATTTTTAGGTGTAGGACATTTAGTTATGGAAACAATATTTGATGGATCAACTTCTATTATGTATTTTCTTATGACATGTCCCAAAAACGATTGTACTTTTGTTTCGTAAAAAGAACATTTGGACAACTTACCATACAATCTTCTCTTTCTTAACATTTCAAGTACTATTTTCAAATGCTCATGATTCTCATCAATGATTTTAGAATATATAAGAATATCATCCAAGAATACAAGTATAATATTTTTCATGTATTCTTGAAAGATATTATTCATTAAATTCATAAAATTAAGAGATGCACTTGTTAAACGGAAAGGTAAAACCGAGAATTCCTAATGTCCACGCCTTTTCCCAAAATTTGTCTTATTAATATCTTTGTCTTTGATTCTTAACCGGTGATACAAAGAATGAAGATATATCTTAGAATACATTGATGCACCTTGCATCTAGTAAAACAAAGCATCCTATAATCAATACAAAGTCTAAGAGTTCAATCTTTCTTGTTACAAAAATTATCGGTGCTCGCCAAGATGATACACTCGGTCTTATGAAACCCATAGATAAAAACTTATTACTCAACCTTAAGCTCTTCCAATTCAATGGTAGTCATCCGATAAGGTGCCTTGGAAATAGGCTTAGTTCTTGGTTTGATTTCTATTATGAAGTCAAATTATCATTTGAGCGGAAGACCAAGTAGTTCTTCCGGAAACACATCACTGAAATATCTTAACAATGCAAACCTTATCAAGAAATCACTATCCCTTTCAGCTATTTCAAAAAAATTACTGCATACAAAGTGCAACCTTTATTTTTGGCCTTTTTAAGTTGCATAGCTGACAATTTTCTAACTGAAATTTCTCATTTTACCCCTTGAATGTCTATTTTTTTGCAGATCATCAAGACAAATAATGTGTTTTTCAAAACAATAAATTTTTTCTTTATGATTAGCAAGCCAATTAACACCTATTATGACATCATATGACCCCAAAAGAGCAACATAAATATCTACTTTAGTGGAAAAATTAGGTAATTCTAGAACTACTCTAAAAATACATTTACCAACAGTATGGAAAACATTATTTCCATAAAGTATGGTCCAAGATTTTTCCATTATTCTAGCTTTTGTTTCTAGTTTTGCAGCTAATTCAATAGAATTAAAGCATTAAGTAGCTCTAGTATCAAAAAGTATAATATTAGGCATACCAAATAATTTACATGTCACTTTTATGGGTGTAACTTGTTTTTCAGCTTGTTTATGAGCTACTGCAACATGTAACTTATGTTGCTAATTGTTGTGATATTTCTGTAGAGGGCACTAATTTGCATAGTGATCCTTACCACAATTGAAACAACCCCCTATAGGTCCTCTTTTTGGTTCAAATTTATTTCCATCCATGAAATTACTATTTTATTCTCCAAAGGACTTCTGTCCATTATTGTTATTCTTCAGTAAATTTATTTGAATGATTCCAACAATTTTATTTGCTTTCATTTTATTATTATTATCAATTACGAATCTATTTTTGCACCAAAATTTTTCCATGCCACCTTTTTGGGTGCAAGAGATGAAGAAGAATTAGGAATTTTCTTACGATACCCTCCTTTATGGGTAGAAATTGCTTTTAATCTATGTTCTTTCCAAATGACATTTTTTCACAACTCCTTACCTATTGGTTGTGTTGTGAACATCTACTTCACCCCTATGATAGGGTTCAATATACTAATAAACTTGCATATCCTTAACTTCTCATAAGTTTTATACTAAGGAATGTACTTAAGAAGTTTAATAAACATCTCCCAATAATTTTTTATAGTTAATTTTTCTTAAATTAAATTATGAAATTCTATCATTTTATGATCATAATAGAGGTGTGGTAGAAATCGTTTCCTAATGTGGCTCTTAAACTGATCGCAAGTGATGCTTGATTCATCAATGTTTAATTCATCTTTATGGATTTCCCTCTCGGAGGATGCGTCATGGGAAAGATGATAAGCTTCCCATACTAATTTTGTTTCTTCTAAGAAGTTACTTATTGCAAAGTAATTATAAATTTCACTAAGCCAATTCTTAGCTCCATCCCCCAGTGTAGTGTCATTGAACTTTGGTGGAATTAACCTCTTTATGTCATTAGTGAGTTCAACTTCTAATCTTGCCTTTTTTATTTTCAGGAAGATTAGATACATTTGCATTTGCATTCATAGTATTATTATTGACATTTATAGCATTGTTATTTGCTTCATTATTATTATCAATGCCCAAATGTTTGGCATTGGTGTTGTCCCCAAGAAGTAGCTGATTGTTATCACCATCATCATCTTCCTCCTCTTCATTACTCATTACTTATTTTTATAGTACAACCAAACGATCTCTTGTGTCCAATAGGGTAGCAAGAATTTTGTCAAGTTTTTGTGTGGTATCTTCTTCTCCACTTTGATGTGGGTTATTTGCAGCACCTATACTTGTTCTAACCATTTTCTATTAACAAAAAAATAAGTGTTTATCGATATGGACTCAATAGGTCCAAGATCCGTAACCCTCGCTTTGACACCAAGATGTAACATCCACTTTTTAAGACTTTAGAAACAAGGGATTTTATATATATATAATGTTCTCTATTGTAAATTACTTTAATTCAGAACACACATTTGATTTCCAATCCATCTTATAACAAAAAAACCATATGTAATTAGTAAAGGCTCGGTGAAACACTAATCTCTCATTCCATGACTCAGTATTAAACCAATCTCTCATGTTAACTTAATAATGTGTATACTATGTATACTTGGTTCATTTACCATTTTAGGAGTACCCAAGTGTTCTATCTATGAATCCTATTTGAATACCCGTTACCAATATTCATCTCAAATCCTACATCTTAGAGTAGGTAACATAAGACAACACAATCAACAACTTCGATAGTTTGACCAAATATTCTAAACATGTCTACCATGTTTACATTACAAGATGACATACTCATCAAAAGGAATATGTCCTTGACCACACTTTCATTTTTATATAGAGTGGTATTTCTTGACTTCTGTAAACCCAAAATGAGTCAAAGTTACACACTAAACAAGGTAGTAACATGCACTAGTGTGGAGGACTACTCATGGTGACTAAGGATACATAGACATACTAAATTGAATTATGTCGATTGGATGTGTCTAGTCACCCTAAGTCTACATGATTAGACCACAACATTATTTAATGTTCCTATCTCTCGTTAAGGGTGGAATAATGATCCCAACTTCCACTTATGTCAATCGAGTTAATCAAACTAAGTGAGGTGTTAAGGCATAACAGGGTGCATCACAATATCCTCGTAATGAGCCATGTCATTAAGAAGGTATTATGCGTCGATTTGCTATGTTTCAACATCCAATTGAGTTTCCTCCACTAGACTAACATAATTAAGAATATATAGAATTTTATCAACCCAATCAAATTTTACCTTATATAATAATGATAACAATGCTTTTAAGGGTCCAGTAATCATCATTTAACCCTATAAGGTTATGAGATGTATTTTACATGAAAGGAAGGTATGCAAATAAAATCTATCTTCCTAAACACTTTGTATTCAAGCTTAGGTTCATCTTAATCTTAGTTGTTTATTTCCATATATCGGTGCGCCTAAATTTTATGTTAAGAAAGTAAGATCATTAGATATTTTTACTTCATTTTTAGCTTGTAACAAGCTTATTGAAACTTTTACTTTAGACTTCATAATACTGAAGTCTAAATCCTTTTATTATCCTTTTTAAACATTCATGTTTCAATTATAGAAAATAGGTAATGAAAATAGAACCAATTATCCTATGATTTAATCATAACCCATACAGGATATCAATTAAAGATCTTTGTTTAATTACAAGTAAAATATCATTTTTCCTTATTAAGGACTAATGTCCTATTTGTGAAAATAGAACTCATATGCTTTAGCATAACAAAAATTTCATACACCTTTATATTCATCAAATCATATTCCATTTTTACTATTTTAGGACGTAATAAAGAGTATCAACATAGTTGTTCTCTTTCAAGTGAAATGAAATTAACTATAATAATAGAACCTTAATACTAGGAGGTTATATAAATAACATAATCTATTAAGTTGTGCTATCTTGTATTACATACATAGCTATATTTCCTCCGTCATGAATGATATTAATTGGCAATATTACACATCTTATGTCATGAAAGTCTCATAAGTAAATCAATAATCAAAAATCATCAAAGTAATTCAGTTATCAAAAGATAATTATCCACTCACCGAACTTAGGAACATTTCAAAATATTACAAAATGTCATTGCATCAATATAAACTAGTTTTAATACATCTTATTTTCCTAAAAAGTACATTTCAAGTAAAAGTCACTATATAGACATCATAATAAAGAAATAATTTCTCTATTAAAATATATGTAACATTCTATATGTCTTTCTCCTTTCATCTTTTACGATATCCATATTAAAAATTGTTAACATGAGTTAGTTCATATGAATTGCGCATGATAAGCGATCTATCCAAAAACAAGGTGCTTTTATGTAACTTTTTCACAAAAGGAACTCTGTTGTTAATGAAACGGTTCTAAAAGAAAAAATTAAGATTAATAGAAAGACTTCCTAAAAGATTACAAAACTAAGAAGGATAGAGAAATATCATAATTAATTTTATCTCGAAACACAAATTTGAACTCATTACAACCCCTAGTCATACAAACAACAGTACTTAAGAAAGTAGAATTTCATATTTCTAACTTAATCTTAACTTCTCAATCAAGTTTCCAACTTAAGTTCCACAACTCAACCTATTATGTCTTTTCAAGAAGAAGTACGATGATATAAACAACTACCTTTCTATAATAACTATGTTGTTTTAGTATTCAAAGTGTTAACAACTAGTATTATGACTGTAAGATCAAAAATAATTAGAACAACATTCCATAAAAAAGTTACCTAATTTAGGAAAACTCATATTCCAAGGATTAGATTGATCGAGTAAAAGTATAAACATTAGAGATAAGAAAACTCTAACCATACAATATATTTTACGCAAGCATAAAAAAACAACATAGCTCACGGTAATGGATCCAAGTGGGTTTGCATTCATTTTAGAGTTAGGATCTTAAAATATCAAGACAAAAATAACATTCCAGGATTCCCAAAAATAACCACATATACATACAAGTGGTTTCCCATAAGCTACCAAAGAAGAATTGAGAAATCATTTAAACTACATACAAGTTCAAACTAATCAATCTCTAAATTAAGGAAAGGAACAAGAGAACTACAAGTTCAGAAAAAACTCAAGACCCATAACATTCCCAGGGATCAGACTTACACTTAGACCAATTTGCATCAAGGTCGAGGGAACACCATGATCACACACAAAAATTCAAGTGCAATAAGATCTACCATCAACAAAAGGAAGGTCCAACTTCTCTCTAGAAGCCATAAAATCTAAGCAAGGATGAAAGTTAAAAATGAAATAAACCCAGGGTGAACAACCCAAAACTTTCCAAAGGACTCATCAATTCCAAGGTTGGAACCGAATCAAAAAGAGTATCCATAAAATGGAGTTTACAACCTCTCAAGAATAATATTAGGGTTTATTCAAACCTCAAAATCCTCTTAAAAATTTATAAGTTAAATCTCAACTTAAAACATTCCATTACATGTTTCATAGGTTCACCCATGAGGGTATTCATTCCAAATTACTCAACTATGATGGGGAAGCACATACAATTTTTTTGCAATAATTGGTCTAATCGAGAAAGATTGTAATTTCAACCAGAGAAGAAGATAGGTAAATAGAAATGGTCTCCCTTAAAGACGAATGCACTTCCTATGCTAGAGAGACTTTGAATACCCAAATAACATCAAAACATATTACCTATAGCAAAAACATAGCCCATAATGGGTAATAATAAATGAATCAGTCAAAGAGTAAAAAACCCAAAATAATTCAACCTCGTATACCTTCATATTCATCTTCCAAAAAGATACGGTCTCCCTAAACACTGGTTCTGCAAATGAAACAAAAATTTGATATAGTTCCCATTTCATGGTGAGGATACATATATTCATAACCCCAAATAGTAACAACTGAATGATTCAGATAAGTAAAAGTACTAGACATGATATAGTCAACCAATATTGCTTGTTTCCAACTGTTATCAACAAGAAACCAACCAAAATGAAAAACAAAAAGTTCCCCTAAAATAAGGGCGTATACTTCAAACTTCCATGATGAATTTGTCTTACTAAATTAGTCTCCTAACATCCATAAAAGGAGAAAATTCTAAGATAAAATCAACATATTTCAACAAAAACCAGGAAACTATATACACTTACACATTACCTAGACAAGGTAAACCATCCAACAGAGATACAAACACATACTTGAATCAGTATCTAAGAAATTTCTTAAGGAATAAGATAAACACATCTTTTATTCAATCAATACAACCCATGTTTCATAGCTAACATAACATTAACAACATCATAATGCCTCCACATGGAACCAAATCAACAAACACCAAAGAAGTGAAAAGAAGAAATGTAAATACCTTAATCAAAATGATTATAATAATAGTAGAGTTATTTTAATGAAAACATTTAAATAGAAGCAAGTTATTTAAAGAGATAGGGCCTATCATTCCTGATAGTGCTTGTCTTATTTTCCTTTTTCCAAATCTTCAAGTAGAACCTTGATGGAAAGATTTGCATGAAAACAAGAAATACTACTCTCGAAACTTTATTTTCCTTCTTCTTATAAATTCCTTGCTTAATTTTTGTTGCCATATCCACCATGCAAGGCATAATAAGCATGGATAGATTCAAACTAGAGGTTCAAAATATGAAAAACCACATGAAGAGATACAAATCTCACAAAAACAAAATGAAACAATGAAAATCAAAAACCACCTTTTCCTCCAACTTCTCTTATTTCCCAGCAGTTATTCACAATGGATAAGATCAATTAATGAAAACAAGACTGACAAAGTCCTTACCTTATCTCCTCCTTAGCCAACTCCTTTTTTTCTATAACCAAACTTTAGCAAAGGTGACAACTCATCCTCCTCCAAACTTTCATGCACTCACCAAAATTGGCAATAACAAAGAGCTTAATGATACAAAGTAAAACCTCTTAAATAATTAGAGATTGGTGCCACTCATACCCATCCTTATGTCATCCATGCCATCCCCTTTAGGCTAGTGTAATGACCCAAAATTTCACAAACAAACAACATAGTAAAATACAGGATAACTTTTTTTTTTATAAGACAAAATAGGAAATCACCACATAACACACTTATAGATAGGAAAGCCATAATGAGAAAATTATTGAAGGTTATTTATTTTAATAAAACCTATTTCGATCCTTTACTTTAGTTTTCTAAGACTCTAGATATGACTTGTACAATACCTCTTACAACGCTAAGTTTCTTACTTTTATTGTGAAGAGAAAATTTGCTATAAGTCTTCTCTATTATGGCCTTTATTTTCTTAATTCATTTATCAAGAAAAAGGAGTAGTTTAATTCCACAAGGCCATCTATTCACACTAACGCTACTATGACTTGTTCTTTCCCACAAGACAACATGGTTTTACGTTCAAGACACTTAAGAGAAGAAATACAAAGTGCCTTGGAAAAAGTTAGAGGGAGAAGGTCGAGTTGAAATCATCTTTAGGACCTCATTAGTTATTGCCAATATTTAATTGAAGCTAGAGATCTTAACCAGAATTATCAATGATTTTACTTAGGCTTCATTTGAATGAGTATTACCAAAGAGAAAAATTTACCTTCGGAATGGCAAAGTGAGATAGATTGTGTGATTTCCAAATTGTTTTCACCAGCTTACTAAATCTTATCATCTTCTAACAACTAACAATTCATTTCACCTTAGGATCGTTTTACGAATTTTCACCATAAAAGGGATAATGTTCACTAGTGGAGCTAGGGATATCATGTTATATAATTTTTACTCACAATGATAGTCTCACCTATGATTACTTAAAGAATTACTTGCTCTCAAGCTGGTAACCTCTACGTTAATTTATTTGAATATAAATTTTAGTTTAACTTTTATAAGTATTAAACAACCCATGTTATTTTACTTATGTCGCATTATTACTAAGTCATAGCAAGATTTAACTCCACATTTATTTTCAAGGGTAAAGTTTAACAACACTCATTCACCAGAACAAAACAAGGTTACATCCACTCTTAAAATACCGATAATCCAATAAGGTCACTCAACAAGCGGTAACCAAATTTTCTTATATTTTCAATGATGGTCAAACAATCCAAGGTTTCCAAAGTTAAGATGACAAAGTCCACAATACATTATACTAAGACCTTGATCCTCTTCTACATTTTCCACTGTATGTTGTCAATAGTTGAACAATATAAAAAGGATTCATGTAAGAACTTCTCATCCGAGGTTGATGCAAAAGTTTACAATTCTATCCCTCATCTACTCACAAAAATCTATCTCGCAACAAATTTTCTACAAGAGTCGGTTCATGAGAACCGAGCAAGATAAGGAAACAAAAACCACCATAATTGTTATCTAACAATACCACAAAAGGAAGCACTTTATTACAAGAATTGGGTCAAACCTCTAAACACTATCAACACTTCAAGCTATAATAAGTCTCCACCATGCCAATCAAGGAAGAATACCTTGTACTTTAGTTAGGAGTAAAAGCAACGAAAGTATAACAATCTTGTGAGAATGGTCCTTTGACCTATAAGGAGAAATGACCAATATAACAAAACGGGGTTCCCATCAAGTGAATAATTAAATAACAATCACAAGATTGAGATTTGATATATAGACCAACCATCTAGAAATTTATCAAAGGTACCAAACGCATAGGCTAAAATATTATATTTCTGAAAGAACAAGAGTTGATCGGCCCAAGAAAGGGAAACCATGGGTTTCAAGAATTAACACAAAAAGCCATGTATAAATGAGTTTCAAACTTGAAATCACATAGAGTATCCACACAACATAAGTTTTGAAGTGAAGGAAAAGTATACTAGTTTTGACCATTAACTCCAAGAGATTTCCCAATCATTCAAGAAGGTCCAATGCCCTATAAGCTAGTAGAAAACACACGAGAGAAGAAGGAACTTTCGTCAAACAAGAGTATACGAAAATGTCATCAACAAATTTTATAACCCTAAAGATTTACAAACCTCCACATCAATTTTAAAGTTCGGTTAATTTAAAATAAATTTCCTATTTCCCAAAACAACAATATTTTTAAGGCAACCCTTGGTAACATAATCAATTGTTCAAACATAGGTACAACATAAACTACTAAGTTCCGTTATCAAAACAACTCCTTCTGCTATAAATCCATAATACTATCGATTGTAAGAAAGTCTTCCCCAAGGTTAACAACGTTCAAGACAATTTTCATCACAAAACATTAAGGTACATATGTGCATAGAAACCGTCCAATCTTAATTAACAACACAATCATTATAAATGGGAGGAAACACAAGTTAGAAGACTAGATTATTTCACCAACAATCTTCCAAGAGGGAAAAAGACCAAAATAATTCTAGTAATAGTGGGGGTACTAGATTTACGCCATTAAAACCTCGAACTTAGCTAATCCAAAAACTAGTTACGATTCAAGTTGAAGGGGAAATTCAAAGTACCTCCTAAGAATGGCTTTAAAACCTAGGAACAAGTTGAAGTGACACAGAGTCTAAACACATGAGGTTGAAACACGTTGCACACAAACTTATTCATTCTAAAAGTTTTAATACCGAATCTCTAACCTGAAATAGTCCAAGCATTGATTACACTAATCCTACAACCTTTTTTTCTTGATGCCAAAAGGGTTATCAAGTGGGCTTGAGAGATCATTAACAATATATGTCAAAAGACAAAGAAGGAAAAACCTGGGTGATAGGAAGGAGCTTCATAGTTATTGCACGCTTACTTTAACGACTGCTAATTACTAGCTGGAACAACATAATAACTTGAAACTCTATCACAAAGAAGATTATATATATATATAAAGGAAGATCAATCACTCGAGAAAGAAAAGCATAACACCCAAAGGGGAGAACACATGCATGCTTTCCACTAACATAAAGGTAATGATAACAGCTAAAATAAGAAGAAAGCAAGTAGAAAGGAGAGAGCTCCTGAAAAGACGTCCAAAAGACAACCAATTCAAGGAAAATGGTGGTTCACTTTCACGATAAAATAAATTTAGCAACAGTAGAAAAGTGTAGAGTTATCTTTCCTGCTCCTCCAGCTTCGACGAGGCATCCAAACTCCCCAAGATCCAGCAACAACAACCCTCTAGTTGAATCTTCATCCGTAGCATGCGAGGCACCAACATTCCTCTCAAACCCGAACTCCACTAGACACCTCCTCTTACAATCCTTTCATTATTGTGAGTTGTCTCCGACAGTAGAAACATTATTTGGTGGAGTTCTCTTTCTATTTTGTTTTTTGACTCTGCTTTCCAGCAAGCTTTAGCAAGAGATTTGCTAAGCAGATCTGTAATATCTCTGGCCATGTTCTCAGCTTTCTCCTTGTATGGAAATGTCTCCTCCCTAAAATGATGGGATAGCCATAAATACATAGATAGGATTTGGTGCTTAGTTTCAAGATCTAAAAGCTCTAGATCATTCCGTGCAGATCCTTTAGGTATACCCATGGCTATCTCAACAGGAAGATTATTGCTATATTGTTGAGAAAATATTGATAAATGGGACATTTCCTTAGGATCTCTTGTAATGATAGGTGTAGCTACAGCAAGAGTATTCCCATCGAACCAAACAAAGGCCCCACACCCAGAGCTCTCCATGTGGCTAGCAAGGAAGGCGGTTTGAAGGATGAAGTCAGCAGGAGTCAAAGGGGCTGTGAGTGCAAGCATGGAGGTATGCACAATGCGTGGAAGCTACAACAAAATCCCATGTAATTTATCCTTGCATCACCACCCCCACGCCATCACCAGGTGTCCAATCTAGATAACTCACATTTTCCAAGCACATTCGCACAGCCAGGGAAGAAAGGAGTTTAGAAAAAAAAACATGGATGTCCTCCAACAGCAAGGAGACAAAAAATAGGAAAAGAAAAGAAAAATGTCCCAGCCAAACAAAAGACTACGCCCAAGGAGGAACTATTATGCAAATGCATTGATAGTAAAGTTTCCAAGCTTCTCTCCACATTCTGAAAACCCTCTCTCTCCTTAGGTGGCTACAAGAAAATAGAATACCCATGCAAAAAAAAAAAAAAATGAGCAGTAGATAACACACAACCCAAAAAAAAATGCGGCTAGGAGAAGGAGGTGTTTCATTCCATCAAAAAGTCAAATCATGATTTAATTACAGCTGACATTTAGAAAAATAGGAGGTCATTTTCAAAACTGATGTGAAACCTTCAGAACGTATGCCAGGTAGCTCATTAATAATCAACACGGTTCACAAAAAAACAAAACGTCTATTTTGGGGGAGAGATCCATGTGATACGCAGATCCTATATTTCTTCCTATTCGAGCACGTCTTTTATGATTTCACAAACCTAAACCATATTTAATTAGTTCTCCTTAAATGTCGAGCAGTAAAAACCTTCATCCTCATTTCCCTTCCTTATTTTATATGGTCACTTTGTTTTCAATAAGTCTGGTACTTAGATCTGATCTGAAAGAAATAAGAGCATACAAATAGTATAACATAACGCCTTAAGCATAAATATACATGCATAGTTTTAGGCTAGATTGAAAGAAGCCCTAACCTAATTTGATATTAACATCTCTAATGACACTTAACGTGATAGAAACAAGGATTAAAAAAATGGATCCACAATATCCATTTTAAAAGACATCCATTTTATTATCATGTTGTACACGGTATCTCTGAGAAACCGAAACGTGAAGCGAAGAGCATAGAGGTGAGCTAGGTTATGGTGGGAGCAGCATGGTAGGCTGGTGGTCAAATTCACCACTAACTTGATAATTATCTAACTTGGCATACATGGACCAATTTTATCACAAGGGGAAAAGAAGAAAAAGCGGTTGAAGGCATTTACCCAAACATTTACAAAGCATACCAGGGTGCCTAGATGGCCAAGGATAAAAACTTTGAACCTTAAACAAGAACACTACGTCCTTGACGATGGCGCCACCCATGAACCAGCTTCCCTTGCATGAATCGAGGCTCGATCCATGAAGCGACCAAACTAAAACAATAAAATCACTTATCAAAAATTAACAACAAGGTTGATAACAAATCGACGATCAGAAAATGAGGTTAACGTCGATCGATAAATAAAAATATTATTATTATTATTATTATTATTATTACTATTATTATTACCACTTATTAATACTTATTAATCGTATTAACAAGAGCCAACTTACGAGATTGATAAATCGAGCGCACAATTTTCCTTTAATAGGAGGAAAATGTAATGAACGAGGCATGGCTAACCACATAAAATATCAACACAACACGAGAAGACATGACGGAGTGGGAGAATTCCAATCATTTTCTGTGACAAGGGTGAAGCCAATGAGAGATCAACATGAGCACCACAACATTAAAAGCTTAGCGACATGGTCATTGGAGAATGGGGCATTACATTCTCCTTCCCTTAAGAAAGCATCGTCCCCAATGCGACAAGGCATAGAGGAAAAGGAATGATAAGCTACAAGGAATGGAAAAAGACAAAAGTGCACTCTATGGTTAAAACTCAGTTGATTAAAGCACGGCCACGAGGTGGCCTTAGGAACATTTGGTGCAAATTTTAACTTTTAAGGTTCTGTGAAGATTGGCAGTTCCCTCTTATTCATTATTTCATTAGTCTCTTTCCGTTAACATTATTTTTAGTTTAATTTCTGTAAAATTTCATTGTTGAAGAGTTTTAGTTTATTCCTTATTGTGGGTGCCCCAAACATGAACTACTACACAACACCCTACCAGGGTCGACAAGACACTACAGATTAACAAACACATAAGTATATACTTCATGACTGTATTACACCACAAAAGATTACTCAAATACGGAAGGGAATAGGCACGGTCCACATAACATAGTACTTGTCACACAATTATGACTGACAAATAGAATACTTGAGCAAAGTGTACTATGACAACCAGACATTTCCTCAATTCCATAGATGAAAAAATTTCACATAACTCCAAACAAAAGCTACAGGTACATAGTGTTTACCAGGAAGCCACAACCATAACCAACTCTCATGAGCACACACACATCATAACACTACCCCCAAAATATTACCAGCAACACCATATACCACCCAAAACATCAGAAAATAACCACCTACTCCCAAGTATTACAAAGCAACTCCATATAACTCCCAAAGAGAAAGAAACATAGTGCCAAAACCAAGTCGGGTCATTCAACCATAGATCCCCATCAAGAATATCAGGTCACTCAACTATAGAGTGCCATAAATAATATCAGGTCACTCAACCATAGAGGCATGTCTCCTTTCTCCTTTTAATGAGGCCGGGTCACCCTATGGCCCTGGACACATAGAGCCTCTTCACCCCCAACCCAAGTGATATAATAACTCGTGGTCCAACGACCCTCTAGTTATTTGTAACTCCGTGGGGCATACCCCCATATAACGAAGTGGGTCCATGGGCCCAACCATTCCATGGTGCATCCCATGACCCTATTCCACACATTACGACAATAGAACCAACATAATAATCTGATTAGAATGCCAAGTGGAAAAGTACAAGCCTTGGGCAAGGCGGTAAAATCATAAAACTTAGAAGAAGATCCAAAACCAAGCAAGAAAAATGACCAAATGGCCATAGTTAGTGCAAGAATCTGCGTGTTAGTACCAAAACCAAGGAAATGCCCAAAATGTAAAACATGGAAATCAAGAAAACTGCTGGTCCTTACAAAAGTAAAGTAAAAGGTTCAATTTACGAATAAAATACACATATAAGAATAGCACATTACTATGACTACGTGGCCTTATCTGGCCACCAAAGGGGTACTCAACGAGTTGCAAGACTCAAAACATTGAGCCTCACTCGTAAAAAATACATATCAATGATACAACTATCATCATCTCAATCTAAATCATCTCGCCACAACTTCAACAAGGCTCGACATAGTCAAAATCACATAGGTAGAGTCCATATGACAACCATATCGGGAGAGAGAAAGAAAGTACATGTCACCATCTACCGAGCCTAAGGTGTTCGTGAAATGAATATGCATGACACCCGTTGAACAAGTGCCACACATACCAAACAAACGAAAGTGGGTTTTCAGCCTATGTAAGGCTCCACTTCCTATCTCATACTCGGCTCAAGTGATTGGTCAACGGTACACATTTTCTCACTCCAAACATACACGCTTACCGATTTCCCTCGTGGTTGGTTAGAGTAAGGTTCACAACATAACATATAACTACATCACTAACACCATGGTGGTACACACATAGCTACCATAACATCTTACGTATGGTATGTATATAGGGAAGATCAAAATCATACATTCACCAAGGCGTAATACATCACTTTATCACATTCTCGCACCCAAAGTGTATAATCACTATACGATATGGTTCATACACTCACCGTATGACCCTAAATCATGACATGAATCGTTACATATCACACAAATCATACATCTGATGGAGATGGTAACATCACAACATAACAATCATTTGCTACATACAAGGTGATACACACATTTCTTCAAAACATGGTAAAACATCATGATACAACTTAATTCACTTTACATCAATCCAGTCATACACATATCGACACACCCACATATCACAATATGCCACAATGCTCCAACACCCCATCATCCACATTAGAATACTTTTCACACATCACAAGTAGTAATTCACACGTGAACTCTTCATAGAATCCACAAGAAGGAGAGAGAACACTCCCATCCCCAACACATCAACATGATAACAAATACGCACTAAGTGACATACACATCATGTGCGTTCACAATATCACAATTACGACATGGATCACATCACACCTAAAGCACATTACTCTTCCAATATCAACCACCATCATGCAACACCATCATCACTCCAATCTGGCCCAAAGGTTCGAGAGCATGAACCTTCACTCTGATACCAAATGTAACGACCCAAAATTTCACACACAAACAACACAGAAAAATACAGGATAACTTTTTTTTAGATAAGACAACATAGGAAACCACCACATAACACACTTATAGATAGGGAAAGCCACAATGAGAAAATTAATGAAGGTTATTTATTTTAATAAAACCTCTTTCGATCCTTAACTTCAGCTTTCTAAGACTCTAGATATGATTCGTACAATACCTCTTACAATGCTAAGTTTCTTACTTTTATTGTGAAGAGAAAATTTGCTATAAGTCTTCTCTATTATGGCCTTTATTTTCTTAATTCATTTATCAAGAAAAAGGAGTAGTTTAATTCCACAAGGCCATCTATTCACACTAACGCTACTATGACTCGTTCTTTCCCACAAGACAACATGGTTTTAAGTTCAAGACACTTAAGAGAAGAAATACAAAGTGCCTTGGAAAAAAGTTAGAGGGAGAAAGTCGAGTTGAAATCATCTTTAGGACCTCATTAGTTATTGCCAATATTTAATTGAAACTAGAGATCTTAACCAGAATTATCAACGATTTTACTTAGGCTTCACTGAATGAGTATTACCAAAGATAAAAATTTATCTTCCGAATGGTGGTGAGATAGATTGATTGATTTCAAATTGTTTTCACCGGCTTACTAAATTTTATAATCTTCCAACAACTAACAATTCATTTCACCTTAGGATCGTTTTATGAATTTTCACCATAAAAGGGATAATGTTCACTAGTGGAGCTAGGGATATCATGTTATATAATTTTTACTCACAATGATAGTCTTGCCTATGATTACTGAAAGAATTAATTTATCTCAAGATGGTAACCTCTATGTTTATTTATTTGAATATAAATTTTAGTTTCACTTTTATAAGTATTAAACAACCCAAATTATTTTACTTATGTCACATTATTATTAATTCATAGCAAGATTTAACTCCACATTTATTTTCAAGGTTAAAGTTTAACAACACTCATTCACCAGAAAAAAACAAGGTTACATCCACTCTTAAAATACCGATAATCCAATAAGGTCACTCAACAAGCGGTAACCAAATTTTCTTATATTTTCAATGATGGTCAAACAATCCAAGGTTTCCAAAGTTAAGATGACAAAGTCCACAAGTACATTATACTAAGACCTTGATCCTCTTCTACATTTTCCACTGTATGTTATCAATAGTTGAACAATATAAAAAGGATTCATGTAAGAACTTCTCAGCTGAGGTTGATGTAAAAGGTTACAAGTCTATCCCTCATCTACTCGCAAAAATCCATCTACAAAAATTTTTCTACAAGAGTCGGGTTCATGAGAACTGAGCAAGATATGGCTACACAAAACCACCATAATCTGTATCTAACAATACCATGCAAGGAAGCACTTTATTAGAAGAATAGGGTCAAACCTCTAAAAACTATCAACACTTCAAGCTATAATAAGTCTCCACCATGCCAATCAAGGAAGAATACCTTGTACTTTAGTTATGAGTAAAAGCAACAAAAGTATAACAATCTTGTGAGAATGGCCCTTTGACCTATAAGGAGAAATGACCAATATAACAAAACAGGGTTCCCATCAAGTGAATAATTAAATAACAATCACAAGATTGAGATTTGATATATAGACCAACCATCTAGAAATTTATCAAAGGTACCAAACGCATAGGCTAAAATATTATATTTCTAAAAGAACAAGAGTTGATCGGCCCAAGAAAGGGAAACCACGGGTTTCAAGAATTAACACAAAAAGCCATGTATAAATGAGTTTCAAACCTGAAATCACATAGAGTATCCACACAACATAAGTTTCGAAGTGAATGAAAAGTATACTAGTTTTGACCATTAACTCCAAGAGATTTCCCAATCATTCAAGAAGGTCCAATGCCCTATAAGCTAGTAGCAAACACGTGAGAGAAGAAGGAACTTTCTCAAACAAGAGTATAGGAAAATGTCATCAACAAATTTTATAACCCTAAATATTTACAAACCTCCACATCAATTTTAAAGTTCGGTTAATTTAAAATAAATTTCCTATTTCCCAAAACAACAATATTTTTAAGGCAACCCTTGGTAACATAATCAACCGTTCAAACATAGGTACAACATAAACTACTAAGTTCCGTTATCAAAACAACTCCTTCTGCTATAACTCCATAATACTATCGATTGCAAGAAAGTTTTCCCCAAGGTTAACAACGTTCAAGACAATTTTCATCACAAAACATTAAGGTACATATGTGCATAGAAACTGTCCAATCTTAATTAACAACACAATCATTATAAATGGGAGGAAACACAAGTTAGAAGACTAGATTATTTCACCAACAATCTTCCGAGAGGGAAAAAGACCAAAATAATTCTAGTAATAGTGGGGGTACTAGATTTACGCCATTAAAACCTCGAACTTAGCTAATCCAAAAACTAGTTACGATTCAAGTTGAAGGGGAAATTCAAAGTACCTCCTAAGAATGGCTTTAAAACCTAGGAACAGGATTGAAGTGACACAGGAGTCTAAACTCATGAGGTTGAAACACGTTGCACACAAACTTATTCATTCTAAAAGTTTTAATACCGAATCTCTAACCTGAAATAGTCCAAGCATTGATTACACTAATCCTACAACCCCGTTTTTTTTTTTTATGCCAAAAGGGTTATCAAGTGCGCTTGAGAGATCATTAACAATATATGTCAAAAGACAAAGAAGGAAAAACCTGGGTGATAGGAAGGAGCTTCATAGTTATTGCACGCTTACTTTAACGACTGCTAATTACTAGCTGGAACAACATAATAACTTGAAACTCTATCGTAGAGAAGAGTATATATATATATAAAGGAAGATCAATCACTCGAGAAAGAAAAGAATAACACCCAAAGGGGAGAACACATGCATGCTTTCCACTAACATAAAGGTAATGATAACAGCTAAAATAAGAAGAAAGCAAGTAGAAAGGAGAGAGCTCCTGAAAAGACGTCCAAAAGACAACCAATTCAAGGAAAATGGTGGTTCACTTTCACGATAAAATAAATTTAGCAAGAGAAAAGTGTAGAGTTATCTTTCTGCTCCCTCCAGCCGACGAGGCAACCAAACTCCCAAGATCCAGCAACAAGAACCCTCTAGTTGAATAATCATCCTTAGCATGTGAGGCACCAACATTCCTCTCAAACCCGAACTCCACTAGACACCTCCTCTTATAATCCTTTCATTATTGTGAGTTTTCTTCGATAGTAGAAACATTATTTGCTGGAGTTCTCTTTCTATTTTTTATTTTTACTCTA
The DNA here is from genome assembly GCA_018340775.1 of Taxus wallichiana var. yunnanensis. Lineage (NCBI taxonomy): Eukaryota > Viridiplantae > Streptophyta > Pinopsida > Cupressales > Taxaceae > Taxus > Taxus wallichiana. The sequence continues at coordinate 369,959,634 of CM031240.1, forward strand.
CTTTCCAGCAAGCTTTAGCAAGAGATTTGCTAAGCAGATCTGCAATATCTCTGGCCATGTTCTCATCTTTCTCCTTGTATGGAAATGTCTCCTCCCTAAAATGATGGGATAGCCATAAATACATAGATAGGATTTGGTGCTTAGTTTCAAGATCTAAAAGCTCTAGATCATTCCGTGCAGATCCTTTAGGTATACCCATGGCTATCTGAACAGGAAGATTATTGCTATATTGTTGAGAAAATCTTGATAAATGGGACATTGCCTTAGGATCTCTTGTATTGATAGGTGCAGCTACAACAAGAGTATTCCCATCGAACCAAACAAAGGCCCCACACCCAGAGCTCTCCATGCGGCCAACAGGGAAGGCGGTTTGAAGTATGAAGTTGTAGGAGTAAAAGGGGATGTGAGTGCAAGCATGGAGGTATGCACAATGCGTGGAAGCTACAACAAAATCCCATGTAATTTATCCTTGCATCACCACCTCCATGCCATCACCAGGTGTCCAATCTGGACAACTCACATTTTCCAAGCACATTCGCACAGCCAAGGCAAAAAGGAGTTTAGAAAAAGAAACATGGACGTCCTCCAGCAGCAAGGAGACAAAAAATAGGAAAAGAAAAGAAAATGTCCTACCCAAACAAAAGACTACGCGTAAGGAGGAACTATTATGCAAATGCATTGATAGTAAAGTTTCAAGCTTCTCTCCACATTCGAAAACCCTCTCTCCTCCTCGGTGGCTACAAGAAAATAGAATACCCATGCACCAAAAAAAAAAAAAAAAAGAATGAGCGAGAGATAACACACAACCCAAAAAAAAATGCGGCAGGAGAAGGAGGTGTTTCATTCAATCAAAAAGTCAAATCATGATTTAATTACATTTGACATTTAGAAAAATAGGTGGTCAATTTCAAAACCGATGTGAAACCTTGAACGTATGCAGGGTAGCTCATTAATAATCAACACGGTTCACAAAAAGTCTATTTTGGGGGAGAGATCCATGTGATACGCAAATCCTAAATTTCTTCCTATTCGAGCACACCTTTTATGATTTCACAAACCTAAACCATATTTAATTAGTTCTCCTTAAATGTCGAGCAAGTAAAAACCTTCATCCTCATTTCCCGCCTTATTTTATATGGTCACTTTGTTTTCAATAAGTCTCGGTACTTAGATCTCGATCTCGAAAGAAATAAGAGCATACAAATAGTATAACATAACGCCTTAAGCATAAATATACATGCATAGTTTTAGGCTAGAATTAAAGAAGCCCTAACCTAATTTGATATTAACATCTCTAATGACACTTAACGTGATAGAAACAAGGATTAAAAAAATGGATCCACAATATCCATTTTAAAAGACATCCATTTTATTATCATGTTGTACACGGTATCTCTGAGAAACCGAAACATGAAGCGAAGAGCATAGAGGTGAGCTAGGTTATGGTGGGAGAAACATGGTAGGCTAGTGGTCAAATTCATCACTAACTTGATAATTACCTAACTTGGAATACATGGACCAATTTTATCACAAGGGGAAAAGAGAAAAAGCAGTTGATGGTATTTACCCAAACATTTACGAAGCATACCAGTGGTGCCTAGATGGCAAAAGATAAAAATTTGAACCTTAAACAAGAACACTATGTCCTCGACGATGGCGCCACCCATGAACCATCTTCCTCGCATGAATTGAGGCTCGATCCATGAACCGACCAAACTAAAACAATAAAATCACTTATCAAAAAAATTAACAACAAGGTTGATAACAAATCGATGATTAGAAAATGAGGTTAATGTCGATCGATAAATAAAAATATTATTATTATTATTATTATTAGTATTATTACTATTATTATTACCACTTATTAATACTTATTAATCGTATTAACAAGAGCCAACTTACGAGCTTGATAAATCGAGTGCACAGTTTTCCTTTAATAGGAGGAAAACGTAATGGACGAGGCAGGGCCAACCACAGAAAACATCAACACAACACGAGAAGACATGACGGAGTGGGAGAATTCCAATCATTTTCTGTGACAAGGGTGAAGCCAACGAGAGATCAACATGAGCACCACAACATTAAAAGCTTAGCAACATGGTCATTGGAGAATGGGGCATTACATTCTCCTCCCCTTAAGAAAGCATCGTCCCCGATGCGACAAGGCATAGAGGAAAAGAAATGATAAGCTACAAGGAATGGAAAAAGACAAAAGTGCACTCTATGGTTAAAACTCAGTTGATTAAAGCACGGCCACGAGGTGGCCTTAGGAACATTTGGTGCAAATTCTAACTTTTAAGGTTCTGTGAAGATTGGAAATTCCCTCTTATTCATTATTTCATTAGTCTCTTTCCGTTAACATTATTTTTAGTTTAATTTCTATAAAATTTCATTGTTGAAGAGTTTTAGTTTATTCCTTATTGTGGGTGCCCCAACATGAACTGCTACACAACACCCTACCGGGGTCAGACAAGACACTACAGATTAACAAACACATAAGTATATACTTCATGAATGTATTACACCACAAAAGATTACTCAAATACGGAAGGGAATAGGCACGGTCCACCTAACATAGTACTTGTCACACAATTATGACTGACAAATAGAATACTTGAGCAAAGTGTACTATGACAACCAGACATTTCCTCAATTCCAAAGATGAAAAAATTTCACATAACTCCAAACAAAAGCTACGGGTACATAGTGTTTACCAGAAGCCACAACCATAACCAACTCTCATGAGCACACACACATCATAACACTACCCCCAAAATATTACCAAAGAACACCATATATACCACCCAAAACATTAGAAAATAACCACCTACTCCCAAGTATTACAAAGCAACTCCATATAAATCCCAAAGAGAAAGAAACATAGTGCCAAAACCAAGTCGGGTCATTCAAACATAGATCCCCATCAAGAATATCAGGTCACTCAACTATAGAGTGCCATAAATAATATCAGTCACTCAACCATAGAGGCATGTCTCCTTTATCCTTTTAATGAGGCCGAGTCACCCTATGGCCTGGACACATAGAGCCTCTTCACCCCCAAACCAAGTGATATAATAACTCGTGGTCCAACGACCCTCTAGTTATTTGTAACTCGTGGGGCATACCCCCATATAACGAAGTGGGTCCATGGGCCCAACCATTCCATGGTGCATCCCATGACCCTATTCCACACATCATGACAATAGAACCAACATAATAATCTGATTAGAATTCCAAGTGGAAAAGTACAAGCCTTGGGCAAGGCGGTAAAATCATAAAACTTAGAAGAAGATCCAAAACCAAGCAAGACAAATGACCAAATGGCCATAGTTAGTGCAAGAATCTGCGTGTTAGTACCAAAACCAAGGAAATGCCCAAAATGTAAAACATGGAAAACAAGAAAACTGCTGGTCCTTGCAAAAGTAAGGTAAAAAGGTTCAATTTACGAATAAAATACACATATAAGAATAGCACATTACTATTAATACGTGGCCTTATTTGGCCACCAAATGGGTACTCAACGAGTTGCTAGCACTCAAAACATTGAGCCTCAGCTCGTAAAAAAATACATATCAATGATACAACTATCATCATCTCAATCTAAATCATCTCGCCACAACTTCAACAAGGCTCAACATAGTCAAAATCACATAGGTAGAGTCCATATGACAACCATATCGGGAGAGAGAAAGAAAGTACATGTAACCATCTACTGAGCCTAAGGTGTTCGTGAAACAGAATATGCATGACACCCGTTGAACAAGTGCCACACATACCAAACAAACGAAAGTGGGTTTTCAGCCTATGTAAGGCTCCACTTCCTATCTCATACTCGGCTCAAGTGACTGGTCAACGGTACACATTTTCTCACTCCAAACATACACAGTTTACCGATTTCCCTCAGGGTTGGTTAGTGTAAGGTTCACAACATAACATATAACTACATCACTAACACCATGGTGGTACACACATAGCTACCATAACATCTTACGTATGGTATGTATACAGGGTAGATCACAATCATACATTCACCGGGCGTAATACATCACTTTATCACATTCTGCACCCAAAGTGTATAATCACTATACGATAGGGTTCATACACTCACCGTATGACCCTAAATCACGACATGAATCGTTACATATCACACAAATCATACATCTAATGGAGATGGTAACATCACAACATAACAATCATTTGCTACATACAAGGTGATACACACATTTCTTAAAAACATGGTAAAACATCATGATACAACTTAATTCACTTTACATCAATCCAGTCATACACATATCGACACACCCACATATCACAATATGCCACAATGCTTCAACACTCCATCATCGACATTAGAATACTTTTCACACATCACAAGTAGTAATTCACACGTGAACTCTTCATAGAATCCACAAGAAGGAGAGAGAACACTCCCATCCCCAGCACATCAACATGATAACAAATACACACTAAGTGACATACACATCATGTGCGTTCACAATATCATAATTACAACACGGATCACATCACGCTTAAAGCACATTACTCTTCCAATATCAACCACCATCATGCAACACCATCAACACTCCAATCTGGCCCAAAGGTTCAAGAGCATGAACCTTCGCTCTGATACCAAATGTAATGACCCAAAATTTCACACACAAACAACACAGTAAAATACACGATAACTTTTTTTTTTTATAAGACAACATAGAAACCACCACATAACACACTTATAGATAGGGAAAGTCACAATGAGAAAATTAATGAAGGTTATTTATTTTAATAAAACCTCATTCGATCCTTAACTTCAGCTTTCTAAGACTCTAGATATGATTCGTACAATACCTCTTACAATGCTAAGTTTGTTACTTTTATTGTGAAGAGAAAATTTGCTATAAGTCTTCTCTATTATGGCCTTTATTTTCTTAATTCATTTATCAATAAAAAGGAGTAGTTTAATTCCACAAGGCCATCTATTCACACTAACGCTACTATGACTCATTCAAGACACTTAAGAGAAGAAATACAAAGTGCCTTGGAAAAGGTTAGAGGAGAAAGTCAAGTTGAAATCATCTTTAGGACCTCATTAGTTATTGCCAATATTTAATTGAAACTAGAGATCTTAACCATAATTATCAACGATTTTACTTAGGCTTCACTGAATGAGTATTACCAAAGATAAAAATTTACCTTCCGAATGGTGGTGAGATAGATTGATTGATTTCCAAATTGTTTTCACCGGCTTACTAAATTTTATAATCTTCCAACAACTAACAATTCATTTCACCTTAGGATCGTTTTATGAATTTTCACCATAAAAGGGATAATGTTCACTAGTGGAGCTAGGGATATCATGTTATATAATTTTTACTCACAATGATAGTCTTGCCTATGATTACTTAAAGAATTAATTTCTCTCAAGCTGGTAACCTCTACGTTAATTTATTTGAATATAAATTTTAGTTTCACTTTTATAAGTATTAAATAACCCAAATTATTCTACTTATGTCACATTATTATTAAGTCATAGCAAGATTTAACTCCACATTTATTTTCAAGGTTAAAGTTTAACAACACTCATTCACCAGAAAAAAACAAGGTTACATCCACCCTTAAAATACCGATAATCCAATAAGGTCACTCAACAAGCGGTAACCAAATTTTCTTATATTTTCAATGATGGTCAAACAATCCAAGGTTTCCAAAGTTAAGATGACAAAGTCCACAATACATTATACTAAGACCTTGATCCTCTTCTACATTTTCCACTGTATGTTATCAATAGTTGAACAATATAAAAAGATTCATGTAAGAACTTATCAACTGAGGTTGATGCAAAAGTTTACAAGTCTATCCCTCATCTACTCGCAAAAATCCATCTGCAAAAATTTTTCTACAAGAGTCGAGTTCATGAGAAGTGAGCAAGATAAGGCTACACAAAACCACCATAATCATTATCTAACAATACCATGCAAGGAAGCACTTTATTAGAAGAATAGGGTCAAACCTCTAAAAACAATCAACACTTCAAGCTATAATAAGTCTCCACCATGCCAATCAACGAAGAATACCCCTGTACTTTAGTTAGGAGTAAAAGCAACGAAAGTATATAAATCGTATGAGAACGGCCCTAGGCCCTATAAGGAGAAATAACCAATATAACAAAACAGGTTCCCATAAAGTGAATAATTAAATAAAAATCATAAGATTGAGATTTGATATATAGACCAACCATCTAGAAATTTATCAAAGGTACCAAACGCATAGGCTAAAATATTATAATTCTAAACCAACAAAAGTTGATCGGCCCAAGAAAGGGAAACCACGGGTTTCAAGAATTAACACAAAAAGCCATGTATACATGAGTTTCAAACCTGAAATCACATAGAGTATCCACACAACATAAGTTTCGACGTGAAGGCAAAGTATACTAGTTTTTACCATTAACTCCAAGAGATTTCCCAATCATTCAAGAAGGTCCAATGCCCTATAAGCTAGTATCAAACACGCGAGAGAAGAAGGAACTTTCGTCAAACAAGAGTATAGGAAAATGTCATCAAAAAATTTTATAACCCTAAATATTTACAAACCTCCACATCAATTTTAAAGTTTGGTTAATTTAAAATAAATTTCCTATTTCCCAAAACAACAATATTTTTAAGGCAACCCTTGGTAACATAATCAACCAGTTCAAACATAGGTACAACATAAACTACTAAGTTCCGTTATCAAAACAACTCCTTCTGCTATAACTCCATAACACTATCGATTGTAAGAAAGTCTTCCCCAAGGTTAACAATGTTCAAGACAATTTTCATCACAAAACATTAAGGTACATATGTGCATAGAAACTGTCAAATCTTAATTAACAACACAATCATTATAAATGGGAGGAAACACAAGTTAGAAGACTAGATTATTTCACCAACAATCTTCCGAGAGGGAAAAAGACCAAAATAATTCTAGTAATAGTGGGGGTACTAGATTTACACAATTAAAACCTCGAACTTAGCTAATCCAAAAACTAGTTACGATTCAAGTTGAAGGGGACAGTCAAAGTACCTCCTAAGAATGGCTTTAAAACCTAGGAACAAGGCTGAAGCTACATAGGAGTCTAAACACGCAAGGTTGAAACACGTTGTACACAAACTTATTCATTCTAAAAGTTTTAACACCGAATCTCTAACCTGAAATAGTCCAAGCATTGATTACACTAATCCTACAACCTTTCTTTTTTCGATGCCAAAAGGGTTATCAAGTGGGCTTGAGAGATCATTAACAATATATGTCAAAAGACAAAGAAGGACAAACCTGGGTGATAGGAAGGAGCTTCATAGTTATTGCACGCTTACTTTAATGACTTGCTAGTTACTAATTTGGAACAACATAATAACTTGAAATCGTAGTACATATATAATATATATATATATATATATATAAAGGAAGATCGATCACTCGAGCAAGAAAAACATAACACCCAAAGGGGAGAACACATGCATGCTTTCCACTAACATACAGGCAATGATAATAGCTAAAACAAGAAGAAAGCAAGTAGAAAGGAGAGACCTCCTGAAAAGACGTCCAAAAGACAACCAATTCAAGGAAATGGTGGTTCGATTTCACGATAAAATAAATATAGCAACAGTAGAAAAGTGTAGAGTTATCTTTCTGCTCCTCCAGCTTCGACGAGGCATCCAAACTCCCCAAGATCCAGCAACAACAACCCTCTAGTTGAATCTTCATCTCGCAGCATGTGAGGCACCAACATTCCTCTCAAACCCAAACTCCACTAGACACCTCCTCTTACAATCCTTTCATTATTGTGAGTTGTCTCCCGACAATATAAACATTATTTGGTGGAGTTCTCTTGATATTTTTTTTTACTCTGCTTTCCAGCAAGATTTAGCAAAAGATTTACTAAGCAGATCCGTAATATCTCGGCCATGTTCTTAGCTTTCTCGTTGTATGGAAAAGTATCCTCCATAAAATGATGGGATAGCCATAAATACATAGATAGGATTTGGTGCTTAGTTTCAAGATCTAAAATATCTAGATCATTCTGCAGTGAGATCCTTTAGGTAGACCCATGGCTATCCAAACAAGAAGATTATTGCTATATTATTGAGAAAATCTTGATAAATGGGACATTGCCTTAGAATCTCTTGTATTGACAGTGCGATTCATAAAGCAAGAGTATTCCCATCGAACTAAACAAATGCCCCACACCCATAGCTCTCCATGCGGCCGTAGGGAAGGTGGTTTGAAGTATGAAGTTGCAGGAGTCAAAGGATTATGACCTGCAAGCATGGAGGTATGCATAATGCGTGGAAGCTACAAAAAAATCCCATGTAATTTATCCTTGCATCACCACCCCCAAGCCATCACCATGTGTTCAATCTGGACAACTCACATTTTCTGAGCACATTCGCAAAGCCAAGGTAGAAAGGAGTTTAGAAAAAGAAACCTGGATGCCATCCAACAAAGCAAGGAGACAAAAAAATAGGAGAAGAAAAGAAAAATGTCCCATCCAAACAAAAGACTACGCCCAAGGAGGAACTATTATACAAATGCATTGTGAAGTAAATTTTCAAAGCTTCTCTCCACATTCTCGAAAACCCTCTCTCTCCTCGGTGGTGAGGAGAAAATAGAATACCCAAGCACCAAAAAAATCAAAAATGAGTAGAAGATAACACACAACCCAAAAAAAAATGCGGCCAGGAGAAGGAGGTGTTTCATTCCATCAAAAAGTCAAATCATGATTTAATTATAGCCGAGAAGCGAGACAAAAATGCAGCCATTTTCAAAACGATGTGAAATGTCGAGAACATATGCCGTGTAGGTCATTAATAATCAACATGGTTCGAAAAAAAAAAATGTCTATTTTGGGAGAGAGATCCATGTGATACACAAATCCTAAATTTCTTCCTATTCGAGCACACCTTTTATGATTTCACAAAGCTAAACCATATTTTATTAGTTCTCCTTAAATGTCGAGCAAGTAAAAACCTTCATCCTCATTTCCCTACCTTATTTTATATGTTAGTTTGTTTTCAATAATTCTAGTACTTAGATCTGATACGAAACAAATAAGAGTATAGAAATAGTATTATATAACACCTTAAGCGTAAATATACATGCATAGTTTTAGGATAGTTTGAAATAATCCCTAACCTAATTTGATATTAATATCTCTAATGACACTTAACGTGATAGAAACAAGGAATAAAAAAATAGATCCACAATATCCATTTTAAAAGACATCCATTTTATAATCATGTTGTACATGGTATCTCTAAGAAACCGAAATGTGAAGCGAAGAGCATAGAGGTGAGCTGGGTTATGGCGGGAGCAGCGTGGTAGGCTGGTGGTCAAATTCACCACTAACTTGATAATTATCTAACTTGGCATACATGGACCAATTTTATCACAAGGGGAAAAAGAAAACTGGTTGAAGGCATTTACCCAAACATTTACAAAGCATACCAGGCGCCTAGACGGCCAAGGATAAAAACTTTGAACCTTAAACAAGAACACTACATCCTTGATGATGGTGCCACCCATGAACCAGTTTCCCTTACATGAATTGAGGCTCGATCCGTGAAGCGACCAAACTAAAACAATAAAATCGCTTATCAAAAAAATTAACAAGGTTGATAACAAATCAGTGATCAGAAAACGAGGTTAACGTCGATCGATAAAAATATTAATTTTATTATTATTATTATTATTATTATTATTATTACTATTATTAATACCACTTATTAATACTTATTAGTCGTATTAACAAGAGCCAACTTACGAGCTCAATAAATCAAGCACCAACTTAGGAGGAAAATGTAATGAACGAGGTGAGGCCAACCACAGAAAACATCAACACGACACGAGAAGACATGACAGAGTTGGAGAATTCCAATCATTTTCTGTGATAAGGGCAAAGCCAACGAGAGATCAACATGAGCACCACAACGTTAAAAGCTTAGCGACATGGTCGTTGGAGAACAAAGTGCATTACAACTAGTCCATGCACTTAGGTTAGGTTCACAAACATTAGTTTATAAACCAACTTAGGTCCTTAGGTATAGTTTATTAGTTTAGTCTTATAATATCCTAGATTTATGGTTAAGGATTACCTTCATCGAATAAACAACCAAATTAAGAAAATCATGTAAAAACTTAGGATATGATAATATCTTAGGAACTTAGATTTAATTAGGTTTCCTAATAATAGTTTAAACTACCAATTCCACATTCTTGAATGAAGAATCAAAATAACGTTCTTGGATCACTTAAGAGTGATGTGAGTAGAAGAGATCACCATTTATCCCATGGCGAGAATGGGTTCAAAAATCCAACCTTCTTCCTAGCTTGGTCAAGATGACCTTGACATCATAAAATCAAAATCGTGCCTTATATCATTGAAATTGATCCAAGGTATAATTATTTTGTGTCGAAATCATAAATACTAAAGCGAAGTTCAATTCCAATAAATAATATCAACGATTTTAGGATGAATCAATTTACCCTCTCCACATGCGGTGAACATTCAACATAAAAAGAAATCAAATACTTGATTTTAAATTGGAATAAACATGCCAGGATTATATCTATTTTTAGAAGATAACATATGATCTACAACAAACATGACTTCTTAGTTCACAAAAGTACATTGTATTCAAACAATAATCACATATCAACGTTTACAAATTCGACATGAAGTCATCATAGATATTAACCATGTAAGAGGCATTACAGTGCACATTTGGCCTAATGGTTTTGTATGCACAGTATTGTAAAACTTATTATGTAGTCTCTGATTGGTGTGATTTTGGTACATATGGTAGGGTATTGTACATTGTAAATGTGTCTGAGTTTAAGTGTGAATTCTTTATATTTTGTTAAGCATAGCTCCAAACAAATATGGGTATTGTATTCAGAGAAATATTTGGCTTGTAATAAAATTTGAGCAAGTGATTCTTGGTGGATGTAGTGAAAATTGGGTGAACCACATTAAATAATGTCTTTAGTTGTGTACTTTTATTTTAAGAGCTTTTATTTCAGATCTGTGATATTATTCTCGCATATTAGTTTCTACTATTGTTATTATGTGTGGGATTTTTATACATATTTTATACCTTATTTCCTAATAATTGGTATCACATCCTAGTTTGGTTTCTAGAGTGTTGAATCACGAGAGAAATTTTTGTCTTGAGTGGGAGATATGGCAAATGATGAAATATAAAAGGTTGATAAATTCAGCGGGGAAGAATTTTAGTATTTGGAAGATACAAATGGATGTTTACCTTTATCAGGAGGATATTTATATTCCTCTGTCTGAGAAAGGGAACAAACTCTCGAGCATAACATATGCGGATTGGTATTTTCTATATATGAAGGCACTTGGGACAATTTGGATATGTCTTTCATCTTCATTATTATTTAATGTTTCAAAAGATAAGATTATAGAAGAAATTATGGATGCATTAGGTAAGCTATATGAAAAACCCTATTCCTCTAACAAGATATTTTTAATGTAAAATTTGTTTAATATGAGGATGTATGAGAGTAGTTCAAGGCTGAACATTTAAACGATATTAATATGGTTGTGAATATGCTAGCTTTGGTTACAATAGACTTTTATGAAGAAGTTAGGTATTTATTATTTCGTGTTCTTTACATGAGAGTTGGAATATCCTGGTAATGGTAGTAGTAAAATCAATTCTAGCTAATTCAAAGTTGAAGTTTGAAGATGTTGTATTATGATTTTAAGTAACGAAATGTTAAGGAAAATATTTAGGGAATCTTCTAGTTCGGGAATTTTTTGACAGTGGAAAAAGAGGTATATAGAAGAATAGAGGAAGCCATGGAAAATTGAAAGATAAGGAGAGGTAAAAATTGAAAATCAAGATGGTATGTTGGAACTGTGGAAAGCCTAGGAATGCAAAGAAAGAATATTTGGAGGTTCGGGATATGAAGAAACAACAAGAAAAAAACAAGGAGGAAAATGTGGAAATAGGTAATATCTTCCGCGATGATTTGATTCTTTCTTTGCATAATATTGATGAATCTTTGGTTTTAGATTTGGGGGATTTTTTCCATGCTACTACATATAAGAATTATTTATTTGATTTTGGGCATGTGTATCTTGGTGATGATGAGCCTTTCAGCATAGTTGGAAAAGGACGTGTTGAAGTGAAGATGCAAAATAGGAATACATGGCTATTGAAGGATGTCGGACACGTACCTACATTAAGATGAAATTTGGTATCGGTGCAAGTAAATGGGAAATGATGGTTGTACTATGATATTTGTAACAAAATCTTAGAAGGTTAACAAGGGTTCTCTTTAAGTGGCAAGAGGGAAGAAGGTTTGAACCTTGTATTTAACCACTAATATCACTAATGCTTGTAATATTGTGGCTTCAGTCATATATACACTATTGTGGTACTATATGCTTGGTAATATGAACCATAAGGAAATGAAAATCATAAAGAAGAATTTTCTCGATTTACATAAACATATTTGGATTTATATGAGAAATGTGTATATGGGAAACAAAAGTGTGTAAAGTTTCTCAAGGTTAGACCTATGAAAAAGAGTGTAAGTTAGAGTGACAAGTCACTTTTATTTATAATGTAATAAGGAATGTTTGGGTATATTGTATTAGAAACAAATATTATGTATTTGAGACTTTTGTTAAATGGAAAGCTTTGGTAGAGAATGAAATTAGTCTTAAAGTAAAATTTCTTAGTTTAGATAATGGAGGGGAGTATTGCAACTATGATTTTGATGATTATTGTTCTAAGAATTGAATCCATGGGAAAAGAAAATTATAATAACTCCACGGAAGAATGGGGCGTCAAAAAGGATGAACAATACAATAATGGAACAAGCTAGAAGTATGAGGTTACATGTAGGACTATCTCTTTCTTTTTGGGAAGAAGAGGTAACCACAACTATGTACTTAATAAACAGAGGACCCTCAAGTGCCTTGGATGGAGACATACCCGAGGAGGCTTAGTTTGGTAAGAAATTTAATTACTCATTTATTGAAGTCTTTGGATGTGATATATTTTTTCATATTGACAAGGATGATAGGACCTAACTATATGATAAATTAGAATATGCACTTTCATTTGTTATAGTGGTGATGACTTTGTCTATAAATTTTTATTATTAAGGAAAAGAAAATAATTTTATCTAGGGATGTGGTCTTTAATGAGAAAGTTATGTATCGAGTAATAGTTGTAAGAAAACATGGAAGAATCCAGGAAAACATATGTAGTTGTAGAGGATCTTCCGGATGGGAAAGTGGCACATAAATCAGTTTAGGAACCTACTATATAGGAACCCGAAATTCCTATATTGAGGAGGTCTTCTAGGGTAAGAAGATAACATAAATGTTTTTCTCCTTTTCTTTATTATTTATTACTCATTGACAATCGAGAGCTAGAGAGGTTTGATATAGCAATGTAGGTAAATTCTAGGAAGAAGTGGGAGAAAGGCATAGATGAGGAGCATTAGTCTCTCATGGTGAAAAAGAATTGGGATTTTGCAAAGCTATGTGAAGGAAAAATAGCATTGCATAACAAGTGGGTGTACATAGGTAAAGAGGATGGAGGAAAGAAAAGACATAAGTTAAGTTTGGTGGTTAGGGGTTTGTACTGAAAAAAAAAAGTATACATTTTGATGATATTTTTTCTCCGTACTAAAAATTAATTCTATTAGAATTATTCTTGGAATAGCGGTAGAAGAAGACTTGCACTTAAAGCAAGTACATGTAAATACTACATTCGTCCATGGTGATTCGGAGGAGGATCTATACATAAAATAGTGAGAGGGATATGATGTGAAAATTGAATAAGAGCTTGTATGTCCCAAACAAGCTCCACGTAAATGCTATAATAAATTTGATATATTCATGATGAAGTAAGGTTATATTAGATGCCATTTCGACCAATATATTAAGAAAATTTAGGATGGCAAGTTATAACATCCTATACTGTATGTGGATACATATTGATTACTGAGAAAAAAAAATTTGCCGAAAAAAATAGTACTCAAGAAGAAGCTAAGTGAATCCTTTGATATGAAGGATTTGGAGGCAGGTAAACAAATCATTGGTATAAGGATATCTAGGGATAGGAAGGAACAAAAGATAACTTTATCTCAAGAAGATTACATTAAGAAGGTATTGGAGAGGTTTAATATGTAGGATAATAAACTGATTGATAATCCTTTAGGAGGGCATTTCAAGTTATCAAAGCATATGTGTCCCAAGATAGAGAAAAAGAAAAACCAAATGTCTAAGGTACCTTACTCATCAGTAGTTTCTAGTTTGATGTATGCCATGTTGTGCACTAGGTCGCATATTTCCCATGTAGTGGGAGTAGTTAGTAGATTTATGAGTGATCTAGGTAAAGATCTCTAAAAATTAGCAAAGTAGATCCTTTAGTACTTGAGAGGGACCATGGGGATAGTTTTGTACTACGGTGGTTCAACCACCACTTTGCATGGTTATGTAGATTGAGACATGACCTAAGATGTAGACCTCGAGAAGGAGCATGGTACGTGATATTTACACTATAGGTGGGAAAAGAATGAGCTAGATTTCATGACTACAAATTTGGATGGCTTTTCAACCAGAGAGGTTGATTATGTTCTTTGTCACATGGGAAAGAAAAGAGATGATTTAGTTAAATAAATTTCTTATGGAGTTAGGGCAAAAGCAAGAGGAAGGAAGCAACATATTAATAGTTAGAGTGTTATACACCTAGCTAAGAACTCTCCTTTCCACTCTAGGATGAATAATATACAGTTAAGGTACCATTTCATTAGGAAAAAAATGAAGGAAGAGAAGTTGAAGCTAGGAAAGATTCATACTAGTTAGAATCCTACAGATATGATGACTAAGGTGGTCAAAAGGGAGAAAATGAAGTTGTGATCAACTTTGGTTGGTCTTCATGAATGAAAGTAAAAGTTTGAAAATGTTTCTCAAAGGAAAAATAGTCTCCAAGTGGGAGATTATTATATTTTGGAGCCTATTTTTAGGCATGGAAGTGTTGACAACTGTACACTAAATTTTTTGTAAACTTTCGATAGTTTTATTTTCTCGATAAATGTTCATGATACCTTTGGATATGTGCTCTTCTCATATGGGTGGTATTTTGACCCATAAGTTTATGAGGTTTATTTGGCCCATGGTTTTGGTACCAATGGTATTTTAAAACTGCCTATGAAATTTACTATTGGTGTTCTTTTGGTGCATATGGAAGGGTATTGTACATTTTAGATGTGTATGAGTTCACGTGTGAATTTAGGAGAGTTTGTTGAGCATAGCCCCAAAAAAATCTAGGTATTGTGTAGAGAGAAAGAGGAGGCTTGTAATAAAATATGAGCAAGTGATTCTTTTTGGGTGTAGTCCAAATTGGGTGAACCACATTAAATATTATCTTTGTGTTGTGTTCTTTTATTTTCAGTAATTTTGTTTTACATCCGTGATATTATTGTGCATAGTAATTATAATATTGTTATTTTATGTGGGATTGTTTCACATATTTTATCCCTTATTTCCTAGCAAATATTATTGATAAAACAATAAATCATGGGCTAGCATACCGGTCCCTAGGATCCTCTGATTACTTCTTGTCATTGTAAACACTATCTATAAATCTATGGAGCACTCGAAGGTTTAATTGACTATTATTGTATGATATTGAATATAATATCCCTTGTGGAGGCATGTTCTTCGCTACATACCTTGAAAAGGGTTCAAGCCTTATGTAAATCTCATAATATATATTATTTGCAACATATAATTCATAATGGTTCGTGTGGAATAAAATTCTTATCGATTGCTAAGCTTCATTAAATATTTAATGGAACATCATAGGGGACACTAGGCTCAATATTTTATTATATTGAAAATAGTGATTAAATAATAAATCATTGTCTAACTTAGTGATTTGCTTGGATCCTACCTTTACCTCTTGTCATTGTGAACACTAAGCTGTACAAATTTTGGTCGCTAATATTTTTCATTGATTTTAATTGTATCATATTTATCGACTATCTCTGTTGTAGCCAAGTACTATAATACATTATTTCAAGAGGGATAAACACTTATGTACCTATCATAGGATATATTATTTGTAACATATTAATCACAACATTTCATAGGTACAAAATGGTTATTGACGACTAAGATTCATTACTTATTAAAAGGAACGACATAGGGTATGCTAGGCTCAACTATTTCTTATTTTTAAAATAGTGATGAAATAATAAATCATGGTCTAGCTTAGCAGCCACTAGGATCCTACTATTACCCTTTATAATTTTGAACACCGACTATACATATTTTTTTCTAGAAGTATTTTTCATTGATTGAATTTTGTAATATTGGCTAGAATATCTCTATCATAGTTAAGTATTGCACAACATACCCTCAATAGGGATCAAACCTTATGTAGTTATCATAGGAAATATTTTTGCAACATAAAATTCATAACGGTTCGTATGGAAAAAAATTCCTACATACCACTAATATTCATTACTTATTGAAATGAAATGAATAGGAGACACTAGGATCAATGGTTTCTTATTTTAAAAATAGTGATAAAAAAAAAAATTGTCTAGCGTAGTGGCTACTAGAATCCTACAATTTCGTCTTGTCATTGTAAACATTATCTATACATATATGGAGCACTAGTAGGTTTCTTTCATTATAATTATATCATATTAGGTGGACTATCCCTTGTGGAGCCCTGTGTTGTACTACATGTATTCGAGAGGGATCAATCCTTATATAATTCTCATTAGATATATTTTTGTGAAAAAAAAAAGAGTTCGGTTCGTATCGGAAAAATTTCTTCATGACCGCTAAGGTTCATTTCTTATTAAAATAAATGGCAAAAGGGATATTAGGCTCAACAATTTCTTATTTTTAAAATAGTAAGGAAATAATAATTTTTGGTCTATCTTAGTAGCTACTAGGTTCCTACCATTACCATTTGTCATTGTGAACACTATTTGTACAATTTTTTTTTTTAGTATTTTTCATTGATTTCAATTATATCATGTTGACTAGACTATCTTTGACATACCCAAGTGATGTGATACATACCCTCAAGAGTGATCAAGCCTTATGTAGTTATCATAAGCTATATTGTATGTAACATATAATTCACAATGGTTCGTATGTGAAAAAGTGCTCAAGGATTGCTAAGATTTATTACTTATTGAAAGGAACGATATATGGCACACTAGGCTCAACATTTTCTTATTTTGAAAATAAAGGTAAAAATAAATCATGGTCTAGCTTAGCGGCCACTCGGTTCCTACCATTTCCTATTATCATTTTCAACATTGTCTATACATCTATGAAGTGCTAATAGGTTTCATTGATTATAATTGTATCATATTGGGTGGAATATCCCTAGTAGATCCATGTGTTGCACTACCTATACTCGATAGGGATGAAACCTTATCTAGTTCTCATTAGATATATATTTTTTCTAACATATAATTCATTTCAGTTCAAATTTGAGAAAAATCCTAGCAACCGCTAAGGTTCATTACTTATTGAAAGGAATAACATAGGGGACGCTAGGCTCAACAGTTTCTTATTTTGAAAATAGTGATGAAATAATAAATCATGGTCTAGCTTAGCGACCGATAGGATCCTACCATCAACCTTTATCATTTTGAACATTAAGCTGTAAAGTTTTTGTCACTACAATTTGTCATTGATTTGAATTGTATAATATTAGCTAGACTATCTCTCGGGATAGCCAATTAATGCATTACATACCCTAAAGAGAGATAGATCCTTATGTAGTTATCATAATATATATTTTTTGTAACATATAATTTATAATGGTTCATATGGGATAAAATTCTTAAGGACAAGTGTTGGTCGTCAAAAGAAGATCCTAATGAGAGCAACAGTCAGGGGACAAGAAGTCCCTCCTCTTTGATGGGAGAGGTTCCCTTATTTAAAGCAAGACTTATTTACAAATGGATATCATGAAAGTGTTGTGAAAAATAGATTATCAATCACAAAAGCATAGAGGAATGAAGACGCGGAAATAAGCAGAAAAGCATTCTCCAGAATTATAGATGACAAAATAATTCTTTATGCGTGCCAGGATACAATGAATTAGAATTGAACCATTTGTATTTGAATTACTGAGATGCAATTTAGAAGGACACACAGTTCCATAAATAACATCCACAAGAATACAAAGCTTCTTGGTATAATGCAGACAAATGATCTAATAATGTTTAACAGATAGCTGCGAAATAAAGGAATCAGATGAATAAAGAAAGAAGATCCTTTTGTATTGATTGCCATATTATTTCTTACACTTTCAGAGATAAGCCAAGTTCCTCTTCCACAATGGTGAAGAGAGACCATTATATAGTTTACAAATCAGTTACTCTTGGTAACTACTTCTTTTAACTAATGCTTAGTTAAAGGGCTGCTAATCACAATACCCCAACTAATTACAATAAATCGATGAAGAAAGGAAGAAAGGAGAAGAATCAGGAGAAGAAGACAGGTGTTCATGATTGAGAGGGGCCCACTGATTTTAGGATCTGTTGTCTAAATATTTTCAATGCCTCTGCTATGTCTCTGCCACATGGTACCGATGTATTGGTAGTGGACTGGGTCCAAAATCCAAGGCACTTCTCCATCTCTTTGTTGAATTCAACATGTGTATGATAATCTTTATTTGCTTCTTCAATAGCAGACTGGAGAGAGTAGATCTCCTTCATCTTTTCTTTGGAAATGGAATCCTCCTTGAACAAATTATCTTTGACAAAAGCTCTGAATTGAGCTTTGATTTCTTACAAGGAGAGGGGTACACCAGAGGTCTCATCATGGAGGTGGCAATGTATATCTTTAAAAGTGGATACCACCAAAGTTTTGAAGGCCTCACCCTTCTACAGCTATTTTTCAGCTCTCCCAAAGCTTCTTCTAGCACCTTGATTTTCCATTCCACACTGTATACCCATGATTTTGACAAGTTATCTTTTGCATCATCGAAGACTTTGCTTGCCATTAAAATATTCTCATCAGTCTGTCCCATGAGGTGAAGGTCTACTATACAGCTGCTCCAGAGTTTGAGCTCTTTATCTATATTTCCAATAGTGGAGGAGAGCTTCATGTTGCAGATTATTCACCTTCTCATTGAGTTTGAAGGCTTCACCAATGAAATTCAACCCTGCAATGAGCATGTCATCCACCATGGCCTCCATAGCCCTTCCATAGATAGAATATCTGTGTATGTCTTTGATACTCTGGACTTCATCTTGGCTGAGGATCATAGGTGGTGGAAGAGTAGTCAGTGGGGTAGGATCTAAAACTTTATCCTTGGACAACAGAGACTTGATAAAACTGTAAGAACCTGAGCCTACTCCTCCAGCTGCTCTATGGTTTGTTGCCCTTTCTCCACCCTCCCAATGACCCTGGTGACTGTTTCCTAAAGATTGTGGATCTCACCTTCAGGAGTGGACTCTCCCATGGGAATCCTTGAGAGCTCTAGATCAGATGTTTACAAATCATGCTCTGGCTTGTCTACTTTGGGCTTGGCTATCTCCAGGAATTACTGGCCCTGAGCATCAGATACTATTCTTGAGGTAGTCCTGGCCTTCTTGGCGGGAGTAGGAGTAGTGCCTAACAAGGCCACCACAACATCAAAGTTGGGTCCCGAGATCCGAGAAGAGGACTTTCTCTTCCTACTATCGACGAGAGGCTGCACCCATGCAAAAGAGGAGGAGGAAGAAGAAGGTGGGGCAAGAGGACCAAGAGATAGAGAACTCATAGCACTCAGGGTGTGCACTGCTTGTTGCTTCTAGTTGAGATATGAGTGGGATGCTCGGGGTTTATGGTATAGAAGAGTCAATGGCGCTTGGAAGCTCAGTGCTTTGGACTTCTTTGTCTTTATCCATTGGGGCTTCTAGAGCACTTATGGAGGCTGGCACCTCACTCTCTTCACTTTCACTAAGAACAATAATGTTCTTTGGGCCTGATGGAAATTCCAAATGCTTCATCATAGGATCTTCTTCAACAGGTTCCTTTTTTACCTCCTTGATTTTCTTCTGATATACTTGAGTGGATGAGGAAGGAGTGGAGGATGTAGGACCTTTAGTTGATGAGGTAGGAGGAGTCTACACAGGTGCTTCCGAACTAGGTGTCAATGCCTCCCTCCTTGGTGTTGAAGTATCCTTGGAGGAGGACTCTCCTGAATGCCTTCTAAGTTCACGGACTCTCCTATCAAACCAGATTTTGGTTCTTACTAGGACAGGGGCTAAGATTTCAGCCAGATCATCCTTTTCTTTCTTGAACCAATCCAAATCTTCCAAGGGAGTGTGTTTGATCATGGTGTCATACTCATATGAAAATAGGTCAGAATTATCATCCTGCAACCCTTCCGGAACTTGATACAAGTTAAGCTCTTGAATTAGTTGGAGAGAAAACCTACCATAATGCCACCTCCTTGCCTCAAAATCATCAACACAGTCAGCCCAATAGTCTTCAGTGTCTTCCCTATGGTAGTAATTGATCTTGATGTTCTGTTCAATAAATTTCTTCAAATCAAAACAAGTTCTTGGCCTGAAGAAATGGACAGTGATGGGAGCTAGGGCTCTTTCTATGTTTTGTGCATCTAGAGCCGTCTTGCAGGTGTAATTTCCCAAAGATATGGGGAAGTGCAGGCCAGTAATTTTCTTATCCCTGTAGGTTCTGTGCAACTTGTCTAGTTTCTGCATATCTCGATCAAGGCCATTTTATCGTTGCAGAACATAGGAAGCTTGAGAGGAGTGCTCTCATAACCTGCAAGCCTTATATAGGAGAATTTTCTAAACTGGATGAAGTAGGCACCGTAGTGTGATATTAGGCTCATGGCTTCATCTGAGAACCTCCTTGTAGTGTCGCTCTCCAGAAGCCTTACAATGTACATGGTGAAAGCATCAATCACCATCCTGAAGTTACAATTCTTTGGTGTCAGGATGAATTGAGGGTAGTAGGCATATACAGGGTCACCCTTATGAGCATCAATGTATGAGAATCCAAACCATTTCCTCGATGCTGCTAGGGTATACATTAGGTATGAAGTCATGTAGAACTTCTTGGTTTGTTGTACATTAGACAGCTGCTCTACTAAGTTCATGCTAATGATTTCTACCCAGTTGATGTTCTGAGTTCCTTCACACACCATGTTGATAAGGGGGCACATCTAGAAATGGAATTCATTGGTAGAGGGTAAGCCCATGACCCGAGCTAGCAGGATTATAAAATATGATAGCTCCTTGTTGAAATTGGCATGGAACAAAACCTTGGATAGATGGGACGCCCCCTTTTTAGGGTTTTTAAGCCAAGACTTTGCCACCCGCGCCTTGTATTTCTCACTGTCCTGATCGAAGAGGGCCTGTGCCTGGTTTTGAGAGATTACTATAGAATTTTCCATCTCAGGAATCCTTAGGGTAGTGCCAATGGTGGCAGCATTGAGCTTGGTGATGAGCTCTCTATGCACATTAAATGCGATATCGGATTGAAATGAGCACCGCAGGAGAGTATTGTATCTACGCATTGTACTGAGATTGGGAAACCAGCGGCGAATGCCAAGCCACTATCATGAATCATTTGTGCCATAGGAGAGGGTTTGAGTCTGTCATCCTTGTCTAGAAATCCCCAAAGTCAAGGTGGCAAACTTCACTGTCCCCGATATCGGGAACGACAAACTCGAGTGGTGAAACGCATTCGACCTTGAAATTTAATCTTCATGTTGATAGCGGCTTGAGAAACATAGTTCACAGACTGAACTCTTGATGGAATTACAAAGGAATCGGGTATACGCATAGAAACTCGACTTGCGAGGGTATGAGCAATTGGTAGTAAGAAAGCAGTGTGCAAAATGTGTAGGGGTAGTTCATTAAATAGCCATTTAGAGAGAGAAAGATAATAAATGCACATTAAATACACATCTACCAACTTGAAAAGCAAGATATTTGGGAAGAACGGGAAAAATTAGCCCGTATGGCCTTTGGTTCATTTGGGACATGTGGGATGTGAAAGTGCGATTCGGCTAATACAGTGACGCGAGGAAAAGATGCACAAATGCTTTCGGGACATGAGGGACGAAAGTACGCGGAGAGCACGATTCGACCGAATCATGCGAAAGGTGAACATCAAGTGGGGGAAAAGTTGGGACACATAGGACAAAAATGTCCGATGGGCTCAAAAGAAAGAGACTTCGGGTAAAACGGCTGATCGATGAACATGGAGCCCAAAGGAACTTGGGACACTTGTGACAAAAATTTCTGACAGACCCACAAATCACATAGAATGACCCATAAATGCAGATTTTTTCAAAACTTTTCATCTTATCCCCTCACCAAAACAACATAAAAGGCATTTAACTTAGAAATTCTCAATTCTGAACTTCTCAAAAGATGGGGAATTTTTAGAGGACAACACAACCAAGATACCATTTTTATTGAAAGGAACAACGTAGGGAACACGAGACTAAACAATTTATTAGTTTAAAAATAGTGATAAAATATGAATCAAGATCTAGCGTAGCGATCGTTAAGCTCCTACCATTTCATCTTGTCATTGTGAACACTATCTATTCATCTATGTAGCACTAGTAGGTTTCATTGATTATAATTATATCATATTGGATGGACTATCCCTAGCGGATCCATGTGTTGTACTACATGCATGTGAGAGGGATCAAGACTTATATAGTTCTCATTAGATATATTATTTTTAAAATATAATTCAATTCAGTTCATATGGGATAAAATTCATGGCAACTACTAAGGTACATTGCTTATTGAAAGGAATGGCATAAGGGAAGTTAGGCCCAACAATTTCTTATTTTTAAATTAGCTATTGAAATGAACGACACAAGCTGAAACTAGGCTCAAAAATTCTATCGATGACAACCTATAATGTGTCATACATTTTGGGAAGGAATCCTAGAAAATATAGAGGATAACATCCGTAAAGATTCTCCTCGATAAATGAATGGCCAACATTAAACATCCATAGTTTTTCATTAACACCTATATAAAGGAATATCTTAGTGGTTGATATGACCTAACGCTTTATTATTTTAAATGTTGCATTGGAATAACAAATCATTGTAATGAGGTTCAACGATCTCTAAGTTTTTTCCTGTCTCTAAGTCAATATGAAATATGTGTCCTTTATAATGTTTCCTAACTATCTAGTTCAAACTTGCCACATGGCACATTTTAATTGGAGAATTATATTAAATTAGTGCGCATTATATTTAACAATGTCAATATCAATTTTGATAATAAAATAGAAATAAAGGTGCGTATATTATTCTATTAAACTTTAAAACTATGTTTAGGATTTATTTCTTTTATTTTCTTATATTATATTTGTTATTATGTTTATATTATTATATGTTATAGACAATAACAAATTGTATTGTTTTGAATTTATGTTATTTTTGTATTTCGTAATGAGGTAAAAATTTAAATTTTGAATTGTGAATTTCCCGCTTTTATGAATATTTAAAATTTCAATATCCTACACTTTTTCTTTATGAGGGGGAAAGTCAAATTTTCAAATTTTGAAATCCCACACTTTTTCTATTTTCAAAATTTCTATCATGGGATGTTCCAAACAAACTAGTAAATACTCTCAAAATTGAAGAACAATATGTGTAGGTTATATATTATAGGGATGAGTTTATGAATACTAAATGTCTTTTGCAAGGAATATAATATTATTTGTAGAGAAGGTACACAAAGGACGTACACAAAATATCTTGTGAATAAAATTTTCCAGAGAGTTTGTTTAAGGTAGATGATGGAGGTTTCATGAGACATCATTGAGCATGAAATAATCTCAAATGTTACTAAATCATGTATTTATAAAAATCTCTATTACAGATAAAGTGTACCTTTTGTGACAATGGGCTCTAGTAGTCACTTTGTAATAATTTAGTTCCTATGTTTTGTATGGAAGTTCAATCCTAATTTTCCTACAGAATCCCAATCCGCACTCACCCCACTATGCCCTACCGCATTGCACTCCATAGTCCAACCATAATTTCCAATTCCTTTTGATATTTTTTCCAAAACACCTTTTTCTCCATAAAAACACAATTGTTATTGTGCACTAACAAAAGAAAATGGAATCCCTTTTCAGGTCAAGTATTTCTCTATGTTGAATGCTTTCCCATTTCTACCCTTCTATGTATATATCTATGTATTTTCTTTTGAATTTTTTGTTCTCGTTCATTTGATTGTTTCTTCCCAATAATGATGGCACTGTCGTATAGTGAGTTTTTTTAAATTTTAATGTTTGCAAATAAATGTGGAAAACAAATTATTGTACAGATTTTTACATGGTTTCCTCTTAGAAATTTTAGGAAATCTACGAGGTTAACAAATCACTTAAAAATATAGAACCATATTAAGTATTCAATAGGATGATAAATATTTTTAATTATATACTTTTCAATTGTATAAATACTCAAATGTAATGTCTTCAGCAATTTTATTTTTGTACAATGGAAGGTAAACATATTATATATATACTTAAATATTATTAAATATAAATATTAATCATGATATATTCAAATATATATTTCATTTTGTGCCCACTAAGATAAGAAAAAAATTCAAATAGCTTTGTGGTTGCCACGTTATAATTATTTATTTCAAAAACCAATTTATTGAACGTGAAATTTATTTCAAATTGAATGTGAAAGTAGAAATAATATATTTCATTTAAAATATTTTATTTAATATTCTATGTATTATTGGAGAGAGATAGAGTGTTGTTATACACATTAATACATGATTCTACACGTATATTTATGTATCTATTATGTAAAATCCATATTTATTTGTTATTGTTTATAGCTTTTCAATATGATTTCTCATATAGGAATACACTCAACCATGAAAAGTTTTGCCTAGCCTAGTGGATGCTAGGATATAATTCTTCTTTGTAGAAAACATTTGGTTTGCATAGTAGCATGAGTGGCTCCATCTTTTTGAATATAGGAAATAATTCTTTTTTTGGGCCTAGCCAACGGTAGTTTATTTATATCTTGTTTTATAGTGAAAGTTTAACAATTTATATTTATAAAATCATTCCATTATAAACAATATATACTTTTCATTAGGAATAGCTTAGAAATTTGCTAGGTTGAAACAAGTAGATCACATCGTATATAAAAACTAGTTGATTAGTTTCTCAACCAATACTCCAAATTTATTAAATCTTCATAAAAGTACAAATCAAACCTAAATATTTTATAAAAAAAGATAAATATATACATAAATATATAACACATAATAATTTAATTTTTAGATCTTTGTGATCGTTGGGTAAAGCCTCTCGTAAAATTTATTATTTCGATTTAAAAATTTGAAGTAAGATATTTTGAGATTAGCGGTTACTAGGTTATCCCACCACATAATATTTGAGGCCTACGAGTGGTTAGGATGTAACACTTTAAACTAATAATAATATTAGCCGACACTATATTAGACCACCACATAATATGTATTGATTGGATTTAATAAAGTATAGGAATATATTGTGAACTTAGCGACCACTAGGTTATGCCACAACATATTATTTTGAGCTTGCAATCGCTAGGATTTAACAATATAAACTAATATATTATGAGAGTAGTGTACGCTATGTTAGGCCACAACATAATATGTATCAATAGGATTTAACAAATTAATGGAATATATTATTACCTTAGTGGTCTGCTAGGTTAGGCCATGCCATAATAAGCTTATGTGCCATGCAAGGATATTGTTAGACCTTTTTCATTGTCATATGTGTTTTAATTGATGTCAAATTATATTGATAAAAAAATTATTTGATGTTAAGCGACATTGATGAATAAAAGGGTTTATTAAGTAATTGGTAAAGTGAGAAAGTGATAAAGATGAAGGTTGATTAGTAGTGTCGATCACAAAGGAGTTCGGGTGATTCCATAGAAATAGGAGTCATAAGAGTGATAGATGCATGATCAAGTAGATAAGGTGTGTGTCATGAATCCTCTTGAGATGGTATGGAGAGTCTCATATCGTTAATGAGTGTTCATGATCAATTCTTTGGAAAAGTGACTAAATAGTGTCATCTCTCAAAGGATTATGAATGATCAAGGATAAGTTATGAGGGACTTAATTTTTTTTTTGCAAGCCGTGGATATGAGGAGATATCCACCGAAGTCTTGAAGTATCCATCGAAGAATTAAAGAAAGTCATAGAGGTTTAGTGGAATCCGTGGAGCTCTAAAAGAATTCACAAAGGTTTAGTGGAATCCAGAGCTCTAGAAGAAGTTGCGGAAGCCTAGTAAAAGTTGCATGTAAAAATATGAAGTCGTCAAAGGAAAAATAAGCCAAAGGACAAGCCTTAAGAAAAATGGTAAGGCCCTGAGATGTGAAGGAAGAGCTGTGAAAATATGAATAGTCTAAAGTCAAAGTTGATGGAGTAAGGAAATCTTGAGAAAGTCACGCACAAAGGGAAAACCGGTGAAGAACTAGAAAAGTAGCTAAGAAAAGCCATTGGTAAAGGGATAGAGTTTCGTACATGGAACAAAGCCACAAAAAGGTAGTGGATAATAAGTAAATCTATGTAACATTACAAAAGTTGTGAAGAAAATAAAAAAATATGTGGATAACTTAAAATCCACTAAGAAAGGAGAAAAGTCGTAGAATAAGGATATTACCATGATAAAAGAAAACATCAAAGAAGCTTATAAAATATGTGGATTTGAAAAGATGGAATTGACAAGACTCAAGGAAAATCAAATTTATTTAAACATGGACAAGTGATATTTTCTCTCCAAAATCGATGGTGATTCGATGTATTGGTAACTACGGCTTAGCATACGAATTGAGCTCAATGAAGAATGAAGAAATTTGTAGTTTCATCTCGTCAACATTTTATGCTAATTGAATTTTTGAAATATATTTAAACTTTCTATGTGATTCCTAATTTCAAGGAAAAATTAAATATCATATTTAAGAAAATAGCATGCTCATCTTGATCATGTTAGAAATCCTAGAAAGATGAGAAATCTAATTTTAGGTATTGGTTAATAAATATTTTCTGGTGAGTATATAAAAGAGGTGAAATCAAGATGAATATAAGAAGATAAAAATATGGAGTTAGTTGTATATATTTAATGGATCATATTTTTAGGTGCAAAATAAGTAAGAGTGCATGACACGCCAAAAAAGGTGATGAATAGTATCGATTGACTATATAAAGGGAATTTCATGCTAATAAAGTTTTTTCTCAAGAAAAAAATGATGCATTCAAGTTGAAGGAGTGAATGAATAAAATGAGTAATGTGGGTATCGAGGGAAGAGTTTTAAAATTTATTAGATGCATTATAGATTAATAGAATCATCAAGAGAATTATCATGAGTTGAAGATATCAAGATTTGAATATCTAAAGAATAGATAAAAGAGAGAGAAAGGTAAGTCAAGCCAAGGAGATTTTAATAAAAATAAATGACACGAGACATTACTAGACGTCTAATGTTGACGAAGGAGAGACAAGTAGATATCGTGAAAAGAAAGAAGATGTAGTTGCATGATGCATAATTGTTGAAGAGAGGAGAAAGAGAAGCCGAGAACCGAGTTGTTGCAAAGAGAGAAATATGACGCTACTAAATAATAAAGAGAAGAGTTGTGTGCGAAGGATATCGAGTTATTATATGAAGACCATATGTGCGAGAGAAAAGTAGAAAATATGATAAGTTTAATTTTAGAGAGGAGAGATCAGAAAAGGTAAAGAAAACATTGTCTATCTAACTTTGAAAATTGATTGTAATTCAATGAAACAACAAGGTGATCGTAATCAGTTGTATGTGCAACATGGAAACTAGATGATCAAAAAATTTATGAATAAAAAGTCCAAGTTCTAGCTTAGTATTTTTAGGGGTTACAACCTCCTTGTGACTAGATGTTTGTAAAAGATCATTTGTAGCTTATTAAATTGGGGGTTAGTGCTCCTTGTAAGTGGGTGCTTGAATAATATGAAGTGTGTACTTTATGGTTTGAGTGGGCGCTCAACCAAAACTAGTGTAAACCTTTGGAATTGGTGTTCCTAATAATGTGTTGGTCTCATTGCATTTTTTTCCTAAAGGGTTTCCCACATTATGTCTTGCTTCCTCATGTGGATGTTTTAATGAGATATTCTATATCCTTATTATTAATGTTGAATACTTATGAAAATAAATAATGTTTAACGAATGAGATAAAGAAGAGAAAATTTAATGTAATTTTTATCAAAGACGGATTCATCCCCTCAACGCGCCTAAAATCTCTAACAATTGGTATGACAAAGTAGTGGTTCTTCTTTATTAATACGAGACAGATTGGAGGTGATCCACGAGCACATTAGCATGGAAAAATCACCTTACATAAAGTATTAGGATGAAACTCAAAAAGAAAGATTAATGATGGCAATGGAAAGTTGTAGCAGCTCAAAAATGATTCGAGATGATGAATACGTAGAGGTCAATCTAGAAGCTGAGTTGGAATGTTCTCTAGAGGAATTATATAAATAATGGAAGAAAAATACGATATTGAAAGCCTACATCAGTTCTATAAGAATCACATAACTCTTCTCAAAAAGGAATTAAGAAAGCTATATCAAAAGGATGACCAAGTGTGTAAAAATAAGGATCCTCAATGAGAGAAGGATTTAGATTCTCTAAAACTTAAAGAATAAGAGATTATTAGAATAAAAACCTTGGTGAAGGATAAAGAAGGAAAAAAATACACTATGAAGAAGTAGTGATCCAAATGGAGAAAGAACACGAAGAAAATGTAGAGGAACTTTAATAATAAATAAATCTAATATATAAAGTGCTCAAGGATAAAATTGAATATTGTGACAACTCATCTCAGCCATGAAGATATTTCAAGATCACCTTAATCAAGAAAATCCATTAAATGTGAAGAACAAAAAGGATAAATAAGATATCTTCCAGAATCGTGAAGAAGACTTAAGGCTTCTAAAAATTGAGTTGAACAGTCACCAATCGGTATAATGACTTACTAGGAAAAAAATACAAGCTGACATAATAAACCAAATAGGATTGAAAGATGAGTCAAGAAAAATATGTTTTCAAATATTCTCATAAAATAAGGAGGATGATGGTTCCAGTATGCAACTAAAAGGAAATAGACCAAAGTGAAAAATAAAGTGGATGATTCAAATGAATCAGACAAGCCAACGTATCCATGTATAAGAGAAAATTTATGTATATTGTCATAGGGTCATGGAGTGTAAATGGCTCATGATAGACAAAGAACATCCATGGAGGGATAATAGATCTGAGTTTGAGAAAAATAGGATGTGTTTTAATTGTCATGAAAAAGGCATATTGCTAGATATTGCTTCCAAAAATCTTCAAGATAGTTTAGCAATGATCACTCACATTCAAAGAAAAGGATAAATAAGGTAATGTGTTATATATGTTATACAATTCGGCATTATTCAAAGCATTTTTGTCAAAATGAACAACCTAAACACGTTAGTAGGATCCATATCGTGAATTGGAAAGAAAAGAAGACTTCTACCATTAAAATGATTCCTAAGAATCATAAAAAAATTAAAAAGACTCAAACAACTCTTGAAGAGAAGAATATGAGATGGGTATATAGGATTAACGGAGAAAAACAAGAAGTCAAAGAAGAAAATAAGGAGAATAAATCAATGAAGAATTTCTTCCTCAAGCGGTAATAGAGAAAATGCAACATATGTGTCTTACTGACATACAAGTTGAAAAAGAGAGGTCAAGTGATATGATAGTCATGCCAAGAGATGCATTCAAGAAGAGTGACAAGAGAACAAGGACCAAGAAAGATGAAATTGATTCATCATGTTGTTATGATGACTTCTTGTTGTTTTGATAGGACCTAAGAAGACATGATATACCTTCTCTAAGCTTCTAGAAGGTATACCAAATCTAGAGGAATCATAGTTCAAAATTCATCATGATGAATTTGAACAAGAAAGTCAAGAATGTCAGTCCATTTTTGTAGTTTTTCTCGTAGTATCTTAGGAAACATGCCAAGGTATGTCATATGTGATGTGCTCCATGTTAAATAATGGAGTGTATATTGAAGTCCTAGTCTATCCCCCCGAGTCAAAATAGAAAGAGACAATTTTCAATCATTTCTGAATCATCTATGTGTCTCCTTATCCTTGTCATTGTTATAGTCAAGTGAGAAGTGGTCTTTTGAGAAAAATATTGAATCAATGAAGTTTTTTATATAGTAAAAACATGAGTCGAAACAGTTCGATTTTATTTGCATATGAATGAATGTGAGTGTCCATGTCATGGTTGAGTCATCCATTGGCTAGTTTTTATCAAGTAGCATATGTCCATGGTTGAAAATCGGTCACGTGGTCATAAAATCCTCATGCCTTAAGTATTGAAAGAAAATTTTATCCTTTGTCAAATTTTATCATGACAAAATGCAACAAAGAAATGTCAAATCTGAATTTAAAATATTTTGGTCACATGTGAAACTTGATGATCGAAAGTCCAGCCATTTGTGCCAAGTGTCAAAGTTTGTTGTCATGATCTCTAAATGAAAGATGTTTGATGTACACGTGTGTATTCATGATATAAGGGCACATTCAATAATTAGCTCTGTCACACAACCTATTGATATCAATAAAGTGATGAGAGATCTTAATAATCTGCAAGTTTGAGAAAAGGTGACAGAATGTGTGCGAGTAACCAGTGATGAGAAAATTATTATAGATTACTAGTATGGAATTAGGTGTTATTATCCTTGATTTACAAATACATGATTTATCTCTCAAAGATATTGTTGAAAGGTATTGGATTATCTGATGGTGAATATATATTCCAAGAGTGCTCTTGCATAATAGTTGTTATCTCCCAACTAAATTGGTGTTTTAAATTATTCAAAGAGGATAGTTTATGTATAATGCATGCTCGAAATATGTTTTGAGCAGCTTTAGTTTGAGCTAATGAGTACATATGAATGAGTTGGAAAAAGAAGATAGGCTATGAAATGAGAAAATTAGTGCAAGCCACAAGTGAAAACATAACACTAAGTAGTGCATAAGTGTCATGAAGCTTGAGACCAAGGAATTAGAAGAGGACATTCATATTTTTTTGGGTAGAGTCTTTGGGACACAAATATGAAACATACTAGAAGGAATACAACCACAATAAGATCATATGGACAAGGAGAATTTAGTTCCAATTAAAGAAAAATGGAGTGAATCATAACATATAATAGCGAGAGTGACTCTAATAGTTAAAAGCACAACATTATCCAAGACAGGGATATTAGTGATCAAGTGGATCAATTTTGTTTCCAATTGGAGAAAATAAATATGGAACATAGTCTCAAGTAGAGAATTCTCATGAAATATCAGCTTCAAATCAGTGCAAAAAGTATTCTTGTGAGGGGGAGCTTGTTGAGGTAATAACATGAAATATCAACCTTACCTTCATTTTCATCCTTATGTGGCATAGATAGCCATTTGTCATTGTTTTCAAAGGGGAGAGACATGGATAACATAAACAAACTAGTAATATCAAAAGATAATAGGGATGAGAAGAGAGGAGAGACACTAAAATCATAGATGCAAAGTGATATGGAAAGGGGAGATATGTTAACAACATAAATTCATCGAGGAGAGATTCAAAATGTTATCGGAAAATAGGTATCAAATCACTTTTCCATTAAAGTTTGTAGGTTTCTATGGTGTTGTAGTTTTTCAATCAATAAAAAAGGTGGAGATTGTTGGACCCTTTTCATTATCATATTCGTTGTCATTGATGTCAATTTATATTGATGGAAAAATTAGTTGATGTCAAGTAGCATTGATGGAAAAAACGGTTGATTGGTAATTGGTAAAGTGAGAAAGTGATGAAGATGAAGACTGATTGGTAATGTCATCGCACAAAGGATTTCTAGGTGATTTCATGGAGATAAGATCCATAATAGTGATAGATGCATGCTCAAGTAGATAAAGTGTGTGTGATGAATCCTATGTGAATGATATGGAGAGTCTCATATTGTTAATGAGTGTTCATGATCAAATCTATGGCTAAGTGACTATATAGTGTTAGATCTCAAGAGCTTCAAAATGTTCAAGGATAATTTTTTGTGTAAGCCATGGATATAATGATAGATCTTCGAAAGTCTTGAATTATCCCATTAAGACTTGTATAAAGTTTTTTAGATTTAGTGGAAGCTGCAAAGCTCTAGAAGAATCTGCATAAGCTTAGTAAAGGTTGTAAGTAAAAGGATGAAGCCACCTTTGAAGCACAAAAAGCCAAAGGACAAGCCATGAGTGACAATGGTAAGGCCATAGATGTGAAGGAAGAGACACGAAGTATGAATAGTCTGAAGGAAAATCCACAGGAGTAAGGAAATATTGAGAATGCAATGCATAAAGGAAAAATCCATGAAGAACCAGAAAATCCACTAACAAGAAAGCCACGAAGAATATTAAAGTCCATGGGTAAAGGGATAGAGTCGTAGACATGGAACAAAGTCGCAGAAAGGAAGTGGACAAGAAGTAAAGCCATGTAACATTGAAAAAGATGCAAAGAAAAATTAAAAGCCGCAAAGAAAGGAGAAAAACCACAAAATAAGGATATTTCCACGATATAAAGGAAAATTCCAAAGAATCTTATAAAATCCGTGGATTGAACAAGATGGACTGGACAAGATAGGAGGAAAATCAAAATGATTTAAACATGGACAAGTGAGATTGTGTTATGCAAAATCGGTGGTGATTTGAGTTTTGGTAATTGCGGATGAGCATACGACTTGAGCTCCACGAAGAACAATGAAATCTACGATTCTAGATCTCAACATTTAATGCTCATTGAATTATTGGAAATACAGTTACACTTTCTGTGTGATTCCTGATTTCAAGGAAAAATAAAATATATGTGAAGAAAACATCTTGCTCATCTCAATCACGTTGGAAATCCTATAAAGATGAGTAATATATTTTTAAGTATTGGCTAATAAATATTTTTTTTGAGTGCGAGAGAAAAATTAGAAATCACGTTGAATATTGAAAGAGAAAAATTTGGATTTAGTTGTATACATTTAATGGACCATATTTTTAGGAAAAAAATCGGAAGATTGCACGATACGCCAAAGGAGGTGATGAATAGTGTCGATTGAATATGTAGAGGGAACTCAATGCTAATATAGTTGTTGCCCAAGGGATAAAATGATGCATTCAAGTTGAAGGAGTGACCAAATAAAAGGAGTAATGCAGGTATGAGGGAAGAGTTTGAAAATTGATCGATGCATTACAGATTAATGGAATCATCAAGAGCACTCTCATGAGCGTAAGATATAAAGAGTGGAAGATCTAAATCATGGAGAAAAGAGAGAGAAAGGGAATTCAAGCCAAAGAGATTTTTAGAGAAAGAAATGACAATAATTAGTTACTAAACATTTAATGTTGATGAAGGAGAGATGATAAGAGATCTATGTAAGGAAATAAGATCATTTTGCATGATGAAGACTTGTTGAAGAGAAGAGAAAAATACGTTGAGAAATGAGTTGTTGCAGAGAGAGAAAGAGGACACTACTAAATAATAAAGAGAATAAATGTGTTTAGAATTAGACCGAGTTATCGATGAAGAAGTGATGTGCTTGAAAATTAGAAAATATGATAAGTTGAATGTGAGAGAGGAGAGATCAGAAAAAGGTAAAGAAAACATTGCATATCTAACTTTTAAGAGTGATTGTAAATGAATGAAAAATCAAGGTGATCATAATCAATTGTATGGGCAACATGGAGACAAGTTGATTAAAATTTGTATGAATAATAAATATAAGTTGTAACTTAGAATTTTCAGGGGGTTGCATCTTGCTTGCGGGTGGATGCCTTCAAAATATTAGTTGTAGATGATTAAATTAGGGGTTGGTTCTCCTTGCAAGTGGGTGCTTTCTATAACTCTTGAGTGGGTGCTCATTTTATCTTCAAGTGGGTGCTTGAAGAATCTAAATTGGGTGCTTCAGGGGTTGATTTAGTTCTCAATGAATCCATTATAAGCATTTGGAATTGGTGTTCCTAATCAAGTGTTTCCTTTAGTGGATTTTTTCCCGAAAGTTTTTCCCACATTATATATTCTATCATCATGTGGATGTGTATGCTCCTTATTCTCTATCCTTATGATTAATGTTGCATGCTTATGGCAATCAATAATTTTTAAGAGTAAAGAAAAGAGTTGTAACATATAAAGAAGAGGAAATTGATTGTTAGTTTTTATCAAAGCACTAATTCACCCCCGTCCCTCTCTTAGTTCCTAAAATATCTAACAGATATGCCAAAAATTAATATTTAGATATTAACATTCGCTAGGATTTAACAAATTCAATTCACACAGTTTTAGCTTAGCACAAGCTAGGTAATTTAGCAATGTAATAATTCAAGCTAAAGGGCCACTTACATTTAATAGATTACATAAATACATTTTGATCTTAGAATCTACTAGCTTATGCCTTAATATAATATAACAAATTATATTGTAATCTTAGATGTTAATAGATTTCAACAATTTAAAGTAATATTTTCTCTTTTCAATTACATCTATGTTAAAAATGCTATTTAATTTGGAGAACTGTATAACACATAAAAGGTTGACGTTTAGACCTTAGTGGTCGCTAGCTAAAGCCTCTAGTAAATAAAGTAGACGAATCCTATTTTATGAAAATCAAGATGTGTATATATTAGTAAAATTTATTGTTTGGATTTAAGAATTTGAAGTACAATATTTTGAGCTTAGTGGATGTTAGGTTATGCCACCACACATTATTTGGAGCATAGAAGTGGTTAGGATATAAAAAATTAAATTAAGATATTATGAGGTTAGCACTTGCTAGGTTATGCCACAACATATTATTTGGATCTTGTAGTCACTAGGATTTAAATTTTTAATTAAGATATTATGATATTAACAAATATTATGATAGGCTATGACATAATATGCATTGACAAGATATAAAAAATTAAAGGAAGATATTTTGAGCTTATTGGCCACTAGTTTAGGCCATAACATAATATTTGTAGCATGAAGTTGCTAGGATTTAACAAATTAAATTTATAGAATGATATTTTGAGCTTGGCCACCATTAGGTTATGACACAACATAATATTTGGAGCTTAGTCGTTGCTAGGTTTTAATAAAATAAAGTAAGATGTTGTGAGCTTAGTGGTTGCTAGATTATGCCACAACATAATAATTGGAGCATAGCGATCGTCAAGATTTAAGAAATTAATTTAAGATATTATGAGCTTAGTCACAACTAGGATATGCCATAACATAATAAGTATTTTAGCGGTCAGTAGGATTTAACAGATTAAATTAACATAGTTTGATCTTAACGCTGTTACATGATTAAAAATGTAATGTTTCGATCTAAAGGGTAAACATGATTTAACAAAATAGAGAAGGATATTTGGAGCTTTGCATCCATTCTTGAGTTTTGGAGCTCAATTACTTCTATTTAGCATGCTATATTAAAATTGTTGGAAAACACGGTAATTGGCAATGGTTATGAAAAGACCGACATCGGTCACCTATGAATGGCATCGGTTAGGGACGAACTAACTGACATCTATTAGGGATAACCATTGTCGATTACCTATGCTAGAGTTTTTATTTAACTCTTGGGAATTATATCTAAATTTAGTATTAAAGCGAGATCTATTGATTGTAATTGCATGCGAAGTGCCCTAAGTTTGTATATTCCTATATAAGAATGAAAGATAGGGTTTTAGAAAAAGGATTAAGAAGGTTAATTATTATTGTGAAAATAATTGTGTGAGACAGAATTCTTGGAAAAGAAGGAAAATCTTGAGAGAAAGAAAGTATTGTACATCATGAGAGGTGTCGAGAGATTGTAGATATTCAATTATATATCTTAAAAAAGTTTTGGATAATAGATTGGCTTGTTTCTTGGTGGATGTAACACACACAAGGTGAACCATGTTAAATATGGTGTTGATTTATATTTTCTGTTTTGTATATTTCTTCTAGAAAAATATCCAATTTTATTGCATGTATGCTTGGATCGATATATTATCTATACAACCTTGTGCTAACCCCAACAACTTATATTAGAGCTTTGAGGGTTTTATGTGTTGATAAATTTACTCATAGAGGGTTTTCTAATTAAGTGGGAGCTACAACAATGGTACAAGAAAACAAATATAAGGTAGAGAAGTTTGATGACCGAAATTATAAATTATGGAAGATGTAGATTGAGTATTATCTCTATCAAAGAGATATGTAGTTACTGTTGGATGAATATTCTAGAACTATAAAGATGACTAATGAAAAATGGAATATCCTTGACAAAAACGCCTTGGGATCTATAAGATTGAGCCTGACAGCATTCGTGGCTTCCAATATTAGATAAGCGACATCTACGTCAGAATTAATGAAATCTCTTCCTAACTTATATGAAAAACCTAGTGCTTCAAATAAATTTTATTTGATGAAGAAACTATTTATTTTTAAGATGAATGAATGTGGATCTACATCTAGTCATTTGAATGATTTCGATCTATTTTTAATTAGTTAAAATCATTTGATATTTTATTTGATGATGAAGTGAAAGCACTCTTATTCTTTTTTTCTTTTCTTGATAGTTGGGATAACTTGGTAATGGTTGTTAGTAATACCACATCTACTAATAATATTTTTAAGTTTGATGATGTGGCTAGTGTACTCTTGAATGAAGAAATTCATAGGAAAATCATAGAGGAATCATCATCTAGGAACGCTTTGAATGTAGAAAGAAGAGGAAGGAAAAATGAGAGATTTAAGAGTAAGAATAATGGGAAATCAAAGTTACGGAATGATGGATCTAAATCTAGAGGTAAGAGAATTACCTATTGGAATTGTGTAAGGAAAGGACATACAAAGAAATATTATTGGTCAAAGGAAAATAAAGAGAATAATAATAAAGAGGAAAATAAAGAGAATAATAATGCAAGAGAGGTAATGCAAGATGCTATTATTATTTCTTTGGATAATAGAATAGAATCATGGGTTTTAGATTCGGGAGCTTCTTTCCATGTAACCCCTAATAAGGGTTATTTGAAAAATTATGTCCAAGGTAATTTTGGGCATGTTTACTTGGGTGATGATGAACCTTGCATTATTACTTGGTAAAGGAGAAATTCATCTAAAATTGTGGAAAGGAAATACATGGGTATTGAAAGATGTGAGGCATGTGCCAAGCCTCAAGATGAATATTATTTCTGCATAGAAACTAGGTGATGTTATTTGCATAGTTACATTCACAACAAAATCTTGCAAAGACACCAAGTGTTCCTTTGTTGTGGCAAGATGCAATAAGGTATGAACTTTATATTTATCTACCTATGTTACTCGATTCCTTTTCTATGTTATCTACATGAGATTGGATGTATGGATGTGGCATAGTCGGTTGGGCCATATGAGTCAAAAATGATTGCATATCTTAAAGTTTAAGGGTAAGTTACTAGATTTGAAAGATTTATATCTTAATTTATATGAGAATTGTTTTTTCGAAAGCAAACGAGAGTGAGATTTCTCAAAGTTGGGGAAACTATGAAGGAGTAGAAATTGGAGCTTGTACACTCGGATGAGTTGGGACCGGCCACTTGGTATCTTCTCATGAAGGATCCAAGTACTATGTTATTTTAATTGATGATGCTATAATAAAAGTATGGGTTTATTGTATTAAACATAAATATGATGTTTTTGAGACTTTTAAAAGATGGTGTGTCCTTGTTGAGAATGAATCAAATTCAAAGTTAAAGTGTCTTGTATCCGACAATGGAAGTGAATAGTATAGAAAGGATTTCAATGATTATTATTGATGAATCAAATACGTAGAGAAAGGATAGTTCTAAGAACACCACAAGAGAATGGTGTTACATAAAGAATGAATTGGATAATCATGAAACGTGATAGAAGTATGATGATACAATTTGGATTACCCTTGCATTTTGGGAGGAAATAGTTGATACAATGGTTTATTTTATTCGCTATGGGCCTTCGAGTTCACAAGACGGAGGAAAACCAGAGGAATCATTTTCGAAAAAAATGTAGATATTTATTTTCTTAAATTTTTAGGTTCTTAAGATTTTGTACATATTGAGAAGGAAAATAGGAAAAAGTTGGATACAAAATCCAAGTGATGCACTTTCATTGGTTATGGATCTAGTGATTTCAGATTATGTTTTTAGGATTTAGAAAATTCTAAAATTATTAGGATTCATGACATTGAATGGAATGAAAAGAGAATGTACAGGATCAAATTTTTGGGACCCAAGGATGAACCGGTTGAGAATTTTGTGAATGGAAATGAACTCTTGGATTTAAAATTCATACCTACAAAGTTACATAAGTAACCGATGTTTGTTGACCTCTTACCAACATCGGTTAGCTCAACTAGTATCGGTTACATAAGAGCCAAACCGACATCAGTTATAAGAATGGCGTCAGTTATAATGCCCAGGATCGGTCATTTTCAGAATTGGAAAAAAATGTCCTAGATGTCCAAAACGAGCCTCCAAAGTAACCTAAACATCTATGAGAAGGTCACAAAGGGTAAGTAAACCTCTAGAAAGATTTACACCTTCTCTATCTTATTTATTATTGATTGATAATGGTGAACCAATATTTTTGAAGAAACAATGTAGGATGAGACCCACGTTTAGTGGGAGCATGATATGGATGAGGAGATGGACTCCTTAGAACAAAACCAAACTTGGGATTCAGTTAAGTTTCCAAAAGGCAAGAGGACATTGCATAAAAATGGGTTTACAAGATTAAGGAAGAAGAGGGTGGACAAAAAGGTACAAGGAAAGGCTTGTAGTAAAGGGATTTGCACAGAAATCATGTATTGACTTTAGTGAAATATTTTCTCCTATTTTGAAAATTACTTCTATTCGTACTATATTGACTATAGTTGAATTAGATGACTTGCATTTAGAGCAAGTAGACGTGAAGAAATTTTTCTTCACGGTGATCTAGTTGAATAAATTTATATGTAGCGATCGCTTGGGTTTGAATTCAACGGTAAGGAGAAATTAGTGTGAAGGTTGAGAAAGAGCCTATATGGTCTCAAGCAAGATCCAAGGAAATGGTAAATCAGGTTTGATAGTGTTATGAATGAGCACGATTACTTGAGATGTGAATCTAATCATTGTGTTTATTTCAAGAATATTTAAAATGGGAGCTATATTATTTTGTTACTTTATGTGGATGATATGCTTATTGCAAGATCTAGTATGCAAGACATTGGTGAGCTTAAAGGGAATCTAGCTCACATATTTTCTATGAAGGATTTAGGAGCTGTAATAAGAATCCATGACATGAAAATAAAAAGAGATGAGAAGAGCAAGAAATTATATTTGTCTCGGGAGGCTTATATCTATAAGGTGTTGGAAAGTTTAACATGCAAGATTCAAAACTTGTAAGTACACCTATGGTTCGAAACTTAAAATTGAGTAAAGATCAGTGTCCTTAATCATATGAGAAGGTCAAATACATGACATGCGTACCATATGCTTGAGAATTTGGGAGTCTCATGTATGATATGGTTTGTAGCAGACCATACATTGCACATATAGTGAGAGTTGTGAGTATACTTATGGCCAATCTAGGTAAAGAGCATTGGAAAGAAGTCTAATGCATACTTAGGTATTTGAGAGGGATATCTAGCATGAAGTTAAGCTATGGAGGTTGAGATATTTATTTATGTGGCTAAGTTGTCTCGAGATATGGCAGAGATCTAGATTGTAGAATGAGCACTCACCGTATATATTTTCACAATAGGTGGGATGATAGTTAGATGCACTTTGATATTGTAGAATGTTGTGGCTTTTTCTACTATAGAGGAAGAGAATGTTGTAACTACAAAGGCTAGCAAAGAGATGATATGGATGAGTAGGTTCATGGAAGAGTTGGTATAGGAGCAAGATGAAACCGACTTGTTTAGTGATAGTCAAATTGTAATTCATTTGGCAAATAAATTTGTGTTTCATTCTATAAAAAAAAATTAGTTGAGGTATAACTTCATACAACGGTATTGGAGGATGGACAACTAAAACAAGAAAAGATTCATATGGGTGAGAACCCTGCATGGATATGCTAATGAAGCCATTAGAAAAAGATAATTTGGAGCTACACTCCACTTCGTTGGTCTTCAAGTTTGAAAATTGAAGTGTAAGAAACAAAGCTAAAGAAATGATCCAAGAATGATGATGTACAGGTATAGTGCAATAATTTATCTCCAATGGGGAGATTGTTGAGTTGTGGAGCTCAATTACTCTAGTTTAACATTTTATATTGAACTTGTTGGAAAACACGATAACTAACATCAGTTATGAATGGTCGACATTGGTCACCTATGACTGACATCGGCGAGGAAAGTATGAAATGACATCTTTTAGGGCTAACCAACATCAGTTATCTCTGCGGGAATGTTTTATTTAAATCTGGGTAATTAGATTTAAATTTAGTATTAAAGAATATCTATTAATTGTAATTACATGGCTAAGTTCTCTAAGTTTGTATATGCTTGTACAAGCATGAATGCTTGGGTTTTGGAAGAAAAAGGATTGAGAAGGTTAATGATTATTGTGAAAATAATTATGTGACAACAAATTCTTGGAAAAGAAGGAAATCTTGAGAGAAATAAAGTATTGTACATCGTGAGAGGTTTGGAATATTGTAGATATTCAATGGTATATCTTTTGAAAGCTTTGGATAATAGATTGGTTTGTTTCTTGATGGATGTATCCTACATTGGGTGAACCACGTTAAATGCTGTTGTTGATTTATATCTCTTGTTTTATATATTTATTCTGTTAGAATACCCACTTTTATTGCGTGTATGCTTAGATATGATATATTATCGTACAACCTTGTGCTAACCCTAACATCCACTAGGTTATGCATCAACATAACCTATAAAATTACATTGTAATCTTACAAGTTGCTAGGTTTTATCAAATTATAGTAAGATTTTTTGAGCTTAGCGGTCACTAAGTTAAGATAATACTTCCGAAATATAATATTTTGAGCTTATGGGTCGCTAGCATTTAATGTCAAAGAATAATATTTTTAGTTTAGATTCCTTTAGGTTATGTGACAAATTAGTTATTTGATATTAACGATAGCTAGGAATTAACAAAATAAATTAAGGTTATACCACAACAAAAATTTAGATGTAAAACTACTATGTGTATGTTTATATAAGTATTAAATTTTTTATATATACAAATACATTCAATAAATCATAAATAATAATCTATTTACATTATATACAGAATGCATTACTTGCCCACTATGCTCAAATACTTTGTGACTCATGATTCATTTCGGATCTTACTTATTTATGGACTCTTATTCTTGTATGTTCACATGTAAAGTGGCTTCCGGATATTTTCACTCTTGTATGGGGCCTGTTGTATCACATTTCTTTGGTTCCACAAGAAAGGATTCTTTAAAAATATTGTAATCTGTATATATGTTTCCTATGTCCACAATAGGATTTCTAAAGAGCACACTAGCCTTGTCAAACAAAACCTACTGAGTAACATTTTCTTTTATTGAGATTTCCTTCAGAGTTTCTATTTTTCCGAATTTTTTCCATGGTTTTGGAGACAATCTCAATGACATGTGAAGTTTATCCTTCATTTTACTCTCTCATTCTACATTAAAAATTAACCAAGAATTGCTTAAGTGATATAGAAAACTCTTCACTAGAAACCAACTCATGGTTTTGATTAAATTATTCAAAAACCGAGGCTTCTCTTAGTACCTAGATTCCTCTTGAAATTATGTCATCAAGCTA
The DNA here is from genome assembly GCA_018340775.1 of Taxus wallichiana var. yunnanensis. NCBI lineage: Eukaryota > Viridiplantae > Streptophyta > Pinopsida > Cupressales > Taxaceae > Taxus > Taxus wallichiana. The sequence goes on from CM031240.1 coordinate 370,001,547, forward strand.
TAGAGATATTTTTCTTATCTAATATTTCCATCCCTTAGTCTTTCCTTGGTATAATTATCATTTTTCTTGCATATTCTAATGTCCTCCATGGTTATAATTGAAGGGTCTTTAGAAATAGCTTCCTTAATAACCTATCCCATATATATTAATGTTTTCTGCATGGATGCCATTTTTATTTTTTATTTTTGGTCTTCTTTAGGTAGGCCAGTTACTTCATCTTTTCCTTGATGTATTCATTTATAGCATTGTATAGGCCATGCAATGTACCTTTTAAATTAGAAAATGTACCCGTAGGAGCTGTGAATTTTAATTGAGTTTCAATGTCTTTATTTCTAGCACGTACACGTCTCACTAATTCTCTTTGGTACATCAACTTGATTCATTATCAAGGAATCTGAATCTTCCTCATATTGGACTACTTTATAGCCTTTGGCTTTTCATTTCTTTGTCGGAGAAAATAGGTATTCTAAAGTTTCATGTAAGACAATGGCTTAGAATGTTTCCATCTTCTTGTTGGTTAGCCTTTTCAAGGTTCCCCTTATTGGAATAAATTTAATGTTTACTAACGGCTCTTCTTGTGCATCCCAATCTAGTTTATATTTATCAAAAATTATGGATTTATCAACCCAATCTTGTCTCTCTTCATGTGGAGTTGAGGAACATGATTTAGATGGTTTTTTGGGGCTATGCTCACTTTGAAATTTTAGTTTGCATTGTCTCTTCTTCTTCATTTGAATAAGTTAAGGCATATGCCACAAAATTTGGAGCTTGTTTTCATACGAGCCTGATGTCTTGAACCTCATATAGAATTTCAATTGTCACAGAAACATTAGAGTACATCAAGAATGGGGAACATGAAACATTTAGGAAGGATCCAAATAGAATGCTACCTTTATCTTTTTAGCCTCCTTTTTAAAAGTTCCTCTCGGAGGGGAATTTACTCTGTCATTTTCATATTCTTATTAACAAGGCTATCATCTGTTTGGGTAATCCATACCCAGTCATTGACATCATCCTTGTGTGCATATGATATATTTATCTGTCCTCTAAGTGATTCAAGGTGTTTGGAAATCCTTTTCATGTGGTCATATTGCCTTAAAGTGTGTTTGGAAATATGGAATGAATTTCTATGCGTTGATCCCGCTTTCAAATTAGGCCACCTATTAAATTTCCTACATCCCACGAGTGTCTGAGAGGGGGGATGTGTTTTAAGATTCTTCTCTTTTCACTTTCTAGTAATATTGTTGCAAAAGTAATATGCCACCTCTTTTTATTCCAATTTTTCAGAACATAATATGGCAACAAAAAGAAGGTGTAAGGATAATGCCACCTCTTTTTATTCCAATTTTTCAGGAACATAATATGGTAACAAAAAAGAAGGTGTAAGGATCCCCTTGATTATGATAACAGTATATTCTTGATAAAAGAATAAAACTCCAATTTTTCTAATGGAAGTGAACATCCAAAAATATTTTGGGTGTCCCTTTTTTGTGTATTTGTTAGTAGAGAGAAGGATATAAATAATTACATATATATTGAATATGAGATTTGATCGATGGGCATACAAGTTTGAATATAGTTCATTTAGCTACAAAGGTCATGAAGAAAGCCATTTTTGAAAAAATTCTAAAAAGTTTAGAATACCACATACCGCATCCAAAAGAATAGGAAATTATTTAAAATGATTTCCTCTATCCAAAAATTTGTTATTTGTCTCACCAAATTGAAACATAGCACTTTCCCTAAGGAAGGAATCTTGCCTTCATCAATAATCATAGAAAATAATGAGATCTAGGATACAATGACCATATAGATAAAATGTTTTCCATATATCCTGCTCATAAGGGCCATGCTAATTAAAACTCCTAGTCTAAACTTGTTAATAATAATTTCATTCAAATCAAAATCATATATATTATTTGTTGGGTCCTTTGCCAAACTATGAAAAAGATGTATTATTTTCCTTATGGATATCTCTGACTTACTTTATCTATATCGTACATGGTTTCTAGCAGTGGACGTTTCTAATAACGTCTGTATGCATGCCCAATATAAAAACCTATTCTATTTTTCTACGATTTAGAAAATAAGGTTTACTCTTTCTCCTTGCTGAAAATTGGGTAGGAAGCAATCAATTCCATAGATGGAAGTTCCTCTAGTTTTGTAGTAATTAAATAGAGGCCAACTCTTTTTATTGTCCCTATATCTTAAGACCTTAGTTCATGATCCTTGTGATACCCTTTTTGGCTACAGAGTCTACACTAAGAGTTTCATTTTGTACTAAGCGAAAATACTTAAGTAATGCTTAAATTTATGGTTTAAGGAAAATGGATCAAAAATGGTATCTTGATGGTGTTCACATAGGAATATAAAGAATAATGTATGTTTTACACTTCCATTTCTCTTGCCATGTTTATCCGGGAATGATACATATATCACCAGATAAATAGATAATGAACCAAAGGACATACTTGCATTTACATCAACACTCTTATGTATCTTATTCTAAATATTTTGTTATATTAAAATCTCAATTGGAAAATAAATTTAAGAAATTTTCATACTCATTAATCAGAAGAAAATAATTAATGAAATGAGAAAATTATGGCAATACATGCATAATTAGGGGTCAAGACATACTTAGTTGTGATTGTAGTGGTGGCTAAGGTCAACCACAACTAAATATTATCATCTTAGTGATCATTATGAATTATTTTGAGATGACTATGAGTAGAATGAGAAATGAGAAACAATACATACACCATTAAGGGGTCAAAACATACCTATTTTAGATCATAGGGATCACCGAGGTCACCCAAAACAATATGTTTACAGCTTAACGATTGCTAGGCATCAATCATAGGAAAAATCTAAATGCAATAAGAAAAGTGTTGAAATAAATGCACTATTGAGGGTCAAGAGATACATAATTATGATCCTAGCAATTTTTAAGGTTATCCACCATGAAAATCTAGAGCTTAGTGGTCGTAAATACTAGACCCTAAAACATATTTAGAGCTTAGTGTTAGTTAGAAATCATTCGCTAGACAACTATTTTTTGAACCAAGTAAAGTGATGAAACATATATTTTCTAACGGTGTAAAGATTTACATACATCTAATTATTTTGCTACAAATATGTTTTTCTTTCTTTCATTATTTATTATTATATAATATTGGCTAGACTATCCTGGCGGAACCAAGTTCTACACTACATAATTCGAGAGGAATCAAGCCTTATGTATTTCTCATAATATATAATACAAGTTATTAAATGTAAGATCTTAACGGAAAATACAATGCATTACTATGATTTTTAGTATCTATATATTACGGGAATTGTATATATATCTTTGGATGAATGAAGTATCAATAGCCATGAAGGTCTCTACTTAGTTAGAAAATACATTAAATATTACCCAATCTCTTAGCGTACTCTTACAACATCAGGATCCGTTTGAGTATACAAGGTATTTTTTCAATCATGACATTATTTTTCCATCGAAGAAAATTAAATCCCGATCAAGTTATGCGAGAAATCAAACCATGGTCATATTTTCTAATGGATGAATGTAGTTCTCCTCCTAGTGGTTGTTAAGGTCAATCATAACAATATATTTATATCTTATTCATGGAAAATCTTCATTAATAGGAAAAATATTAAATAAATGATGATAATGTGGCAATACGTGCACTATTGAGGGGTTAAGATATAAAAATTTCTTATCCTAGTGGTCGTTAAGGTCAGCCACAATGAAATAGTTAGATCTTAGTGGCGTTATCCATCCTTCACAAGACAACTATTATTGCAATGATAAAAGTGTTGCAATACATGTTTTCCTAAGGGGTCCAAACACACATATCTCTAATTAATTTGTCATCATTATGTTTATACCTCTCTTTAATTATTTATAATTGTATCATATTGGTTGTACTATCCTAGTGGAGCCAAGTGTTGCACTACATACCCTCGAGAGGGATCAATCCTTATGTAGTTCTCATAATATATATTATTAGTTTTTTAAAGGAATGTCTTAGAGGTCACTAAGATTCACTAATATGATTTGTTAGTGAACATCTATTTTTAAGTTAAGAAACAAACTCAAGTATCTCGTAGTAGAAAAAATTTCTAATTCCCAATGATTATATTGCTTGGATGTATTATTTTAAAAAAACATTAATTGTCTAGTTAGAGCTTATATACATAATTTGATTATAGCGTTTGAATTACCAATAATAATATATGATATTTCCCATCTTTGCAAAGTTCTTCTTGGCATATTGTGAAGGGATTCATTTTTATACATAGGTCTCTTTATTGGTAGTGAAGGTGATGATTGATCTTGAATTGTAACTCCTATTTCACCCTTACAATTTTAAACTAGAGAAACTATCAACAAATGAAATTCTCTTTCATCTTGCTACTCTCTGTATTATTTTATCCACTTCAATAATACATTAATATATTTTAGTGTTGATTAGTATCGAATGGTAGAATTAATCGTTAACAACTAGCTCTTTTTAAGGAACTCATGGATATGATCCTCTAAGCATTAGATCATATCATGGGAATAAACATTTGTAGTCAAATATTTTAAATCCATTATCATTACCTAAGACTACTTTAAAAATATAAATTATTTTTTTATAATACGATGGTCATTTTAACGTTAATTATTTCTACTACATTAGATATTGTGAAGGGATTTATTTTGTATGCATATGTCTCTCACTTGGTAGTGAAGGAGATCATGAATTGTAACTCATATTTGACCATGAAAATTTTATAACTACATATAAAGTAACAACTTTGTATAATTTTATCCATATATACATGGTATAACAATATTGAATAAATTTACCATATTATTTGTAGGGTTGGTATGAGTATGAACATATATATGTATGTATATATATAACTCAAATTATAATCATTTTAATAATATCCTTGATCATTATATATGTATTGACAAGTTATTCAATCTCACAATTTCTTACAGTTTCACCTCCCAAAAATTAAGAAAGTAGAACTGATTCAACCCCAAAACTATTGCACTCAATTTTTTGTTTTATGTACATAACACAACTTTAGTATAATGCAATCTTGCATTATAATTGTTGTATGGATCCGGTAAAAAGCAAAGGTGAAAGGAGAGGAGAATATCAAGTGGTATTGATCCCGAGTAGAGTAGGTGGTTTTGATCACGGGAAAAAGAAATGGTGGATAAGAAATACCATTAAAACTAGTCAAAATGTATTAAAGCTAATAATCCTTGATCATCGAAATATCCTAGAATAAATATTTATTTTCTCTTTTCATATCCAAAATATGTTTTCTTCTCCCACTCTTTAAGAACCTTATATTTTCAAAAATACTTGATTGTTATCCAAGACCAACACATTGATGACAACTCATTCATAACATAAATATCATCTAAAATATTTTCATTGAAAATGTCAATGATGTGGTGTCCAATGAATTTTGAAGAATACATGCAACAAAGGACTATTTGTGGACAGAAATAAGGCCAAAAATAATATTAACTTCATGTACTCATCGATTCCTACGTACATCAAAGCATGCCCATACATCGATTCCAATATTCACTTTTGTATTGTGTATTTTTATCCATCATCCATACTATGAGGATTATTTTTCAAAATACAAATGAACAAGATCTTGGGAGGTGTTATGGGTATCTAAAAAATTATACAAATCTTCCTCTTCTATTATTATTGATTAATATGTTTCGTTTATCCGTCAAGATGTCCTCTATTTCTATGATGTATGCACTTTGAACTGGATCGTCCGAAGAAGTATCCAATATAATTGAATCCCTTATGTCCTCTTTCATTGCTCTTTATATTTTTAAATGTCTCACTAAATCATTTATTCGATAAAAATCTATAATATATACAACGCTAATCGGTAAAAATTTACAATAACACATTTGTGCCTAAATTTTTTTGAGTAATTGACTTAAAAATCCAAAATTTAGTTCAATAATCAAATTGTAATGAAAGGTCCAAAAAATTTGTTGAGAATGGTGTTAAAGTTCACTTTTGTTTAATTTTCAAAAATCCCTAACTAAACAAAAGCTATTTTCTAGCAAACATTTATGTCCATGACAAGTTATTTTAGGAAATAGTTCTTAGTCTGTTGCAAAAATGTTTCCCATAACCTATTTTTGTATTTCATACAAGAACGGTATACACATATTTCACAAATCATTGACGGAAAAGCATCTTGAATGACAAAATGATGCCAAACCCTTTGTATTGAGAATTGTTTGCTAAAATTCCTTAAATAATATGGTATCATGGACAACATTGATTACTGGAAGTGCAAAAAATGGGTTTTGTTGAAAAGGCTATGAAAAATTCTACATTTACAAAATTTCATAATTTTGGAAGGGATGATGGTGAGAACACATACTAATTTTTTGTCACATAGAGAAAATAATAAAGTACCAGAAATTGCGAATACAATTTTAGACTTTTGTCCGCTTTCAGATTTTACAATGGATAAATAGGGTTTCGTACTTACGCTAAGATTAAAAATATATAAATATAATTGTTCAAAACATATACTAAAAAATGTCTGTTTATATAGATATGTAGCAAACACGTCCAACCGCCACTTTATTTGGCATGTCATTTTGAAAAGGAATGTGTAAGATATCACATTGATTTTGATTAAATGGATAATTAATGGCTGAGAAAAGTTACATACTCCAAATAGTGAACCTATTTCCAATGGCACATTCACTTTCAAATGACACAATTTACATAGTTGATTTAATGGATGATTAATTTTTAAGGGAACAGAACATTAATTTTTTTACATTTATAAATGGTCCTCATTAATAGTTTAAATAGTATTACAAATAATTAATGTAATAATTGTATAATATATTTTTATATTCTATGATTTTTAGACAGTTAGACTTAACACTAGCAAAAATAACTAAAGTGTTGCGTTTGTTAGGCTAGATAACTTTTGAAAGTGATACACTATGTGTTTTAAGGATAAAAATATACAAATAGAAAGATCAAAGAGTATAATACAATGTTTTATAAGGTCAAATAGGAGCACTAATTAGGAATGCAATATATAATCTACGAGGACAATTTATGATCATAATAAAATTGGTTTTATGAGGAATCATTAATTAGTACATCAAAATATACAAGATATTTATTTCATATAAAAGTTGTGGTTTTAGTCCGACATGAAGTAATAACCAAATACAAACGAGGCACAAAGAGGTAGAGGTTGAAGGTTTGAATGTTAGAGATATTAGAAGTATTTAGTGTGTGTGTGTGTGTGTGTGTGTGTGTGTGTGTGTGTGTGTGTGTGTGTGTGTGTGTCTATGTATATGTATATGTGTGTATATATATGTATATATATATATATATGTATATACACACACACACACACACATATACACATATATATTCATATACATATACATATATACATATATATATATATATATATATATATATATATATATATATATATATATAATAAAGGGATAATCTTGGAGTTTATTATATGCGGACACATGGTACAATCCATTGCTACTAGGCTATGGTTATAATAAATCCGTTATATAGGTTTAAACCTCACTCTTCAACTTTGACTGAAGTAGTGAAAAATGCTAGTGCTCTCACTTCAAAGTGCAATCACTCACAATTTAACATTCCATTATAGTGAATATTTGCATGAGTTCATGCAAGAGAAATTGTAAGAAGTCAAATCGGCCGCTAGGCTAGATAACTTTTCAAATTCATAGACTTTGATTTATGGATAAAATGATACAAACATCTACGGAATCTAAGATTCAAATAAAATGAATTATTTGGAAAAAAGAAGCTCTATTTTTGTACTCAATTTATAATGCAAAAAGAAAATTTATGATCGGAATAGAACTGGTTTTTTGATGCATCATTAGTAACTTTATTTAGTATGAAAATATTCATCTAAGAACATAAATCCTTATATAGAGACTGAGGTGAAATTTTATAAGTTGTGTTGTCAAGGATGATAAATTCTAAAATAGATGAATCTATCTTAATGTATAATTTGGATGATATTTTCAAGGTCAACATTTATTGATTTTAAGAAGGTGATATGCAAAAATAGTTGTATATGTATGATGATGATAAAATTTATATTCCATAAATGACAACACTCACTTATGTAGTGTCAATGTTTAGATTGAAGGATCATGTAAGCGTTGAATTTCATGGTTGTTTATATGTTTTTCAAGATTTTAACCACAAAATACTTAAGGATATTTAAAGTAACTATCACACATTACTTGTGCATTAAAAATGTGACCTTCATTTATATATATATATATATATATATATATATATATATATATATATATATATATATATTTGTATGTAAATCATAAAAATATAAATATATAATAAAATAATAAAATCAACACAAGATGTTTTTTTAATTTTTTCATTGTGATTTCAAGCATTTGTTTTAACCTTGGAATTGTTATTTATATTTCTCATTTTAAAATTCTCCATAGGTTTAAGATTTAAGTGTCCACGTTACTAATTTTCTCTTTTTTATGTGTGGATACTAGTTGAAAATGAAATATGTATTAAAAGGAGTATATGTGGATTTACTCTCCAAATATGTGATAGTTACAAGGAACTAGTTTGTCCATCTAGAAATACATTCAATTGTAGAGAATTTGGGTATAGCTTCTTCACTGTCATAATAAATATTGTATTCAATGGCAGGGTTAGACTACCATCCACAATTAATGGTTGTGAAATAGTGGAAGAAAGTTAAAAAAGGGATACTAAATCTAATGGAAAATGAAGAAAATGCTTGAGCATTTGCATCATCAAAATTTTCACATGTGGGGTTGATTCCATAAAAACATCATGAATACTAACTCTCGGAGGATACATATGATGAAGATGTGGATAATTAATGCATTCACTATAAATTCTAGCGATTGTGATGTAAGTAAAAATTCTAAGCAATCTAAAGATAAATTGAAGATATATAGAGATGATGTATGTAACTATGCATGATATAGCTATCATGGAATCGTGAAGAGAACATATTATGGATACAAAAAATCTAGGATGAATGGAAAGAGGAGGGAAGTAAATCGAAAAACAAGAAAATAGAAACAATTGACAAACAATGTCGTAAATATTGCATTGATATCCAAAACGGTGATGAGAAATTCTTATATATTGCCACACATGTCTCGTTTAGTGGGATATGATGATACTAAAGTAATAATGAAAATGTTACCGCATGTTATAGCTTTGATTACATCCTTAAAAATTAAAAGGGCCTCTCACTATTGAACCTTCCTCAAACGTCACGGTCAAACCTATACAAAATATGGCAAGAACATTTCTCCCATGTTTCAATCAAAACTATATAATACTTCAAGTGACAACAAAAATCACATGTTTTTTCGATTGCATCCATGCTAGATGGAAACCACACATGCTATATGGAATCCAAAAGATCATGTGTATCAACAAACCAAATGTATTTAAATAAAATTTAATCAAGAACATTCCCACTATGGAGTAAAAATCATCATTCATGGATACCTTATGGTCCTAACTAACGAGATCGAGAAAATAGTTGATGGGAAACCTTTCTTTCCTCGGGGACCCTTTAAAAAAATAAAATATATGGAAGACTTGCTTAGAGGAATTCAAGCATAGATTACACAATGGGACAAGAGTTTAATATAAGGTGGAGAATCATTCTGCATTCTAAGGATTACATAGTGGAAATATATTTTCTATGCCCTAGAGAATCCTATTGTCAATTGTAGCACAGTGAGGAAAGATTGTATTTAGAAAAAAATAATTCAGGATAGTGCAATGTATGATCATTTACTGTGTGTGCAATGTATTGACATAGATAACTAATATAGAAAATATTTCCTTTAAAATAAGGAAATATATGTTGGGCCTATTTTTGATAGACCTCGAGACAAATTCAACCTAGTAGTGGATGTGAATGATGGACATATGATACTAGTAAGAAACGTTGATGATAACATACCTATATAGATGGACAAGGTACAACTAATTTTAATACAAGATGTTCACACAAAGGCTCAAAATATATTGGTACACTCATGGGAACCCAATGAAAAAGAAAATACTTAAAAATAAAGGTCATAGGAATGCTTAAAAAAATTGGTGGCAAAAATCAAGGGACACATCAAATAGTGATATAGACATCGTTATCTGGGCATGGTGACCAAGAAAAATAGAGAAAGGAGATAAAATTAAAACACAAAATTTAGGACATTATGGTATCAAGTAATACCTATCACAAATTCAAAAACAATAATTAATGCATTGTAGTTAAAATTGGCTAGACTAGATACCCTTGAGAGGGATCAATCCTTATGTAATTTTGAATATAATTATCCCGATGGAATTGATTTCGTATATAAATAAATTTTAAAATCCTTGTTTCAAAAAAACACGTATAACATAATTCTTAACTATTTGTTTTTCTTTATATGATTTATAGAATGAAAAAGCATAAAAGTAGTTCACATTATGTATATTTTTTTCTATTTTTAATTATTTAGTGATATCTAAATTTCATTACAATGATTTTCATTTTAAAAATTTATCAAATAAAAGTTTAAAATATGTATCCCAAAGACTCGCTGCTAGGTATATGTGTCTTAGTCACAAAGTGATGATTGTGTAACTTAGCAACCACTAGGAATATGTTTCTTAGGGACCGCGAGGCTTACGTAACTTACCAACCACTAGGCTTATGTATCTTAGTGGTCGTTAGGATTATGTAACTTAGCAATAGCTAGGCCTATGAAATATAACATCTTTCAGGATTATATATCTTTTGGTTGTTAGGATGATGTAACTTAGTGGAAGTTAGGATTATCTAACTTAGCAAGAACCCCTAGCCTTATGTAGATTAGTGGTGTGTAGGATTATGTAACTTGTTACCTCTAAGTTGGTTTAACTTTGCAGCCAAAGTAGGAGTTTTTAGGTAGTAGAAGCTATTTTTATGTAAGTTACCGACCGCTAGCGTTAAGTAACTTAGCAACCACTAGGATTATATAATTTTAGCATTGCTAGGCTTATATGGGGGAATCTAAAAATAACAAAATAGTAATCCTAAAATAGTGAAATTGAAATAAAAAAATCAAAATTTAGAAATTGGATTCCAATAGTGAAGAAATTGAAATCTAATAATAGCGAATTTGAAATCAATATTAAAAAATTAGAATCCAATAATAGCGATATTGGAATCTAATAATAGTGAAATTGGAATCCAATAATAGCGAAATTTGAACTTGAATAATTCTAATAATCACAATAATGGAATACAATATTACCACTAATAAAATACAATAATAAAAATAATGGAATATAGTATAGACAAAAATGGAATCCAATATACGGATAAAAGGAGGTAGATTTCTTCCAAAGCTGTTAATAATGGAGTCCGATTCACCGAAATATTTCCATATTTACTAAACTAAGTGTTAATTATAATTAAATAAAATTAATATCGATCTAAATATGTACATATAATGATTACAATGACAAGAAGTTATTTTAGGAGCCTAATAGTCGCTAAGTGGACCATGATTTATTATTCATTCGTTGTTTTCAAATTAAGTTGTTGAGCCTAATGGCTGCTATGTCATTCCTTTGAATAAGTAATGCAACTTATTTGTTGCTAAGAATTTTCTTTGATATGAAGCAATGTGAATTAAATGTCAAAAATATATATGTTATGAGAGCTACATAAGGCTTGATATGTCTTGAGGGTATGTAGTGCAACACTTGGCTCGTTAGGGATAGTCCAACCAATATGATATAATTATAATCAATGAAAATTACTATCGATCCAAAGTTGTACAGATAGTGTTTACAATGACTAGAGGTAATGGTAGGAGCCTAGCAGCTTCTTTTGTAGACAATGACTTCCTATGTGTTCACTATTTTCAAATTAATAACTTTTTGAGCCTAACATCCGCTATGTCATACCTTTCATAAAGTAGTGCATCTTTGCGGTCTCTAAGTACTTTTTTCATATAAATTGATGTGAATTATATGTCACAAAGAATATATCTTATGATAACTACTTAAGTCTTGATTCCTCTTGAGCGTATGTAGTGTAGCACTTTTCTCCACCAGGATAGTCCAACCAATAGTATACACTTATACTCAATGAAAATTACTATCGATGTAAAGTTGTACATATATATATTTCAATGACAAGAGGTAATCGTAAGATCCTAGCGGCTGCTAAGCTATACCATCATTTGTTAGTTTGCCACTATTTTTAAATTAAAAGTATATTAATCATAAGAACCACTATGTTATTCCTTTCAATAAGTAAAGCATCTTAATTTTCGCTAATTATTTTTTTAATATGAATATATATGATTTATATGTCACAAATATTATATCTTATAAAATTACATAAGGCTTGATACCTCTTGAGGATATATAGTGTGTGAATTGGCTCGACATGAATAGTCCATCCAATATGTTTCAATTATAATCAATCAAAATTTCTATCAATCCAAAGTTGTACATATAGTGTTAATAATGATTAGAGGTAATGGTAGGAGCCTAGTGGCTGCTATGCAAGCCCATAATTTTTTATTCATTCACTATTTTAAAATTAAGGAATGGATGAGCATTATGGGAGCTATGTCATTCCTTTCAATAAGTAATGCAACTTAACGGTTACTAAGTATTTTCTTTTATACAAATTGATGTGAATTTTATGTCAAAAATAATATATCTTATGAGAACTACATAAGTCTTGATACCTCTCGAGGGTATGTAGCGTAGCATTTGGCTCGACAGGAAAGTCCAGCCAAAATGATATACTTATAATCAATGAGAATTACTATCGATATAAATATGTACAAATAGTTTTTACAATGAAAAGGGGTAAAGGTAGGAGCCTAGTTGCCGCTCAAGTAGAACATGATTTGTTATTCGTTCACTATTTTAAAATTAAGAAGTTGTTAATCCTTGCACCCTCTTTATCATTCCTTCCAAGAAGTAATGGATTTGAGAGGTCACTAAGCATTTTCTTTCATATGAACCAATGTGAATTATATGTTATGCACAATATATTCCAAGGCCCAATTTCAAATAATAATCTTTAGGTCTTCACGTCCACTTATTTATTCCTTACATAATGTGTTAAATAACAATTAAGAATTTTCATGTATAATACAAACTTCGTAGCGACCGCTAACTCCATTATTGAGATTTGTTTTGAAATAGTCTTTTCAAAATATGAAAAATTAGATCTTAATGGCCTCTACTCTAGTCCATTCAATAGGTGTAAATGAACAACAATGAATGTTTTAAACTATCCATTTATATGTCGAATAGAATCCTATCTGCCACTAAGATCTATATTTTCTAATATTCCTATCATGTTATCTATGGAATGTTATAGTTTTTAGACACAAGGATAATCCTTTGAAAATATGTTGTGTGTTACTTGGCTAGAACACTTTTGGATAGTTTCTGTTATTATTGATTTGATCCACAAAATATGAATTACTCTAACTAGTTGAAGGTTAGATATCATGTCCGATCGAAGCCTAGTGATCACTAACCATTAAGTTAATTACTCTCCAATGATAAAAATTAATGAAATCTAGAGGTTGGTGATCGCTAGGATAATACTTATATTCATTATTAGATAATGTGAAAAAATAATTTATCATTCATATGTGAACTAATTATTAATATATTCTACTCCAATTATAGGTAAAATGTATTCCATTATTCGCAATCCATTCTTGATAATTCCATTCATTGAAGGTGTCGAGTGTTGGAAGAAAAGAGACGAGGAATGGTTTGTTGAAGTCCATTCCCTAAAAACTACGACGTCAAATTGTGGTTGTTTTTGGTTATAGATAAAAACATGAGGCAAATGGTATGGTTATATCTTCAGCAGTTATTGACTTTAGGACAATGCCTATTCAAGTCAAACTCATTGACTTTGAAAATAATAAGTGTATTATTCTAGATATGGAGTTAGATGTTTCTTCTTTTAGGAAACGAGGAATGCAAGCCTCAATAGAAAAAAAAACATGTTCCTATTCACTATATGGTTGGAATTTGGGGTTAATAGAGTCTAAAAAAGCCATCTATTCAAATACAAAATACATTCATAATTACATGCTAACAAAGATACTAAAAAATTGTATAGAAATGATAAAAACTCTTTAGTTTTTCTTTTTCTTTTTAAATAGAACGTGTTATCTTTCAACTCCAAAACATTCCAAGTTGTTTATTAGGGTGAGGAAAACATATTTGGATAAATTGGAGATCGACCCATCTAATCAAAGTTGAACGGGTTGAAAAATAATACGAAATATGAAACATTGTTGAAGAAAACAACCACTATATTCACAAAAAAAGAGCCTTCAAAATTCAAAATTATCATTTGTTCTTGTTTAATGGTGAATTATCTTCTATTCATGTTTTAAGGTGTCATGTAGCACCTACAAAATATCAATTACATCCTATAGATGATGAGAATGTTGACCTTCTTGTCCACTCCATGTTGATAAATGTTATTCCTACACAAAGGGATGTAATTCTTCTTCCTACTTTATAGTCTATGAATAATGTTGTGGAACTCGAAGATCCGAAAGACATGGAAAGGGATGATGTCAAATTTTATATACTTGATGGCCAACATTAAATATGTGTGCAAAACATATTTTGCGCTCAGACTTAGAAGTCTTTACATTCAAGACTACAATTTCAAAAGGCTCACATTTTGTCTGCAAAATCATCTACCAAAGCCATTGGTAATATTTGTAAACAAAAAAATGAAGTAAACCAATATTGGATAGAAACCAAGTTTATTGATTTTTGTACAAATCTATATCAAATTGTTAATCGCTATGATGTCCTCGGTGGTCGGGATTGAAAAAAACAAAAACAGAAGAGTGGAAGGTAATGTATTTTAATTTTATTTCCCTGGTTATTAAAATTTAATTTTGTCAGATAAAAAATATTAAAAATATGTTTTTCCTTTGAATACAGATCTTTGAGAATCAATTCCAGTCAATTATCCTATTGCAAAAAGTCGAGAGTCTATACGAAAAATAGACTTTTTGTTGTTGCTTGAGATGGTAAATGGACTAAATAGACAACAATATTTTAGTTTTTTGGATCAGGTGGCCTTTCTTATTCACCTATTGAAGATAATAAGGTTAAATTTTAGTCTAACTAATTGGAAATATTGACATCTAACTCATTTAGGACTACTAGAGGAATGACCAATGAAGAACTATAATAACTACTAGGTAAAGTGAAATCGAGGGATGTCGGTTAATTGGATCTATTGTAGTAGGTGTAATAGTAGAGACATTTGATTCTTACATTCTGAAAATTAAAAAAAATATTGAAAAAAGAGAGCTAAAGTTCTACATTATTTGAAAGATAAACGTCTAGATAATATTCTATTGCTAGCCTACAGTGAATCCAATGTAACTAAAATATTTAAATTGCATGAATCAAAATACCGGTATTTTTTTGTACTATTGGGTTTAGAGAGAAAAGGAAAGAGAAAGTTTTATTCCCAAATAGCAAAAAAAGGTGAAATGATAAAGAACCTTGTGGTGGAAGAAGTTCTTCCCTTTGAGCCTTATACAATATTAGACCACTATGTGGTGTCAATGGAAGAAAATATTATCAAGGATGGAAGACACCAATATTTTACTTATCAATGTGCATATCCATTCCAGCTTCCGTCAACTTTATTAGCTATTCCTGTGACCAATCCTTTCAATGTTGAATGTGTGATTGCTGATTTTTACAATTTGTGTAGCGATATTTCTTTTAATGTAATAATGGAGCTTCTAAAATTTATTTGAACCAATGTTCTATATTATTTTTTTATTGTTCTTATACCACTTGATTAGTCAAAAATGTTAAGATAAAATACTAAAAAGATCCATGGAAATGGTTTAAAACGATGGAGAATCAATTCTAGATGGATGTTATAGACTCTATGACAAAAATGGGAAATTTAAAAGTTTTTGTCTTATGTACACAATCACCGGTGTGCACAACTAAAAATATAACAATTATTTTATATAATAATTCACTAGGGATTGGAGGGAGAAACTGCAACAAAAATTGGTAACTGCAAGCAAAATTTTCCTGCAAGGAAACATCCATCCTTTTCCTTATAATCAATCCTATGAGTTCTAGGATTATATTTTCACTCCATGTTGTTCCAAAAATTATCTAATAATAGTTCTTTATGATGGTAGTGTCACCGCATGCATGCATTAGTTGATTCAAATATGTTTGTTGTGTTTATTGTTGAGACACATAGTTAAGATTTTTTTTGAAACATCACTATTCCCATATGAAGAAATGTTTGTTTCTAAACAAAAATTTAGCAACTGACTTTGTTTAATGGATTTGAACCAATATAAGCTACTTATACATTTATTATTTATGCTAGATAACCAAATAACTATAGGATTTGATGTACAACCCTTTAAAATTGATGCTACACAAGTAGTTCAACATGGTGGTTGACCTTTAATGTTTTTATAAATATGTTTAATCATATTTGTTTTCAATTTCCATGGTTTACATTAATTTAAAAATGCTCTATGTTTTATAGATACGATGATAGATAAGGAGAACACGGGAACATTTGGCATTAAAACACAAAGAATATTGGTATGGTAGTTGTGTGCATTTATAAAAACCTCCTAATAAGCCCCAAAAATTTATAATATAATTAATGATTTTATGCAGACACCCAACAGCTAGAGATAAGAATAGTGTAGGTCACGAGGGTATGAAAAATGAATATGCATTCGAGAACTTGCTATGTTAGCCATGTGTATTTTTAAACAAAACCATTTATAAGGCTCACAAATTTATAGAAAATGATATCATCTAACTCTAGAAGAGGGACCATTTTTAAAGGAGGAATAACCAAATAACCTATTTCAAATGTTCATGGTTGCATCTAATGCTCCATAGTTTGTATTTACCGTTCAATAATTAATGAAATTAGTTTTAATTGTTAGTCCATCCAATGATGGTATAGCCTAGCGGTTGATAATCTGCATCAATAGCTTAGAAATATTTTTTGTCAAAGGGTAATTTAGATAATATAATTGTACTCTAGTGGCCGTTAAAATTCATTTACAAGACAAAAAACAATTGATATTGAATTTACCATATTACCATCGAGAGTAGTAGGGTTTTTTAACTAAGCTTTCCTTTACCATGACATGAAATTGATTAATTATTTTTGCAACACATCTTAGATCACAAGAACTAGTTGTGGGTAAAATAAATGCAATCCAATCCACAAGTTCATTCAATAAGTGGTAGCCTCATAAAGTGTTGATATTGAACTTAGCATATTACTACAAAGACAACTATATGTTATCAATTATGCTTTCATTTTCTATAGCAATAGCTAGATTATGAATATATTAAGGTCTATTTGAAATATATCTTACATCAATGTATCCAACTATGGGTAAATATGATGCAATCATAGATGTAAGCTTGATAAGTAAGTGGTAGCCAAAATTTAATATATGTATTATATTCATTTTTAGAACTCGATATATGGACAATTAAAATATAAAATTATTTACTTCCTGTAGCTATCCATAAGAATTACTTACTTATTTTAGATTTGGAGGGCGTGTTATATGAGAAAAATAATCATCGTCTAAGTAGATGTCATTTAAGTCTAGTAAGGAGACCATAGACCTTAGAGGTGGCTTGAAATAATTTATAAAGTCGTTATTAAAAAAAATAAAATGGGATTCTTTTATGATAAACTCACTTTTGCTAATGTTGAGAAGATGACTCTTGATTCTTACCCAAAAATGTGCACATTTTTGGAAATTTTCCTAAATTTTGAGTAAGTTATGATGTCTTTCTTTGCCTTTGTGAAGTATGAAGGAAAGGAAAATGTCCCCAATAGTTAGTCAATTTTATATTTTTGAGTATTGGGAAATTTTTCTTTGTATTTTGGTAAAGTCTATCTTTTGGAGTGCTCATGTCCGAAGTTCATCCGGGTTTCAAGTTCCCCACATCCCATCCTTCTCTGCAATTTCCCTATTTCATGGCATTCTTTTGTTTTGCGGAGTCTCAATATTTTTGTGAACCCGCAATGTTGTTCTTGTTGGTCATCAATTATCGCATCCCCAAGTACCCATAAGCCTTATTGACCCGTAACCCTTCCTTCAAAAGTTTCCAAGTCATCTTTACGTTGTAGACTTTTTGGGCAAGTAGGGAAGGCCCCGGTGTTCCAATGTCTCGTGGGCCTTCTTTGTGCTTTTCACCCGAATTACTCACTTTTCATAAAACATTGGTGTATTACATACTTGTTTATCTTTCCATGTCCTATATTTCCCAATACATCTTGACCCTTAGTTCTCCACGGACCCATGTTTTCTACATTGAGATGTTTTTTTCCTTGTGTTACAAGTATTTCAGGTTTCTATGTCCCTAATGTCCCATGTTATCTTGGTACTTTAGTGCTTCATATATCCACCATACCTAAAATTTAAAGTATGTCTTCTCCCATCTCATAAATGTATTTAAACCTCTCATTTAATGCAGTTCAACTAACTCAACCCAAACATCGCAACATAAAATCGATTAAATTAGTCATTTTTACTACTAGAAATTATAATCGATCTTTATTCCATTCCTACACTTCCTAAAGTTGATTTTAGTGTAGAAAGATCCTCTCCTAACAATTATAAAAATTTTAAAGTGTGTTATGCTCCTAAGATGATCGTCATTCTATCTGCAATCAAGGTTGGTTTTTTTGGAAGCCTTCACGTAAATTTGGAGTTGATTTTATCTTATGCCCTATTATATTGCCATTTTCATAAGTTTCCCTTTTTCACCTCGGTGTTTAATTTTCATCCCATTTTCCATCATGAAAATCCATTTTAAGGGCCATGATCATCTCTCCTCTCTTAATATTTCCACACCTAATATAGGAGACATCAATGTGCAACATCTCAACTTCAACGATTTTTCGGCATGAATCAACAGTGATAATCCTACCCCTATGGAATTTTTTTAAAGGATTGTGAAAGACCTCATCTGGAAGGTTCTCAATTTCAGTCCAATATGAAAAAATTGTCTTGGATTGTGGTTCCTTTTTGATCCAAGAACAAAATTTATCGAGATTCACAAGGTCAGGTAATTGCCAAATTAGATGTTAAATGCAACAATTCTAATTTTGGGAACCCCATAATATAAGGCTCAAATGTTCTTACCGTGGATCTCACTCATTCTTTGAATGATCAAGAAAGTGAATAATATAATAACATGGTGCCAAGTCTTGTTTTAAAGTCCCAAAGAAAGGAGCATCCAGGATGTCCAAAACTATGTATAAAATTTAATTTAAGGAATAAATTTCAAACACTATCCCCCTCCTAGCCAAAATAATGGGTCTTCCTTCAAGTAATGAGTTTTATTTTTGGATGTTCCCATACTTGGATATCATACGTGAAGGAAACCAAAGTCGAATTGGGGGAAATTATTTGTGACAATCTCATTGAATAATTGGCTAATGTGCGAGATGACAAAATCCTTTCACATGACTTGTTACTTGATGTATAATATTGCATCATAAATAACATGGTTGGATCTTACCTGAATGAAGATAAGAAGGATGATACATTGTATAAATACTATCCATAGCTGACTTTAAAAAGAAAATAAACATCATTTCGGGAGGTTCAATGATGCATTCACTATGTACATTGAGATACTTCTAGAGGGAAACACAACTGAAAAGTTTTCTTCGAATCCTAGCAATTGATGTTTTTCTATGGTAGCTACTTCATTCAATTCATAAAGATCTCCTACATTAGGCTAGAAATCTTTCAGGGCACCCTTAAAATCCCAATGTTTTGTATTGAAAAATTTACCATTTTTTAAATTTGAAGACAACTAGATATGTTTCACAAAACCTATGGAGATAAGAAGATCACTCGGCATTCAATTCTGAATTACTTTAGGTAATTAAAAATGCATTATTGTCCTTGATCCATTGAACATTGACAAAACTAGTGTTTCCTTCAATTTTTATTCCTTTCAAAAGAGGTCTTGCTTTGATCTCAAAGGTCTCATTTCCGACAACATCAAGATTTCTTTCTATCACCTCCCGATCTAGAAGATTACAGGATAAATTGCTCGAGATGACTATAAATTTAGAAGAAGGTACTATGGTAGAATCTTCTTGCAAAAAATCAAAGATTTTGGAATCTACAAAGTACCAAAGGATTTACAAGATGATGATGAGGATCTATAATCCATTGAATACATTAATTCTATCAGGCACTCTTCTCTTTCCACTATTATATGATTCAAAAAGGAGACAGATGACCCACAAGAAATCACAAGTCTAGTCATAGTAATAACAAAGGTCTGGTTTGATAAAAAATGCAAGCATATAATATGAGCATGTTGTAATATCATTTTCAAGAAGCATCCACACCTCATAAAGAGAATCTTACTCTAGTGCTTGAAGTACATACTCAGTCAACCCCTTCTCCTCTTGAATCCGCAACTCTAATATAATCTAAAAAATGGAAGGCTAAATGGACAAAAAGGAAAAGGAAGTAATTGAAGAAGAAAGTAAGAAAATTCCCTCTCCAAAGAAAGAAAAAATAGTGTAAAGGGTTGAGTAGATTTTTTATCTCTCATGTAATGATGAGAAAGAAACAAAAGAGCAAAATGAAATAAATTATGAAGGAGGTAACATAGAGAAAGAAGAAGAAGAAGAAGACAAGTTAAAAGATACCACATCAAAGACTAAAACAATGGTCATTCTTGAGCCACCTATCAAAGAGGCCCCCATTTCAAATGTTGAGGTCTCTATGGTTAAATTATATGATGCACATACTATTGGTTCTATGAGTACCTTTTCCTTAGGACCTCTTTTCATCCCATCTTCCAAAGTACCACTTTAACTTAGGTCTAATTTTTGTTTATAGAAAAAAGAGAAAAGATTCATCCCAAATTGTTTCCCCAAAATTTGATGTTGTAGCTACTCTCTAGGAAATACTTATGCTCCACATATCAAAAGGGCCAATACTACCTCTAGTTTGGTTTCTAATGAAAAACACCAACAACTTCTATAGATTTATAAACCTAGATCTGATAAGGATGAGAGATATCCGAATTTGGTTGAATTAGAGCTGAAAATGATCTGTTGGGTGAATCCACTCCTGAAAATGAAGTTCAAAACTTGAAGGAGATTGTAAGAAAGGTCATTGACAGAGTGGAGAAAGGAAAAAAAACAAGAAAATATTGGGGACAATGTACAAATTCTTTCTAATTTTATCATGTCCCTATTGACAAGTGATAAAGTGACTAATCCATCCCCATCGACTTCAATGCATCCTCCTACTTTTATAACTGATGATAAGTTTAAAAATATTAAGGATATCCATAAGAATGTTTCTTATGGAAAAGAAATAGAAGATATGTTGGATGAGATGCTAATTTTTGGCCTAAATTTCATGGAGGAAGAATACAAAGCATATGATAACATTTGTTCAATCCAACAAATATTCCCTAAACTATCGTAGGTCTAGAAAAAGATCTCAAGTGGTGGATGGATTGCATATAAGATCTTCGATAAATTAGAAATATTGATGAATAAATTCACATTGCAAATACGATATTTGATGAAATAATCTTTCAAAGAAATGGGTGTATAGTGTGGATTGGAAAATAAAGGTTGTCAAAGAGGTAACAAATGAATTAAATAACATGATATAAAAGGGTGACACAATAAAATATTGTGTACTAGATGAATTTAAATATCTTAGTTGTTATTTGTTTAAATAATACTTTTCGATTAGAAATACAATGCAATACATTAACACATAATTCAAAGTACTCATTAGAGATTTTTTTCAAATATGAGATCTTAACCAGGTAGAAGATGAAGGAGGTATGTGCACTACAAAATGTTGTTATTGAAGCAAACAATGACATTTCACAAAATCCATCCTTTCGGAAAGGCATGAAAGGTTTCTTGAATAACTAGGTAAATGTTACTACAAACACCACTATTCTTCGAGGCATGGATATTGTTGGAGCACTAGTAAAGTTTAGAAAACAAATTCTCAAGATGAAGAATGCAATAGCTTCCTCTTCTAATGTTCCCTCGTCTAGTGCATAAACCTTTCTTTTAATTTCTCATGTATTTCAAAGTTGGCATTGTTTTAATAATGTAATTTTTAATTAGAGACAACTTAATATATTCTAATTTTGATTAAGTATTGATTGAAATAAAGGAAACCAAAGATACTCTAGTTAACTCGCCTTGGTGGCTATAAAAGGAACTTATTTCCATTGTAAAAGGGCTTGATTTTGATGACTAGAATGTGATAAGCAGAAATCTAATAAATATAGAAGAAATTTTTACTCTTTCCTTTTGTCTCTCATATTATTTATGTTCTATTCCTTGATCGTGTATGTGTTTCTATTATATTCAAGTAGGAAACTTTTTGTTCAACCTATAAGATATAGTGTAAACAAATTTGTGTGTAAAACATTTTTATCTCATGGGCTACTTGGATATATGAAAATTCATATAATTATTAAAGATTAATGCATGCATGAGTAGGGAATTTCTCTCTCTAAAAGTGTTTCTTTCTTCCCTTTTGTTTTATTGCAATAGTTGGTGATCTTGGGAAATCAAGGAGATATTTCATGTTCTTGATAGGTTAAAAGTAAACTTAGGATTTCATTTCAACCAGTCTTACTTATTCAATGTTATTGTTTCTTCGATGAATTCTCGTTTTCTTCTTACCTTATGTATTGAATACATTATTGACATAGAAGTAATTCTAACATCAAAATCCTCATTTTAATATTGAGAATTTGTATATTTTTAAATAAGTAGTTTTTTTGGTTGTTTGTGTATGGAATAAGGTAACCTCTCCCATAAAGAGGAGGGACGTTTGTCCCCTTGACTATTTCTTTCACCAAGATTAAAATTTCTCAACCCAAAGATTTTTGGCAACTACCATGGGGCATGTTCTGTGCATCCCACAAAATCAATATTCAAATAGACCAACAACAACAACATAACACACTCTTTGTTAGAGAGGAGATACATGCGAGGTCGAAGAGTACAAGGTATTTATGATCCTAATTTTAATTTTTTGTAACAATGGGCTTTCACCGACTCTATAAAGGAGAGCTATAGGAAAAGATCCACAAGTACTCCTCCTACAAGGGATAAGATTTTTAGATCTTCAATAAGCATTAATATCTAGAAACATTCCATACCTAGTGCTAAGGCCCTAGTATTATCTATAATTATAATCTATTTACAAACCATTTTTTCTAGAATGGCTAATGTACCTTTTCCTTTGGAAAAATATTTGGGCCTTTGGCTCTCCCTCAACCCCTACATTATATGCCAAAAATGAATATGAAGAATTTCCCAAAATTACAAGGTGATGAAAAGTGCATCCATATGAGCACATTTTTGCATTTATTGTGTCCTGTGGAGTGCTTGGAGTTGAACATGAAGATGTATCTATCAGGATTTTGTGGAGACACTACTAGACAACACGCATATTTTTTTATCACCTCTAAGCTGACATCATTATCAACTAGGATACTATGAAAACTCAATTTCAAAATTGGTTCAATCCTATGGAGGATGTATACACACTTTTGACTCACATTTATCAAATAAAAAAGTAACCCTATGAACCCATGTGAGACTTCGAGGAAAAATTTAACAAGTTGGTGAACAAAATTCTAGTGGTTACTAATCATGTAGATCAAATTGAAAAGTATTTTTTTCTGAATGCTCAACTTCAGAGGTGATCTATACATTGATAAGGGTAAATATCACCACCTTGGATGATGATAAAATTTTGGAAAGAAGTGTAGAAGATAATTTACTAATGTCGTAAATTGGAGAAGGAACCACCGAATCCAAGGTCTCTTCTTCTTCTACTACCACAAGTTCTGATCAATTAGTTTAGAAGATGGAAAATGATATGATTTCCATCAAGAATAAATTGGCCCAAAATTCTCCTTATAAGGATATTCCGAGAAGGAATTTTAAACCTCGAAATCGTCTACCTCCCACCTAGCCTAAGTTGGAAATTGAAGCACCACCTCTCAAAGTTCCAATCAATGTAACATGTGAAGTCCAAGAACCTAAAGATGAAGTAGACACTGAGGAGTTGGAGGAGCCAAAAGAAGAACCTAACAAAGTTCTAGAAGACATGAATGATTCTCAAATCAATTTCCTTACCACATAAGGAGTTGATGATGAAGAGGATGACTATGATGAAGTGGTGGTAGATATGAATAGTTAAACATATGTTGTCATGATAATAGATCAAATTAACAAGAAGGAGTAATTGGTCAAGGATGCAAAGAAATATAAAGAAGTTCTAGTCATTATTCCATTTTTGAAAGGAGAGGAGCCCATATTCCTACTATTTCCACCTAAAAGGTAAGTAATACTAATACTCACAAGTGTTTCATCTTCCACACCTAAGGCTAATACATTATCTACTCCCGTGCCCAAGGCTTCCCATCTACAAAAGTTGATAATTCTAAGACTTCCACTTCCTCTAGATTACATGCACCTTTCACCTTATTGTCCTTTGATATAATTGATCATATCAAACATACCAAAATCAAAAATTTTGAAGTTGAATTCGACTAAACTCACTCGGAAGCATTTTCCCAAGTTGACAAGTTTGTCAAGTCCAAACCTATTCAAGCATCCACCACTTATAAAGGTTTGATGCCTACTCCTACCTCTCCACATCTACAAAATTTTATGGCTTCAAAAACTTATACAACTTAAAAAATTTTCCTTCTATGTCACGGTACTCATAATTTGGTCATAAGCTTAACAATTGTGTCATTAACTATGGTGCATCAGATAATGTGATGCCTACTAAATTTTCTCTTTCCATCAGCCTCACATTGACATGAACATTTAGCTCATGTTATTTAATGGAGATAAAGGAGGTGCCTCTTGTTGGAAGGATCAAACATGCCCACAAATATTTTTTTGCCTTCCCAGAGATAAGGATCAAAGCAACAATTTTAGTTGTAGACATCCCACCATCATATGGTATACTATTGAGTAGAAAATTTTGTAGAGAAGTGGGAGGAGAAATTAAAATTGATTATTCTCATGCCCTCATCCCAATTAATGGAAAAATTTAGAAATTGTTACCTAAAAGGTAGGTAGATTATATCATGCGAGAAAAATAATGAACCTAAAGAACAAATTCTCTATGGAAACATTGACCATGGTAACTACATGATCATGTATGATGATGAAGTAAAGGTTATTAAAGGAATGATTGATGATCCTAATGGAGTTTGGGTCTTACTTGTTTGACATTATTTTCTCCTCGGCTTGTTTTTGAGCCGTTATTGTTCGACTTCTCCTCAAGGAAAAAAATGAGTCATTCTCTTATAAATTGATGTTTGAAAATACAATGGAATATGAGGCCCTTCTTCTCATCCTAGCAGTAGTAAGAGAAATGGGGATAAAAATATTTGTGCTCGAGGAGATGTTGAACTCATTGTCAAGTAGGTTAGAGGGGTATTCCAAGTAAAAAATGAAGGATGAAGCATTATAGAAATCTAATCTGGGATTCAATTAAATTGCTAGATGCCTTTTCTATTAAAGTTGTGCCTAGAGAGAAAAATACTAGAGTGGATACTTTAATGGTATATGGATATCTACTAATCCCTCACCTAGAATTTTCCCAAGATAAGTTCACAATCAAGATGATATATACACCAAGCATTCGGATAATGTGAATGATTAACAAGTGCTAAATAATGATCGGCACATGATATCCTTCCTTGCGCTCCAAGATAATTTGTCACCTATATTTTCAAGGAAGTGAATTTTTTGATCATGAGTCTATTTTGTCCTCTATGTCTAAACAAGGAGTGGAGGAAGAATCAGATGAAGATGGTTACATAATATTATAAGGGAATAAGATACCTAGGGACTGGTAGGCCTAGGATAATTGTTTGACAAGAATGATAGATGTATCAAATCTAAGGTATCACATGAGGCTCGTCAATCAGCTGAACATGAAAAATCAATATCGGGAGTGAATAAAATCCTAAATTGGTCAATATTGGCAAATGATGTACTAAGGACAAAAAAAAGAAAATGATTGAATTGTTGATAAAATAGATTGATGTGTTGGCTTATTCATATAATGATCTAAAATATTTCAAGACAAGGGAAATGCAACACTATATTCCTTTGATACTAGGGATCAAGCCATTCCACCAAACACAAAGACAATATATTCCCAAAATTGTAGATACAATTCATCAAGAGACTCGAAGCTGCTAGATGCAAGAATAATATGTCCTATTCGCCATTCAAATTGGGTAGTGAATATCATTCTTCTAAGGAAAAAGAGTGGAGAAATATGGATTTGTGTTAATTTTAGGAATCTAAATCAATCCTATCTTAATGATAATTATCCACTCCCTATGATGAACTAAATGTTACAAGTTTTCACTAGTTTGAAGATGTTATCCATGCTTGATGGATTCTTAGGGTATAACCAGATCAAAGTGGATGTTTAAGATCAGCACAAGACAACCTTCACAACCCCCTTGGGAAATTTTTATCGTAGGATGATGTTATTTGGTCTCATGAATGTTGGTGCAAATTTTCAGAGGGAAATGGGTTTGGATTTTGGTAATTCAAAAGGAAAGTGGATTGTGATTTATCTTAATGAATCGATTGTCTTTTCTACAAAAAGAGATGATCATTTTCAGCATCTTGAAGTTTTCCTTCGAAATGCATAAAACATAAGATCTCTTTAAATCTGAAGAAATTTATCTTTGGTGTCACAAAATGAAAATTCTTGGGAAAATTATTTCCAAGGACTAGACCAAGATTGATTTGTAGAGGGTCGAGGATATTCGAGAAAATTCCTCTTCTAATGAGAAAGAAACATGTGCATTCTTTCTTTGAAACAATTAATTTTCTAAGAAGATTCATCCTTTATTTTCATAATTAACCAGGAGCATAGATCAAATGATGAAAGAGAAGAAATATTTTTGTTATAATTTTGAAGGAAAAAATTCTATTGAAAACATCAAGAAGACTATTTCCAATACTCTTGTTATTTCCTATCTTGATTTTGAGGACTTCATAATCTAATACTATGCCACCGAGCATACTACGGAAGCCATTTTTCTACAAAATAATCCTAGTGGTATTAAACTCCCTATAGATTTCATGAGCTATGTCTTGAAGGATCATGAGTTGAAATATATACAAATGGAGAAACATGTGTTTTCTCGTAGTAAAAGAAGTTAAAAAAATTCATTTCTATATCCTCAATTTTCTTTGTGCTTGATATAATTATCTAGTCAATCCTTACACGAAAGAGTTCTAGTAAAAAGAGGAAATTAGGTGGAAAAGGTACAAGAATATGACCTAGATGTCAAGGCTAACTAAGCTTGTTCGAGGTAGATGCCTCTCGTGAATTAATTGCCAATAGTTCCCAAAGTGATTCATCCAAAGAAAAAGGTGCTAGTTTCCTATTTGTCCTTTTCATGAGTTCAACAAATGAATGGTATGCTCACATTTCTCACTTTTTGACTTATAAAGAATGTATAACACACTTGAATGTTAAAAAGAAATGAGAGTTGTTAAATCACAATATGCACAATATGTACTATGGGACAATTCATTATTCAAGAGTGGAATTGTTGGAAGAATTTTAAGATGTGTACATAGAGAACAACAGAAAAGGTTGCTGAGAGCTTTCCATGATCACCCCTATGGAGTTAATTTTTCATATGTTGTAACAACTCACAAAATTCTCCATGCAGTTAAGTTTGTCCAAAATTGTTGAATGATGGAACAAAATAGGTCACAAAATGTGAAGCATGTCAAACCTTTGTGGGTAGACAAAAATTGGCCACCCTACTTCTCAAACCAGTGGTAATTGAGGAGCCATTTCAAAAATGGGGTTGACTTTTATAGGCACTCTCAATCCTAATTCCATTATAGGAAACACATATGTCTTGATATCTACTGACTACTTCACCAAGTGGGTAGAAGATATTGTGTCAAAAGAACCACTTCTGAAGTAGTATCGAATTTCATTAACAAGAACATTCTCGGCGGGTTTGGAGTCCCATTTTTTTTTTTTGACGATTGCCCAATTTTTTTCTTCTTATGAGCTGATTAATTTCTACTATGTTTATGGAATATCACTAGCACACTCTTCTAATTACTATCCTAAAGGGAATGGGAAAGAAAAATAAACTAACAAAAACTTGGTGACAATCATCAGAAAGTTTGTGGATGAATCCTAGAGGAATTGACAAAAAAATCTATATGATGCTCTTTAGGTAGACATGATCACGCCCAATAGAGAAATTGGAATGTCCCCATTTAAATTTGTATATGGAATAGAGGATCAACTGCTAGTAAATGTGATAGAATTTAAAACATTGCAATTGATGAAATCCATTAAGGATGAAAACTTTAACAAATCCATAGAGAAGAGAATTATGTATTTGTTAAAGTTTGATGAGGATAGGCTACTGGTGGTGGATAGAACTACGGAACACCAACATAAGCTAAATAACATATTTGATAAGAGATCCAAATCCATAGAATTTAAGGATGGAGATATTTTTCTTACTCTGGAACAAACAACGTGAACCTTGAGGAAGTCATGGTCAATTTTATTCTCTCTGGCTTGGTCCTTTCAAAATATTACATTTTGTTGGTAAGAAATATTTTTACTTGAGCTATATTGATAGACCATCCATTCCATTACCATATATTTGTTAAATATTTGAAATTTTTCTAGTCCTACATGAATAGGTAATCCTTTGTACGAGTCTTGAACCTTTTCCTTGTATTTATCTTGTTTTTGGTTTGTGTTGTCCCTTTCTTGTCCCTGTGTCTTTTGTATTGCCTTTTTCTCGGAATCTATTTCCCAATGAATTCAACACTTACTATTAACTAGAGATTATGAGGTCCTTTTGATCTACCTTATTTTCATGAGTGTGTCAAGTCGGTCCAAACCCCTAAAAAGGGCTAGTTGTTGTGATTACCCCAAAATTTGTATATTTTTGGCAAATTTTCAAAATTTTGAGTAAGTTATCTCTTGTTATGTTTTTATTTTCATTTTTGAAGTATGAAGGAAAGGAAAATATCCCCAAAAATTAGTTATTTATTAAGATATTGAGTTTTGGGAATTTTATCTTTGTATTGCAGAAAATTAAGTCTTTTGGAGCACTCATGTCCCAAGTCCATCTAGGATTTCGGTTCCCGCATCTTTGCCTTCTCCACAATTTCCATGATTCATGGTATTTATTTGTTTTGTAGAGTCTCGGTATTTTCTCAACCCACAGTCCTTGTGCTTCCAATTCATTGGTTCTCTGCATCCCCACAGTACTCCCAAGACTTGCGATCAGAACCCTTCCTTGAAAATTTTCCAAGTTCTCTTTGTGTTGTGGACTTTTCGGGTGAGGGGAACTTGTGTCCCAATGTCCCATGGGCCTTCGTTTGCTTTTCACCCGAATTACCCATTTTCCATTAGACATTGGTGTATTGTGTACTTTTAGCTTTCCATGTCCCAGATGTCCCAAGTGCATCCCAACCCTTAGTTCTCCATAGACCTACCTTTTACGGATTGAGATTTTTTTTTCCTTTTGTTACCTCTATTTCAAGTTTATGTGTCCCTAATTTCCCATGCTTTCTTCGGCCTCCAGTGCTTTATATCTCTACCATACCCACACTCTAAAGTATGTCGGCTCTCATCTCATCAATGTAATTAAACCCCTCATTTAATGTAGTTCAACCAAATCAACTCAAATAGGGTAACATAAAAGGGATGAAATTAGTCATTTTTACAACTAGAAATTACAGTCGAGCTTCACATTCCATTCCCACACTTCCCAAAGTTTTTTTAGCATTAGCGAAATCCTATCTCAACCATTTTCAAAATTTCAAAGTGATTTTTCTTGTGGGAAGGTATCTATTCATTTTACAATCAAGGTTAGTGTTTTTAGAAGCCTTCTCGTAAATTTGGAGCTAATTTTATCTTGTGCCATATTGCATTTTTGTTTTCATAATTTTCCATTTTTCACTGAGTGTTTGTTTTTCATCACATTTACCATCATGAAAATTCATTTCAAGGGCCATGAGCATCTCTCCTCTCTTCAGAATTACATACCTAATATAAGAGACAACGATGTGTAAAATCTTGACTTCAACAATTTTTGGCATGAATAACGATGACAATCCTATTTTTCTAAGAAAAAAGTGATAAGATAATCATAAGGGTAGGTAATTGCAAAATTGGATGTTAAATGCATTAATGTTGCTTTTTTATCCCCATAATATAAGGCTCAAATGTTCTTACCCTATTTGAAGCTCGAGTATCTATTTGATCAAGAAAGTGAAAAGTATAAGCATATGGTGGCCAAGTCTTGGTTTAAAGTCCCAAAGAAAGGAACATCCAGGCTTCCCAAAACTATGTACATAATTTATTTCAAGGAAGAAATTTCAGACATTATCACTGCTAAGCCATAATAATGGGTCTTCGTTCAACTAATGATTTTCAGTTTTAGATGTACCCATACATGAATACCATCTTTGAAGGAAAGAAAAGTCTGAATTAGGGTGAAATCATTTGTGATAACTTCAAAGTGAATATCGACTAATGTACGAGAGGACAAAACCTTTCACATGACCTCTTACTTGATGTATAATATTGTAGCATATAGAATATGGTTGGTTGTTATTGTTAATGAAGATAAGAATTATGCTTGAGTGTATGAATATTGTCTACTGAGTTGAATTTCAAAAACAACAATAATCATTTCAGGAGATTCAATAATTCATTTACTATTTACATTGTCGATTTTTGGAGGGAACAAAGCTAAAAGGTTTTCTTCTTAAGCCAAGCAATTGATCACTTTGTCATGGAAGATACTTCATTCAATTCAAAAAGTTATCCTACATTAGGCTAACAAGCTTTGAGGGGCACCTCTTAAACTCCCAATGTTTAATAGTGACAATATTTTGCTCTTAGAAATATTTAGGCAATAGTATATGTTACATAGAACTAGAAGAGATAAGAACATAACTAACTATCAGATCACTATTATTTTGGGTAATTACACTGCATGGGACTTCCCTTGATGCATAAAACATTGAGAGAATTATTGTTGCCTTTAATTTTTATTTATTTCAGAAGAGGTCTTTCTTTCATCGAATGGTTTCATTTCTTACAACTTTAGGATTTCATTCTACCACCTCCTTGATCTAGAAGATTACTGGGTAGATTATTGATATGACTATGAAGCCAAAATAAGGTACTATGGTAGACTCTCCTTGCAACAAACCAAATATTTCAAAATCTACAAAGTATGAAAGAAGTTACAAGTATAATGTGAGGACTTTCAATCCCTTGAATACATTAATTCTATCAGGCACACTCCTCTTGCCACCATTGAATGGTTCAAAAAGAGAAGGATGACCCACAAGAAATCATAAATCCAGTCATAGTAAGAACAATGGTTTGGTTTGACAAAAAAAAGGCAGCATATAAG
Organism: Taxus wallichiana var. yunnanensis; assembly: GCA_018340775.1. Lineage (NCBI taxonomy): Eukaryota > Viridiplantae > Streptophyta > Pinopsida > Cupressales > Taxaceae > Taxus > Taxus wallichiana. The sequence goes on from CM031240.1 coordinate 370,033,238, forward strand.
ATGGGAAGGTTGTAATCTCTTTCTCATGAAGCATTCACATCTCATAAAGAGAATTTTACTGCAATGTCTGTAGTACGTACTCGACCAATGCTTCTCCTCTTGAATCCACAACTCGTATACTCTAAAAAAGGTAATATTAAAAAGGTCAAAAAGGCAAAGGAAGTAATCAAGAAGAAAGAAAACAACTTCCGTCTCCAAAACAAGTAAAAATAGTTCCAAGGGTTGAGAATATTGTTGATATCTTAGGTAATGAAGAGAAATAAACAAAAGATTAGGGGGAAATCAATTATTAAGGAGGAAACACAAATAAAGAAGAAGATAAAGACCAGTGAAAAGGTACCACATCAAAGACTGAAACTGTGTTTATTCTAGAGGCATGTGTCGAGAGAACCCCATTTGAAATGTTGAGGCCTCTATGGTTGAATTATTTGATGCACAGACTCTTGGTTTTATGAGTACGCTTGGCTTATGAACTTTTTCCACCCCACCTTCTAGTACCACTTTCACTTGGGTCCAATCTTATGTTGATAGAAAAAACAGTAAATCTTCGTGACAAATTATTGCACTAAGATTTGATGTTGTAGTTACTCTACAAGCCACAACTCCTGGTCCACCTATTAAAAGGTACAAGAGTACCTCAAGGTTGGTGTGTGATGTAAAATGCCAATAATATATATAAATTTATAAATCTAGGGCTGAGAAGGATGAGAGAGATATGAATTTAGCTAGCTTGGAGCTTGTAAGGATCCCATTTGGTGAATGAACTAATGAAATTGAACTTCACAACTTGAAGGATACTTTTTCAAAGGTCATTGAAAGAGTAGGGAAATAAACACAAGAACAACTTGAGGAGAAAGGACAAAATATAGCTAATTTCATCAAGTCCTGTTGAAAAGTGATAAAGTGATTAATCCAACCCCACTAGCATAAATGCATCCTCCTAATCTTATAACTGATGATGATGTTCAAAATATTAAGGATATCCATAAGCATGCTGCTTATGGAAAAGAAAAAAAATATATGGTGGATGAGATGGTGATATCTAGCCTGAATTTCGTGAAAGAAGCATACAAAGAATATGATAACATTTTTTCATTATAGCATAGATTCACGTCAACTATCACAGGTCTATAAAAAGAGGTCAAGTTATGGACATAGTGCATATAATACCTTAGACAAATGAGCAATAGTAATGACAACATTTTCATTACAAATAGTATCTTTGATGACTCAAAGAATAATATTTCAAAGAAATGGGTGCATCTTGTGGATTGGAAAAGAATGGTCCTAGAAGAGACAACAAATTAATTGTAGAACATGTTCCAAAAGGTTGAGGCCTTCAAATCTTGTGTATTACATGAATTTCAAGATCTCAAGAAAAAAATCACCATTTATTAAAAGAAGACTATGTGAGTAGAATTACAGTGTAAGACATTAAGGTAGAATTCAAAGCACTCATCAAATATATTTTTTCAAATCCGACATCATAACCAGGAGAATATGAAAGAGGTCTATGTAATATAGATTGTTATTTGGAAAGACATGAAAGGTTTCTTGAACAGTTGGGAAAATGCTATTGCAAATAGCACTATTCCTCGAGGCATGGAGATTACTGGAGCACTTGTAAACTTTAGGACCTAGATTCTCAATATCAAGACTGCAGTAGTTCCCTCTTCAAATGTTCCCTCGTCTAGTGCATAAGCCTTTCTTTTAATTTCCCATGTATTTCAAAGGTGGTATTGTTTTAATAATGTAATTTGTAATTATAGCCAACTTTAAGTATGATACTTTTGATTAAGTATTAATTAAATAAAAAGGAAACCAAAGAGACTCTAGTTATAACACTCCAAGTGGCTATAAAAGGAACTTATTTCCATTGTAAAAGGTATGGATTTTTATGATTGGAATGTGATAAGAAGAACTTTGATCAATACGAGAAGAAAATATTACCTCTTTCCTTCTTTATTTCCTATTACTTATATTCTATTCCTTTATCAGTATATGTTTTTTTTTTATATTCAAGTGGGAAACTTTGTGTTCAACCTATTAGATATAGTGCAAAGAATTTCTTTTTCTAAACATTTATATCTCATGGGTTATTTAGATATATGCAAATTCATATAATTCTTAAAACTTAATGTTGCATGATTAAGGATTTTCTCTGTCATCTATTTTCCTAAGAGTGATGCTTTCTTCCGTTTTATTTTATTGTAATAGCTGGTGATTTTGGGTAAACAAAGGAGAGGATTCATGTTCTTGATAGGTGAAAAGTGAACTTACGATTTCCTTTCAACCTGTATTTCTTATTCAATGTTATTGTTTCTTTTGGTGAATTCTCATTCTCTTCTTACATTTTGTATTAGAAACATTATTTACATAAAAGTAATCCGAGCATCAAAATCCTCATTTCAATATTTATCATTTTTATATTTGTAAATAAGTATTTTTTTTCTTGTGTGTGTGTGGAATAAGCAAACCTCTCCCATAAAGATGAGGGACTATTATCCATTAAATAGTTGCTTCCACTAAGATTCAAATTTCTCAACCAACACTAACAAAGGAATTCAATAAAAATTATCAATTGAATTATATCCGTAACTCATATGGGGAAGGGAAAATTGCAATATAGTCAAAAGGAATTACAATAACATATCGAGAACAGGTTTGGAGTAGAAACATGGTTTCCTACTATTCTAAAGACATGTTGTGTATTACATTAGGTGCAAAGGGAAACACACCTAAAATTTTTATGGTTGGGATGAAAACTAGAGGATAATATTGTTCAAAAGATATGTGATTGATGACCAATTTGTACAAATACTTATCACTAATAATGTCTCATTGATTGAATGTGGTAAAGGGCATCAAATATTTGGAGTAAGAAAATTATAAATAACTACTTATCATTTCAAAATTCAATTATGATGGTATTGTTTAACATTGTAAAGAAAATACATTCATATGTTATTATGATGGTTTTACTTAACTATTTTTTATGTTGAGATTGTACAAATATAAGTTAGGAGTATTTATATTTTCACTGATTATAAGTTGAGAGTATGAGTGTATAAGTTGAGTATGTGAATTAACCAAAAAAATTATTGTAACAAAACTTTGAGTAGTTTTTATTAAACAAATATGTATTCCTAAATTAATTTTGAGCATGCTTGAATACTATTATTTTCTTCCAAAATAAAATTTTGATACCACATTCATATGAAATGAAATAACTACAATATGGTTTGTAAATACTCATCACGCTAAAACATTACATTTTATTTTAAAAATTTCTGCAAAAAAAAATAGTAAAATGAGAAATAAAGGAACGCCCTTTTATTTTACCTACTTCACCACCTACAACCATTTTATTTTTGATATAATAATAAAAAAACAGACATGCTATCTAGTTTTGCACCCCTTGAAAAGTTGGATAACTTGGGAAATTGGACTTGGGAAAATTCATGGGACTTCAATGGTGAATCTCTAAAATAAGGTAGTTTCATTATTTTGGCCACTTGGAACCATTTTGATGCACTTCTCTCCTTTTCTAAGAGCTTAAAGGATCTATATTTAGCCAAAAAAATAGAGTAAATTGGTAAAAATGAAGAAATTGATCATTTCTAGATGATTGCGGGTTTTCTGGGTTTAGGAGGAACACAAGGTACAAATTATATTGGGTCACATGTTCCCCACATCCACAAAAAATTCCACAATGAAGAAATATAGATAAGGTGTTAGTGTTATATGGGTTTTAAGGTGGAAGAAGGAACTTGGGAAAAAGTTCTCATGGACTAATGGTTCCCCACATTACTTTCTCAGTTGAAAAGTGAAGGAGCCATTGTAATGTGAAAGGTGGGTGAGTTGTGGGTATAAAGGTGTCAGGTTGAATAAGTTTCATCGAAAAATGTTTCCCGCAGCTGGCCAAGCCATAAATCAAAGGAAGATTTAAAGTGCGAAGTAGAAGGGGTGTGGAACAACACCGTGGGGTATAATGGTTATGGTAAATCAATGGTTCCTAGTAACGTATCATTCTGTATAAAATACAGGTGGTAGGGAGAAAACGGTAATGTGGGAGTTTTGGCGAACCGAGACTCAGGTGCAATAGTTCCAAAGTTCCACCCGGTGGTCGAGATGTCATAGAAAAAAATCCCAGTTCAATGTGGAAAATGTGAAGAATGAAGGCATAAATGGAACAATTCCTTAGTGCCATGAGTTCCTCAAAATCCAATCCACCCACAACAAGGGAAAAATCCATTAATTGTAGACTATAAGAGCACACGTGGAACCTTGATCGTGTGAACTTAAAATGGCTATAAATTTCTCCTAAAAACTATGTTTTTCACAGAATTTCCTAATTTAAGTGAGGGTAGGTGGGAGAAAAAGAAAAAAACCAGAAAGAAAAAGATCATGGAGGGATGGATTTATCACACTCCCATGCCCCTTTTAATGCATCTTCTTGGTTGGTGGGTAGGGGCTGAATTTTGAGTTTCTATTTTCTTTTTCTCTTTTCATCTTCTATATATTAAAAAAACTTCTCGTTTGAAAGGGGGATATTTTGAGATGTAAAGAAACTCTATCCAAATGGTTTCTTAGTAGCTATGAGTGTAAGCCTTATTTTTGGCTTGACAAGTTTTATTGTGCCTTTATTCTTCACATGTAATGGATGTGCATATTCTAAAAGTTATAAAAAAATTGTTTTGCGGTGTTTCCTTCAACACTAGCATTTCTTTTATTATATTTCATTGTCTCTCCATTCTTGTTTTTGTATTCATTAATGTATTTCTCATTTGTAGGTTAATTTTTTTGTGTTTCATGGATTACAAATGGAGAATGAAGCCTTGGGTCTATGTCACATTGGTCCGGCCTCTCCGTAGTGCATGTTTCTTCTCCCTTATCCATCAACAAGATATTTCCACACCCTTTTCTTGGTGCTATCACCTTTGTTAGTGTAGGATTTCCCATTTTCATGCATCTTTCTCTTCCATGGTCCCTTGGAATCATAGAATAGGATTAGATAGATGAATTTCCTTAGGAGTATTTTCACATCGGGATTAGGTAGAGGAACAAACATTTTTGGAGGTTTTTCTTAAGTACCAAGTACCACAACTTGAAAGGAAATCCCATGTTACCCAAAAACACTTATTTCCCATCCACACATACATGAAAAATCAGAGGGTGTTGTATTTTGGTGATAACATGGCATGTTGTTTATTTTGGATTGATTCACCAACATCGACCATTTAATTTTTATTTATTTATTTACAGATAAGAACACATGAAACATGAAATTGATCATATTTTATATAAACATTTTTTTGGTAAAAACCATCCACAAGGTTTATTTGTCATACAAGAAGTTAAAAAGGTTTGGTGGCATTGAGATCAAAAAAAAAATTATTTTCTACGACCAAATGTGAAAGAGTTCTTGCAACATAATAAAAAACATTTCAAAATATCACTATGCACATCTACGAGAAAATCAAATTTTGATGCCATGATTTCTTCATTCCTTCAAAACATTGGATTAGAGGATGGAAGCTTTGAGTTCATATTTACAAAGGAATATTTATTCAAGACCAAACGTATCGATTATGAATTTTCTCAGAATCCCAAATTATATCTCAAGATTCTTAACTCTCTTTGGTGATGGTTTAATACATCGTACCATTGTAAAAATGTATTGCTTATAGATGTCTCTTTAGAGAAAAACAAGTTCAATGATGTGAAGAACTACATAATTGCTAAAATATTTAGCATAAATCCTAAGTCATAACAAAAATACTTGTTACATGAGTTGTGGCCACTGGTAGAACCATTGAAGTATGTCAAATATGTTCGGGATTTTATTAAATCAAAAACCCAATTATAGGGATCTTATTTTTTGGAGATTTATTATGATTTCTATTGTTGATTTGGGAGCCCATCTTTGGAAATATTGTTACAATAAAATTTAAAATATTCTTATAATGTTTTACTATAATTATACCATTAATAAAGGAATTTTAGTGTATGTCATAGCAATATTTAAATATTAAAATATTTATGGGATGGTTTTACATTTAATTTTAATTACTTTCATATCAATATTTAAATATGATAGTATATATGCTCTAGTTTTATAGATAATTTTAGATCTAAATTTAATAATGAAAATATATTTGGAATAGTTTAATAGTTAATTACATTCTCCTACTTTGAATCATCGCCATCTACTAGTTTTTACATAATATCTTTGGTAATTTTCTAGTTGCACTTTGAGGTTCAAACATACCATAGTAAATGAAGTTAATTTGATATATAAATTTAAATATGAAAACATTTCTTGGATGGTTTTACAGATTAATTACATTCTCCTACACTGGATTGTCTCCCTCTGCTAGTTTCTTCATAATATCTTGATGAATTCTCTCAAGTTTGCGTCGAGGTTCAATCACACCATATTAAATTAACCTAGAAATGTCTCACATATCTTAAATGTTATTATCCTAGAAGCCGCTTAGGCCAAAATGCATTGCAAATATTCAAATATACATATTTTAATCTTAAATAAATCTTAAAACTAATAAGATCCTTATTCCAAAGCAAAAATTAAGCCTAGTGGCCGCTAGCCCATATAAAACAGAACATGTTTCTATTTTATATGGGATGATAACCACTAAGAATTATTTCTCATATCAATGTAGGATTTCCTAAAATCACTAAATGATTTTTCCTAGATTCATTAATTTAATACATGATAAGATATATTGGACTCAGGAAGGATGTATAACGGGTTCCAATATTTTTATTTTAGGATTCTAATATATGTAATTTCATAGTACAATAAGTTCTAATATATGTGATTTTGGATTCTAATATATGTGATTTAAGATTCCAATATATGTGATTCTAGATTCCAATATGTGTGAATTTTTAGTATAGATAATTCCAATATATAACATTTTGAATCTAAAAATAGTAATATTAGATTACAATATCTTGCTATATTTTTAGTTTCTTAAATCGGAATAAGTCCAAATTTAGTGAAATAAGCATTATTTCCACAAAAAAATCTTGAATAATTTTTTTCATTACTTCCTCCAAATGTGATGTCATCAACATAAACAACAACAATCAAATGATTCTTACCATCTGATTTGATGTAAATATTGATATCCACAATACGCTTATTGAAACCTTGTTTTTGTAAATAATTTTCTAGTCTCAAGTACCATGTTTTTAGGGCTTGTTTCAATCCATAATGAGATTTCTTCAGATTGCACACATAATATTTATCATCGATAAAATAAATCCTTTTAGTTGTTTAATATAGACTTCTTTTTCAAATTTCCATTTATAAATTTTGATTTTAGATCCATTTGACATACTTTAAAATATTTATAAGATGCAAATGCCAACAACATTCTGATGGCTTCTAAATATGCAATACGATAAAATATCTCTTCAAAATCAATACCTTCTACTTTTACATTACCTTCACACACTAACCTTTCTTTGCTTCATACCACATGACCATCTTCATTCAACTTGTTTCTTAAAACCCACTTTATGACAATTATGTTTTTATCTTTTAGTCTTGGAATAAGTTACCAAGTATGATTAATTTCAATCCAATTTATCTCTTCTTCCATACCAATAATCCAATGTTTTTATTCACTTGGTGTATCAAAAGTATAAGATTCTATTTTAGATAACAAAGATAGATTTACATGTTAAGATGTAGATGCTAATCTTCTTTTGTCTATATTCCAAGATATTTATCACCAATTATTTGATTATTTGGACGATTCTTCCGAACTAATCTAGACAAAGTGTCTTTGTATATTTCGCTCGAGACTCTTCTTCTTCAAATTTATTTTTATATTTTCTTCTTTTGTGTAGACACTTTCTTACATTATTCCCTCATGGTGTTTTATTTCATCCACTTTCACATGTGTACTTTCAAAAAATTTGTGCAACTTTTTATCATAACATATATAGGTTTTTCTTCTCAAAGAAAATCCAAGGAAAATGCCTTCATGATATCTAGAATCAAAATTTTCCAAGTATTAATCATCTCTTTTATGCAATAATTACTTCCTAACACTTTATAGTATTTAACAATTGTTGTTCTTCCCTTCAATGGCTCTTAAGAAGTTTTTGCTATTTACTCTAATTTTCCCTCTATTCAAAATGTAAATTGTTATCCAAATGAATTCTCTCAAAAAAATTCTGATATCTTAGCTTCATTTAGCATTATCTTGGCCATTTATTACATAGTTAAATTCTTCATATCTACAACTTCATTCTGGTGGAGTCCTTATAGCAAATAATTGCCTATTTATTCCATGATGCTCACATAAATCCTCAAATGCATTTGAGGTAAGCTCCCCCTCCCGATAAAATTTTCAGCACTTCAATTTTCAATCTATTTCATTTTAAAACAATGCTTTAAAGGATTTAAAATTATCAAATGCTTTTGATTTTTCTCTTAAGAAAGTGACACATGTCATTCTATTGTAATCATTTATAAACATTATAAAGTAACTCTCACCCTATAGAATTTACGTTCTAGTAGGCCCACAAAGGTCTATATGAACAAGCTCAAGTGGATTTGTTGTAGACTAGTCTTTTTCCTAAAGCTTACCTTTTTCTCTTTCCCATGTTGACACTTTGCTTTGAAAGAGAGTTTGAATGTTTTATAGTTTTATGCATATCTCTTATTGCTTGTTTGGTTCTGATTTGTAATAAATTATCGAAGTTCATATGGCACATTATTCTATGCAATAGCCATGTTTTTATTGGCTGTCCCATGTAGCATTTTTCTCCCTTGATCTCACCGAGCACATAAAGAGTATTAGTTGTTCAATGTGCATCTACAATTATTTTCCTAAACTTTCCTTCCTAATCCCATATCCCTGTGCATAACAAGTGACAATTTTTCCTTGATCACCCATCCAATTAACACTTAGAAGATTATGCTTTAGACATTTATCGGATAGTATATATTATTTTTTTATTTTTTTTCATTGTTAAGAAGAAGGGTTAATTTTCCATCTATTCATGTCATGGCATTATCTCCATTTTTTTGTTGCTATACTTATTTCCTTCAAATTGATAAATTTGTTCTCATCCTCAATCATGTGTGTTGAGCATCCAATGTTAATATACCATTTCTTCCCTTCATTTTGTGCATGAAACATAGTTTACACAACAATATATGTTTCTTTCTTATGATTAATTTTCTTTTGTTTATTTTTCCAATTTTTTATAGCTTTTTATTTTTGTTTACGAGAGGATTCCATCATCTCATTCTTCTTGGGATATTCTATATAACTATTTCAACAAAATGATGTTATATGAACATAGTTATTACATTTTTTAGATACTATATCATTCTCATTGAAATATAATAGAGGTGAAAATGAATTTTAATTTCTCTTTGAAGATCCATAAGAATTTTCATTCTTGTTCCAACTAGAATTCCTTGTACAAATTCTACAATCTGCTACTTTATGACCAAAATTATTACATGAAAAGACATAACCAAAGAAGTAGTTCTGAAACTTGGTCATGTAATTTCATCTTGGAGGAAATGGGCTTGTTTTTTTAATCATATTTTGGAAAAATAAAGATATTATTAGGATCACGATTTTCCTTCGTTTGACTTCCATCGATCATCTAGGACCTTTTAGATGATCCACATAGCTCTTTGGCTTGTTTTCATTTTTCTCCTTTGGTGGCTCTTTGAGATCTTCTTTTTTATTCTTATGGTTTTCTACATATCCAAGACCAATTTTGGTATATTGTGACCTATAGTTATTGATAATGTCATCTAAGCTAGCATATATCTTTTCAAGCATGAGGTATCTATACAACTTCGTATTTTTTCTCAAGTTCCTTTCTTAGAGAGATAATTTGAGATGATAGTATTTCACTATTTTATTCTTTATTTCACCCTGGATTCTCATCTCTTCCTCTCGTTTGATTTTCTTTTCCAATCTCAATTTTCAAGTTAACGACCATTATTTACGTCTCTTGTAGATTTTTTTAACATTTCTATTTCCATATCACACTTTTCTTCTTTGTATTTTTGAATCTCTAATCTTAGTTTCAGATTCTTTTTATTGAGAATGTTTAACTCACCCAACGCACCTATGATTTCTTATTCAAGATATATCTCTCCTTCATATTCGATGTCTTCTTGTTCTTCCGAGTTTATTTACTTATAGAGGCATTATTATTATTTATATATCCATGAATAAAAGTTCTTCTTTGTCATTTTCGGATATACCTTCATCGCCTTATTTAACTACGCTACTATCCCTATTGGAGTAAAGGCTTTTCTTTTTCTATACAAACCTTTTCTTATATTGATTTTATTTAATCTCCTCTTGTTTTCAGGTTTTCTTTCTTTCTTATTCCCATCATTATTTTCCTCATTATCATTTTCAACCTTGTGAAAGCATTTGAAAGAAATTTTTTTATTTTACCACAATTGAAACACTTGAAAAGAAACTTACCTTTATTTTTCTGATCCCTTTTAAATCTTTCTAATAGACATGACCTCTTCCTCATCTTGTTCATCACTTGATTCAAACTCTTTAATTTTCTATTTCTTTGAAGCTTTAGAAGCTTCATCCATTTTTAATGGCTTCTCGATTCTGTCCTCATCTCATATGGTGTGATAATTCCATTTAAATCGCCCATATTCAACTAGTCTAGATCCTTCATTTATTCACAAGAAAAAAAACTTTTGCATCAAATCCTAAAGGTAAAGATATTAGTACCTTTTAAATTATTTTGGATTCTTCAATTTTTGACCAAGTCCTCCGATGATATTAAAAATCTCATCCACACGCAGAATATATGTTACAACACTTTGTTCATATTTAATTTTTAAACTTTCGAACTATCTCTTATGTGTCTACATATTTTCCTTTTTTAATTTTCTCTCACCCTCATAGATGGTCTGAATTTTATCCCAAATGTTCTTTACTGAAGTCCAATGCATTACATTGAAAATTTATGCTTCCTATAATCCACATAAAATTGCATTCGTGCCTTTTGCATTATTCTCACTAGCCTTCTATCTAGTTGTATCTATTGGTGGAGTTTTTGGAGTTACATATCTAATTAGTATTGGTTTCCAAACATCAAAAGCAATAGATATTAGATGTTTTTGTTGTAGAAGGGGAATGAAGGATCAAAACTGAGTACAAACAAATAATAAGTTACACAGTTACAACAATAAACCATATAGGAAGTAATAAAACAAATATCATGTTATAATTATGCAACAATATAAATAAGTGACTGCACAAAATAACAAATATAATGGTTATAACAACATAACCATATAAAAATTATACAAATAATTACCCATGTAGAATACTAATTACCTAAGTAGCTAGCACAATAAAAAATTAATAAAATTAAAATACAATGCATAATTAACCTAGTAAAATAATTTTTACCTAACATTCCCCACAATAATTTGCATTTTATCAAGTGAGTGTAGAGGAAATATTTGAACATCTCAAATTTTTCATGTGCAAGTGACTTTATGAAGATATTTGCTTCATGTTCGGTTGTTTGGAAAAACTGAAGTTGTATGATGTGTTTCAGTACATGTTCACGTATGAAATGAACATGTACCTCTATGTGCTTTGTTATCTCATGAAACACTAGATTGTAAAAAGTGTCGAAGACCTTCATTTACTTCATACATGGTGGTAGATTTATCTGTGGTGCTCCAAGTCCTTCCAATATATGAAATATCCATATCACTTCACATATATCTCCACCTATAACATGATATTCAGATTCTGTAAAAGAACAAGAAAAAAAATTCTATTTCTTTCTTCCCCATGCTATCAGTCCAGATCCGAAAAAGAAAACAAATATAGAAGTGGATTTTTCATCATCAATGTTACTTGCATGATATGAATCTAAATATTCAGTCAAGAATAATTGATCATTCTTCTTGTACTCTAGACCAAGATCTATAATACCCATGAGATACCTCGAGATCCGCCTTGTTTCTTTCTAATGAAAAACTTTGGGTTCCTGGATGAACTTGGAAAGAGAACTCACTGCAAAGCTGAAATCTGGTCTAGTATTTAAGTTAGGAAAATAAGACTCATAATCAACTATTGATAGAGAGTTACATTTACTAGAAGATATGGATTTAAACAAGACAAATGCAGTCTCATTTCCATTGGTGTAGAAGTTGGTGTGCAATCCATCGTTCTAAATTTCGTGAGTGTGGTCTAGGTGTAATTCAATTGAGAAAAAGATGTGATTATATTTCTAGCATACTTCTAATCCAAGACAATAATGTATGACCCGAGATATGTCATGTCAAATGATTGATTAATTTATTTCTTCATTGCATTGATCATCTTCTTTGTGATGTCGGTGATTACTAGATCGTCGACATAAACACATATCACAATATCTCCTCCTTGCCTCTTGAGGTAGAGATTGGGATCATATGGATTTCTAATAAATACATGTTGACTGAGATGCTCAATTTTTTTGATGTACCAAGCCTAGGGTGCATGTTTAAGCCCATAAAGATATTACTTGAGTCTACACACCTTTTTTTCTTCACCGGGTATGAAAAATACCTTAGGTTAAGTCATGTAGAATTCTTCTTGTAGATCTCTGTTTTGAAAGAAAATTTTCATGTCCATCGATTGACTTTCCAACCATACTAAGTAGATAGAACAAATATCATCTTGATCATTTTGATCTTAGCTATGGGAGTAAATGTCTCCTCATAGTCTATGCCTTCATTTTGTGCATACCCCTTTCTTTACCAATCTCACTTTATATTTTTCTATGGTTTCATATACTTTGTACTTTGTTATGAATATACATCTCAGTAACCAATGAGTTTCTTCCATGGTAGAAGATCGAAAAGCTGCTGGTGTTATTATTCATCATTAATCGATACTCAACATCCATAACATCTTTCAAAGATATTTATTGTATGTATTTTTGGATAGTAGAGGGCTTGATAGGTTCAACAACTCTAGTCATTAAAGAAAATTTTACGTCTTCTCATGATATACTATGATTTTGTGGTCCGGTGGTGGATGTAACCAATAGAGCATCTAACTTTGCATTTCAAATCATATTAGCATACCACTTAGGAATATGTTATACTTTTCTCGTGAGTCATGGTCATGTTTGATCATCACCTTCATCGCTATCATTACTATCATCGGTGGAAACATTATCTACCATTTTCACAATAGGTGGAATATCTAGATGAGGTGAGTCTATTTGAGGAGTATCAACTTCCTTCTTCTCAAAGAACTCAACATATCTACTGGTGTAGACCATTCGATCTTCGATACATCAATCTATAGCTTATATACTCTTAACTATAGCCAATAAAGAGGAGTTTTTAAGATTTCATATCTAACTTCTTTATGTTATTCTAGGGTATGTGCATGCTCAATTTACACGTGAATAATTTGAGAAGTGAAACAAATGGTTTATGATTCAACCATGATTCATGTGGTGTCACTCCATTAAGAGAAACTATGGGCACTCTGTTCAGAAAATATGTTGTTGACTTTGCTTCTTCTACCCAAAATGTCCTCACTAGCCTAGAGTAATTGATCATTCAATACACCATCTCCGTGATAGTACTATTCCTTCTCTCAATAACACCATTACATTGAAGTGTGTGTGGAGGATGATTATGTTGACAAATTCCATGAGCTTAAAGGTAGGATTTGAACTCATTATTGGTGCATTCCCCCCTTTGATATGAGCTTAAAGATCTAATATGACAAATAGTCTCATTCTCTAAAGCCAATTCAAATGTTTTGAAGTTATCAAAAGCATCACTTTTATTATGAAGACAAAATATCCATCTTTTTCTTGAATAATCCTCAACAAATAGCATGAAATATTGAAATCCTGAATAACTAGGTTACATCGGACCACAAAGATCGATATGAACCAAATCAATCTTACCTAGAGCTTGATAATCACTTTTATGGAATTAATCTTTGTGGTGTTTACCTTTTAAGAATCTCAGACACTAATTTGTATTATTATTGAGAGATGGAAAGCTCTCTCACCATGTTCTACTAATGAAGTTTTTGAGATATTTGAAAATGATGTCACCAAGTATATGATTCCTCAATTGTTTAGAGGGAGAAATCTTAGCCACAAGTACTTGACAATCCCTGTGGAAAAATTTAAGCTTGAACATACATCCCACATTGGAGGATTTTGCAAAATAATTAGAGGCTCTAGATTTTTTGAATACACACTTTCTTACCATAATGATTATCAAAATCAATATCTGATTATGCTAGAATTTGACTAACTAATATTAGATTATTTATTAATCTAGCGACATATAATACATCTCTTAATCTACAAATTCATGAACCAAGAGGTAGAGAAATGTTTCCAATACCATACACAAGTGTAAGAACAATCATCACCTAACAAAACATGGTTTTTCAAAGTTTTTCAAAGGTGTGTCCATCATGGTAGTAAACCATTCTTTGTGCCCAATCATCTATTGAGTGGATCCAAAATCAATGTACCAAATAATAATAGATGACGTGGATGGTTCATTGGAATGAGAAGTGTACATGAAGTCCTTATTTTATGAATGACCTTATTGCTAAGCTACATTGCCTTGATGATATGGTTTCCTTCGCCGAGTTCCCCTAATTGTACCCTTTGTTGTAGTATGAAATTCCCTAGTGAGACTATTGATTCTTAGGTCCAAAATTTCTTGATGAACCATTCTTGTATGTATTGAGCCAACAATCTTTCAACTCATGTCCTCTTTTACAAATAGTACATTTCTTTTTTTTTTTTGTCCCTCTTGCTGATGTTTTTTTTTGGACGCTTGAGAAGATTTTGTTTTCCTTTTCACTTATGATGATAAGATATTTCCTGCTCCTCTTCATCATATTTTTTTTACATTGATTCTTTTTATTGCAGTAGATTCACTAACTTATAAAAAGTAAGCTGTTTGATATGACAAGTTGAGTGTTTCCAAAAATGTGGTTAGAAGGAGGTAGTAATTTCAAAACAATCGGCACAATATTTGTATCGTAACGTCTTTCGATAAGAATAAGTGAAGCCCTTAATTCTAAAATCTCCCAAGAAAGCTTTCACTTTCTCATTCGGCTTGAATTTGAGTGTATGTAATCGACTCGAAATTTAATATAGTATTCTTGCTTATGGTGTTGTAAAAGGTTCTTAACTTATCCCACACTTGTTTGGATGTTTTGGAACATCGAATGTGGGTTTGTACATTATCAGACACTGTGAACAATATTATGAATTTGGCCTTCTGATTGACCTTGTCAAACTGTCTCTATTGGGATGCATCATATGGTGATCTAGTTGCGGAACCATTCACAACAAAGCCAAATATATTCAAACTCGGGTTTTGTTTTCATATTGGTCTTCCATGCAACATAATTATCTCCTCTTAGGAGAAGTGAATGTGCAAGAGATAACTTAGTGGCATCAGTTTCCATTTTCTAAATCAAATGACAAAGGGTAAGGATCTTATCACCATAGGTATAAGGTTTCCAAATCCATACACCGTCATGTTGTTGAGAAATTTTTTTGAGTGGATAAACTTGTGGATTTCTTGCCAATGCTTTGGGAATATAAGTCCCTCTACTTAACTAGTGTAGCTTTTGTATGTGCATGCATGAGAAAATGTGGATTTCTTTAGTGGCCTTTTAGTGGGGATCTAACAAGGGTAGTCCACTAACCTACGGCAAAGCTAGCAATGAGAAATGAGATAAGAGAACTAATGTTATAGGTAGGAAATTAGATTCCTGCACACACTAGTTAGAAAATTCAACACATGCATTTATGAGAAGAAACAATGCTGTAAATGGAAACAACACGAGATAAGATTGCAAACTCATAATTTCTAAAATATCCTCATAAAAAAGGCTACAAAATCCTTCTTCTTGTATTGATGCTTCAACATAATTTTTACATATTGTAGGCATAAAATAAATTTGAGAGTGGAGGAAAGTAGAACAAAATGGCTATCTCATTTGCTTTCTCTAGGTACAATGCACTCTTGAGTTTACAAGATCAATCACTAACCCTTTGAAATGGGAATGGATTTATAATTTATAGAATAGACTTGACTATTCATCTTCTCCATGACCCTTTATATGACTTATTTCTAACTTTATACTATTCATATTCATACAAAATATTTATTTCCCTTTTATAAAATCAAGATGACTTAATTTACATTATGTTTATAAAGTAACTTAAAGGCATATCAAAAGTGCAAACCCTAATGTAGAATTAGAACATTTGAAGAGAGATAAAGTTGGGGGAGAGAGAAGAGAGAGAGGAGGAGAAGATGTTGCCCATGATGAATTTTTATGGTCCTCATTCATGGAAATCTCGATGCGATGAAGTTATGAATTTCCCATTGTGCCAAAATTGCTCTTCCAAAGTATGAATTTCTATTTTTAGTAAGTGTCAAAAATGTATGTTCTAGTGAATTCTCATCTGTAGTGCACCTCCAATGTCCTCACCTTCTTTGCAGTTTCTTCTATCGATGACTTTCTCGAAATAGTAATTCTTATGTATTAGACCTGTTATTTTTAGAAATTTGGATTTTGTGAGTCAGATTGATGTGGAATGAAGTTTTTTAATATGGGTTTTTTCCCAATATCACCCCTCTAAAATTTCGGGCATGCCCACTTAATATTCCAATTGATTTTAAAGTTTTAATTTTTAGACCTACCATTGCTTCTAGATGTGGCAACCATTAATGGACCTCAAAATTGTAGGTCTGGTTTTTCCTCCATTTGTGACAAAATAAATTTAATTTTGATTATTTTTTGCATATGGTGCTTCTCGTGAAATTCTACTTCATTTCACCAAACGGTTGGAGGGGAAATTGGATTTTTTCTTCGTTGAGCTAGAGTGGGATTTCTTTGTTGTGGATGCTTTGTTGCACAAGAGGAGAGTTTGAAGGTGTCTTCTTGATGGCCTTAGGTAGAGGAATGAATAGAAAAATATAAATTTTTGTTTCACACATCCGTTTGGGAGATTTCTTCAACTTCTTGTTTCATGGCCATGGATTTTTCTTTGTTTTCTCCTTCTTCTTTCTATGCTTCTCCTTATGTTTTTGCTATAATATTCCCTCTATAGATTGTGTTATTTCATGGAGTGAAGGGAAGTACCTCTATGGAAGGTTTGGTTCAAGGTTCAAAAATGGAGGAATGATGGTGAGGAGTTACAGAGGAGGAGATGGAGATGTCTGTGCACACGGATGTTAGAAGCAACAAGAAGCAACCAACAATTAGAAAAAAATTCAAAATTTTTGAGTTAGAGTAGGGAGAATTTTTTTCCACGATGAGAAATCGACAACATGTGGTGGTGATCGAAGATAGGGAATGAGTGCTCCAAAATCAACTTTAAAGCACCGAGGGGCTGGAAACTGGTCATATGGGTGACCAAAACACTCTCCTAGAGGGATGGGCACATTTTTCCATGTTTGGTGTCCCTCACCTCAAGGAAATGAGGGAAATCAATTTCCATGGTGGTCCTGGAGCTAACACGTGGTGCTTGATCCGATGGTAGGGAATGAATGCTCCAAAAATGCACTTGGGGGCTGAACTGTCAAGTCTGGAGGTCACATGAGGGTCTTAGAGGTCACATGGGGGCTAGGTGAATTTTCAAGGGTTGGTTTACCTGACCTTAGGGACATCTGGGACATGAAATTCTGCCAAGCTCCTAGTGCTGACATGTGTCCTCCCAAAAATGACTAACTCTTGAACTGCCTTTGAGACGGTAACTTGGAACAATGATAACTTGAGCTCCGGTGGAATTTATTGGTGAAATTTTATATGATCCTAACTATAAATGGAATTATGAATCAAATAATGTTGGTATCAGGTCTTGCTTCATCCATCGATCCCTAAAAAATTTTACTTTTATTTGAGACTCTGTTTTTATCTCATAAAAACTTCCTAAAAATCCTATGCACCAAGGTGTTATGAAAAATATGATTTTACCATAATTTAGGTCTTGGAATCCTATTTCTTGAAATGTTTTTTTACCCCTAACTCCATCTAGTGCTCTCTAATCTTCTTCTGAAGCCCAACAATTGTTTTAGGCTTGTGTATTGCCTAGGCTTGTGAACCCTATTTTTACTCAAACTGCTCCAAGTCTTTAAAAACTTCTCCAAACCTTCAAAAATAATTTCCATGATGTTTTAAGGTCTTCAATTCACCTCCATGTTGAATTTTTCCCTTTTGATCCACTCCAGGGGGTTAATCTAGTCTGGGAGGGCTAGCGATAACCCTTCCCAATCGCGAGAAGATAGCATCTTTCGAACTCCAAAAATAACCTTGGGGAGTGAATATATTTTCCTAAATCACCTAAGGGACCAATTGGACACCAAACAGGGGTGACCAGACTGACGGTTTTGACCTGGGGTGCCTAGGAATGATAAAACATGAAAAATTCAGCACAAGGGTATACTTGTTGTGTTTTTAAACTTCTAATTTACTGTTGTACATTTGCACGATAGCACATCCATCCAATATATCAAACCTTTCTATAAACATACCATTATTATATACTTTTCAGTATGTGGAAGAATCACCCTTTCTATATACCCATCAAGTATGTGAAAGATACATTAACGGACATGAAATAATTTTATATGTGGTACCAAGATAGTATTAAAAGAGGTTTATGTGATCTTTGAAACCAATTCAAGGAAATACCCTCATACACATGCGTAAAGTCACTATATACTTGGATATTTTAAGTTTCGGATTTATGTTGTGCAATCATTCACCAAAGTATCTAAGGGCTCAAAGTGTGCATTGTGTCCTTATTTCTACCGTCGATTTATAGGGATGATGCTTAGATGAAATTAGTTTGGCTATATTAGGTGTTTAGTGTAGTAGTAGTCATGACAAATTTACCCATAATTTCTGCCCAAAGGCAATGTATATACCAAACACTATGAAAGAGATCCAAAGATCTCATGAGTGTTATAGAACCAAATTTCACTATTTTTGTTTTCAAATCTCTACTATTTTTTTCAGTTACAATGTTTATGGTTGAATATGGAAACCTGTAAATTAGTACAATCCACTAAAAATATATGATTACATCCAAATATGTAGAAAATTGAATTATAGGAAAAAAACAATTTGCGAGGCCCTAGTGGCCTCGGGAGATCAATATGGATCAATGTGTGAAAAAACTACCAAAAAATATAAACATTTCACTTTTAGATACCCCTCATTTGAAAAAATATGCTCATAATAAAAATCTAAGCTATGTGGAAGAAAACAAATTTCCCTTCAATAAGAATTTCTCTGTTAAATTTAGCGTGGGGTTTAGTGACAACTAGTGTCTTTAGTAGGGGTTTCGGATGCGTAATTTTGTGAAACCCACTACAATTCCTCCAAAAGTTTCAATATATATAAAAAGAGTTTTATGTGGGGGGTCAAGCACAAAACCTATCAACTCCCCAAAACATTCACATATCCAACACAACAACCCATACACTTGATATACCAAATGAAGCAATTGATATTTGAGCAAGTTTTAAAAATGCTTTTTCTTTTTAAAAGGTGAACATGGATGGGTTTGAGGAGTTTCACTTGAGTCGTGAGGTGTAGGAAAGTAGTTTAGGTCTTGTATAAAGCAGATCTAAGCCTCTTTGTGTCATTTTGCTATATTTTTCTCTCTTTTGTTATCACTTTTTCTCTTCCACTGCATTTCATTTTAGAGTGGAGTAAATTAGATTCATTGTTGGTTTGGGAGCTCGCATTGACCATCTTGGCCACACATGGTTGTTTTTTCCACATAGGGATTACTCAATGTGAATATGATGCAAGAAACATAGGGTATGGGCTTGTTCAAGACTCGACCTAATAGAGGAGCACACTTTGTTCCTATTTGCAGTGCAACTCTATTTGGAGGCTGATTTGGCAACTCACATAAGAAAGGAACCAATTCAACTTGGTGGTTGCATTTCTTGTATTCCTTTTTTCGATCATTGGGTGTTTAATCCACTTAAAAATCTCATTGATGTTTGTGTTAGTGTAAAATCTCAGCACCCCTAAATGTGTTATGGATCTGCTTTTTTAAGGTAGGGTAATTTTTGTGATTTTCATAACATGGGTACTATCTCCAAGTTGTGGGACTTTCTACTTGAGATAGACCTCTAGAGAAAGTTGGTTCTTGCTCCTAAACTACCTGCCAAAATCTACTCTAATGCAGGAAAAAATATCTTTCCTAATCTAACTTTCCAAGGGACCAAGGAGAGAGAATGCATAAAAATGAAAACCTACACTAAAATGGTGATACACTAGAAAAGGAGGGAGTGAGGGTAGTCTTCCAATGTGTGAGATATAGAAGCAAAGTGCACACTAGAAGGGGTGATAACAGTTCTCCACAATCTAGCAAAATGCATTCACAACAACATCTCAAACATACACAATGATAATGGATCCTTGCAAGAGCATAAAAATAGACACAATATTCTTGTAATGAAGGTTGAAAGGGAAAGAAGAGTGCAAACAAACACAACATGGGAAGATGCATCCACAAACTTGTATTTTATTACTTCATGATATGCATAGTTCAATCTATTACAAGATAAGGGCCTGGATCACCATGCAAGGAGTCCACTACAAGGGCCTACAGTACATTGGCTTCACAAAGCAATTTTGACAGAGATTTTCTACAATTAAAACTACCTCCTCCCTTTTATAATGATCCCAACACTCCAATTTATAGAAAAATAAGAAAGAGAGAGAGGGAAAATGGAAATCCCAAAATCTGTCCTTTAACCACTTGTAAGAGGTATTAAATGGAGTGAAATGATGTTTTTTTGCTTGCAAAAGGCTCCCCATACTATCCCATGACTTGTAGCAGTGAAATATGGCAGCCCATGCTTCATTGAATGCATCCAACTACCAAATAAAACACTATTATGAACTTGTCCATGTTTTCTACAAAATATCTATCTATCTTTCATCAAATCTGGAATTTTTTTATTTCTCTACGTGGGGATCGTAACCAAGATTCCAACGGTACCAATTTTGTGTGATTTTTTTAAGAAATGCAAATGTTATGGCCTTCTGAGTGCGAGTAGCTATTTTGAGTATGCCAACCATTTTCTGTCGTTTGACGGGAATGAGCATTAATTAAATGGAACTGAATATGCTTCTTTTATTTTAATATATATACACTCATCAAAATTAAGAAAATGGATGTAGGTGTAGAGCATGTCGTGCTCATTCCATAAAGTCCAATTTTATGAAAATCAGAGCTCGGAGTCAAAAGTTATGGCCGTTTGAAGTTCGGGAGGTCAAACATTGACTTTTCTCTTCATTGCGGCTATTTCAGAAAAATCGAGTCCACGTGTCCCGGCTGTCCCAGAAAAAAATCTCCACTTCACTCGATTCGGGCTTCCTTGTCCCAATGCGTCTGTCATTGATCTGGGTCATCGTGGTCGTTGACCTCCACATTCTCCGCAACATATGGTTCCTTTTGCAACTTTTTCACCTTTGTGCATCCCGCGCATACTTTTGTCTCGACCGTCCTGACACATTTCTCTGCGCCACCCACAATGCACTAACTTGTGGAAAAAATATCTTTTCACATCCCACGCATACCTGTGTCCCAAATGTCCCACGGACTATCTGGGACAAAAATGTCCAATTTTTCCGTAAAACACCAAAATGAGCCCATTTTCAGATTTTTTCCAATTTTCTCTAACTTCTTGGGTTTTTTCCTAGATGGGGAAGTTAGAGAGAAGCCAAGGGGACCCAAAAACATGATTTTTGGCCTTGAATCAATTCTACTAGCTCAGGACTAAAGAATTTGTGCAAGTTATCCAAAATTACCTTGAGGGGTGGATTTTGGATAACAGTTTGTGAAGGAAATTATAATGTTCAACTTGATTACGCGCAAATATTATAACTCGTGTCATTCCCTTAGCTCACTTGTATAGATTGTAACTTTCCACACACAATGTTTTGAATTCAACAAAACTTGGAGTGATAGACCAAGCTTGGTGGGAAAGGATCTGTAGACACCGATGCGTAACCCAATCCCTCTAAACTTATAAGGACAACTAGTGTTAGCTATAACTAGAGGTTCCTCTAGATTTAGAGAAAAATCCCATAATGGGGATTCTTTTCAATCTAATAAGATTTTTGAAATCAGAATTGCTCCAAACAAGCAATAAATTTTTTCTTGCAAAAAAAATATTTTCAAACATGTGGAACTTGACAGGAGGTTTTGAGGATACAAGGATGGGGTTGGGAAGTTGCGGGAGAGGTGCACAAACTCTTCAAAGGCTAGAAATTATTCTTCAAGCTCCTTTATCTCTTCTCGCAATATCTCTACACAGCCTTCTCTACTCACACATGCTCCTCTAACGTGGTCTCATAAAAAATGTAGAAGAGGGATGAAATCCTCACAATTATATTAATTTTCAATCAACAATTTACAATAGTGATGGCTGCAATATTTATAGATATTTCACAACTAAGTATAAACAAATAAGAAGTTACACATGTGCAACAAGAAACCATATGTGAAGTAATAAAACAAATAAGACATTGTAACTATGCAGAAATATACATACTTGACTACACAACATAACAAATATAGTGGTTATAAAAACATAACCATATAATAATCATACAACAACTAATTATCTTAGTAAACTACTAATTAGCTAAGTAGTTACCACAATAACAATTTAGTAAAAATGTAAATATAATGCATAATCAACCTCATAAACTAAGTTTTACCTAATATTTGCATCATTGTGCTCTAAAATTCATAGTTTGTTCCATTGAATAATAGATCATTTTATTTGGAGAAACCTTCTTCAACTTTATGACTATTTGGATGTGTCTTTTTAGAACCACCTTCCAAATAGTTAGAATTTTTAGAAGGAACATGCTCGATACCAATTGTTAAACAAACACTTATAATGTGAGGGGGTTGAATAAGTATAAGAGAAAATATATTTATTAAAAATTACATCCATAATTAAAATATGCAAAACCATTCAAAACAACATAACAAAGACCAACAACAAATTTACATGGAAAACACTCTCTTGGGAAAAACCATAAAATATGACTTCTTGTGTGCACTATCCAAATCCATCCAATTATATTCTTTTCAATTGTTTGTAGGCACCAACCTAATAGAGACACTAATCCAAAAATCTGATCACCAACTCAAGCAAAATGTTTGTGAGCTCAACTCACTGGAGACACCAATCCCCAAATTTTTTGAGGCACCGACCTTAACAATATGATCTTCAACCTTCTGTAGTTTCTTCTTCAACCGAATGAAGGAAATTATGCTTCTTCTTTGTTGTTATTCTATAATTCTTATATATATATTTATATCTCATTTATCCTTTCTTCTCTACTCTGTTGTACATTTTTCAGCTATCTATTCTGAATAATATTTTCTTATTTCTTCTTCTACAACATCACTCTCTATAGAGATAGTGGCATTTTTTTGTATCAACACATTTTGAAAATATATTACTTCATTTTTATATTTACCACATCCTGTTTTGTTTCCTTTTCAACTTCATCAGTCTTTAGATCTTCTTACGTGACTCTTGATTTTCCTAGGCACAAAAAGTAGCTTAAAAGGACTAGAATTTTAATATAAAATGCCAAGGTAAAATAACCACCAAAAAACCTTAATTATTATAATTTTTCATATCTTAATGACCTTTGGTATTACATGGTCAAATAAAAATGTAATAATCAAATACCTTTGGATTTCCCTTGCCACTTTATACATGTTGCATGCTTGTTGTGTATTGGCTGGTTGCTTGTTGTGCACTACCTACATACTTATTGCATGCTTGAGGCATACTTATCTGTTCTCCCAACATTCACTCATTAGTTCATTATTTCTTCTCTATGATGCATTCTCTCACACATACTCCTCTACCTTTTGCATTTCATCCTCATTATTAATAACATGTCACTTTATCTCCTCACCTACACATTTTATCACATCATACTCTATATAAAAGTTGAGAAATTTATCTTTATGGTCAACCTCATTCTCTACTTCTCCATATTCTCAAGGTAGAAAAACTCCCTTTACACTTCAATCTTCACATATTCCTTTTTATTCACTCAACTTCTATACCATATAATTATTTTATATCTCCTTCTATACATGTTGACTCTCTTAACTTTAGAAACCAAACAAGATAAATTTTGGGAAAACATGATCATAAAACTAATTAACTAAACTCAGAAATGCATTACAATAGTTAACCCAAACTTCTGCTCATAAACCAAAACAAACCACAAAATTTGAATATAAACTATGAATAATTTAGTTCATACTACGAAGAAAATAGAATGGAATTTGGTAAGGCTCTAAAGAAATTAGGTTAGACTCCAAATCTCTCTACTTAGACTCCCACATAAAATGTAACAAAGTTTAGATAGACTTTGAATTAATTTAGGCATGTTATGAAGCTCTGTAGTTAGAAACCGATGCAATAGAAAAATTTCATATAAAATCTAAAGCAATCTTGTCGGACTCTAAAGATTCATTTGACATCAATGATAATTGTTCGAACAAAGAACACCGTTATATCCCTCTAACCTCGGACTACTTATAACATTACCCATGGTGGTCCTACAAGTGGTGATGGTATTATATAAGTAAAAAGTATGCTTCTCCCATATCTCTTGATTTAATAACATAGAGACAACTTCAAAATACAACAAAAATGTTATATTTAATAACCAAGAACTTCAAATCATGATCTAACAAAAACATACGCTAAATTCTTATAAGTAAAAATTTTTCAACTAGAAAAACTCCTATATTAAACTATTTTTAGTTCAAATTATCGAATAAAAATATATCAAGAACTTTACAAAGAATCAAGACGTCATTTTACTTTATTATCCTTTCAAATCCATGTTTACAACTTCTAGCCCTTCTTAACTACATATTTTATAGCCTAGACATTTCCTTTCAAATCATTGTTAGTATATTGAGGAATTTCGATTTTAACTATTTGATATTTCCATTAAAACTTAAAATTTCATATCATTAAGATGTCCATTTTATCACCCAATCATTAAATCATTAAATCAATCAATCAATCTCCACTACTTCCAACTTGGCTTTCTTCCATTCCAAATATCTTACAGAAATAACAAATCAAAAAGATCAACTTTAAATAGGATTAAACAAGACTTTGAATCGACCCCACTCTTCAATCTCAACCAATATAATGTGACAAGGAGTTTGTTTCGTGGTTTACATTTTTACCTATTCACAAATAATGTTGATTTTAACATTGCAAACTTGCATGGACAAATGAACTCTCTTTTCTCTTTCTTAAGACGCCTTGATATCCCTTTGATTACTTTTTTTTCTATGTAAAAATATCTATCATAAGTTTCTAAATTTTAAATAAATATAACCATCTGTAAACATCCATCTTTTGACCGATGAAGTTTAAATTATCTATTCTCCCTCTTGTCTAAAAATGTCATTTTTAAGAAGGATACAAAATTATATCTTGACCCTATTGTGTGGTTTTTTACCGACATGTTTAGAGATAATTTTTTTATTCCATCACATTCTTATGAGAAAGTATATCACCTTGGTTACTATTTCATGGGATAATAGCCTTTGGAAGCATATATATAAGCAAGTAAATAACACCACATTTAATAACCTATCACTTTAAGAACTTCTCATGTAAAATAAATAACATAAAGAACTCCAAGTTACATAAAATACACAATAAATCTTGCATATGCATTAGGGTAGAATTATTTATATGTATAAAGTCCCCTTTGAGGTTTAGGAGTCTCAATATTCATTGTCAAGAAAGAAAAGTGATTCTTCCCAACTACTTTAGAAACTCTGTCAAAACTCAAGCAAATATTTTTCAAAATAAATTTTTCAATTTCTAATTACAATAAAATAGATATCACATGCTAGGAGAATGATGTGCATTTTTATCCCTTTTAAGAGTAGTGGTGATGTAAGCGATGCACAAGTGTTCCCATAGCCCACCTAACTTTATTCTTTAAAAATTCCTTCTTGCACTAAGTGTTCTAGGGTTTTAGCAAAGTCTAAACATCCATTCTCGAAGGTGAGAAAAGTAGAAGCGACACGCAGTGAAATAAATTTATAGGAAGGTGAAGCACTTAGGAATTTGCATACCTAGATTCAAGCGGGACCAATACCATAAAAAGGATTGAGATGATATCGATTCTTTAAACCTAGTTTAGTTTCAGTAATGAAGAATTTTTTTGTCTTCGATCAATCAATTTCTAAACTCATATCACCTAAAAACTTCCACCTCCACACACGTAATCATCCAAGTGTAATATTTATCTTATGTTTTAATTGTTGTCGGATCAATAATAACTTTGGAAGGCATTATTGTAGTTTTTGAAATTTATGTTGGAAGTTAATTAAATACAAATTGTTGAATAAAAAAAAATGCATAGAAAAATTACCAGAAAGATATTCTATTCAGCATTGATCATATTCTATATTCTCTGTATTTCAATCATACGGGACGTTTTATTCATTTCCTTGTGATATTATTATACAAATACTTGATCCTATAAACTAGGAGTCAAGTCTTATCTTCCTCATATATCTCAACCTTTATTTTCTCATACTCATCCCCAATATATCTCACCTAGAATAGCTCTAGTAAGTTGTACTACAACTCACGTACAACTATAAAATACAACTCAATATGAGATTATATTCTATTATTTACACACTTAATAATGTTATCAATAATATTTCCTAACATTCACTCCCCTATTGTAAACATTTCAAATTCCTAATATACACTCCCCTAATGTGAAAAAGGTAGAAATTTTTTTCACATCTCAACAGTAATGCCAATCCCTATGGCATGCCCGTAGCTAGTGACCTTGATATAAATGAAGGGAGAAATGCTCAACCTTCTATGGTTTTATAACAGTTTACCACTAACCTAGACATGAACAATTATCCACTCTATTGTTCACCTCATGTGGTTTTCTAGATCTCCATGAACCATTTCAAGTTCCATGTCTGCATGTGTTTTTTAACTTCACCACTATATTTTTCATCAGAAGGTTTAATATAGGAATTTTTCACACATTACAATAATAGGAATGTATCATCTATTTTTATTATCTACCACACAGCTGAAAGAAAAAACACAACTAAAAATACTTGGCCACCAAATCAGTACCACGGCCTCGTCGATGGTGCCTGACGAGAGGTCATTGATCAACCTCCTTCCTCCATTGCCTCCAGCCTCCATCAATTTTCTACTTAGAAAATATATCTTTTAGGCTCATATTACAATTCTCGGGTGTCGGTTTCAACCGATAATGCACCCCCTCACTATGGATGTTGTGTACAAGTGAAAGTGCGTCTAAACAAAATTCATATTTTTTTAATTTGCCAAAAATGGAAAAATAATATTTTTTATCCAGTAGCAAAAATAATAGGATCAATGCAAAGATCTTGAAAAAACATACATTTTAAAAAAAAAAATCACCTCAATCTGAGTTACGAGGTGAGAGATATGATACTTCCAAGTTCTAAGTCTGACATGTTTCTGGACCCTTTCAAAAAATGGAAAATTTTATTTTTGTCCTTGTGTTTTATTTAGAGTATGTCCAAAATGCCAAATTTGTTTTAAAAAACGTAGAGTTACCAAAACTATGATACAATACACAAAGTGATCGAGTTATCAAAATGGCATTATAATACACAAGTTGGTGATAGAATGCGTAAGAAGAAGGACAAGGTAATCAACATGAACAACTATGCAATCAACATGTAAAATGATTCAGTTCGCAGGTAGAATGCTTCAATACGTAGGATGATGCAATTAGTATATCCACCTTACCAGGCCATGGACATTGCGATGAGAAAGTTTTATTCAAATACTCTCATCATGGAATCGCTGCGCGATACCGGATGTAGAATATAAAAATAATTACATGCAGACAAATTACCACAAAGATATTCTATTCAACATTGATCATATTCTAGATTCTCTATATTTCAATCATACGGGATGTTTTATTCATTTATTGGTGAGATTCTTATACAAATACTTGATCATATAAACTAGGAGTCAAGTCTTATCTTCCTCATATATCTCAACCTTTATTTTATTACACTTATTCCCAATATATCTCACCTATAATAGCTCTAGTAAGTTGTACTACAACTCATGTACAACTATAAAATATAACTCAATATGAGACTGTATTTTATTATTTACACACTTAATAATGTTATCAATAATATTTCCTAATAAAAATATCCACATGTAACACTATTTCAATCCTTTTTATATATGTTAGTTAAAATTTCTTTAAAAATTTTGAGGATTGAAAGATTCGTAATAAAAATTTAAATTACTAGGGAGAAGAGGATACATTTATTAAATCTAAGGAGATGTCAAAATAAGTATAGATATAATTATATATCTAGTTGTAAAGAGATATATTATAGGTTATTAGTAGTACTAGAGTAATACTGCCCATATTGTATGGTTAGTTGGCTCATGTTGTATGTTAATAAAAATTATTATATGTTTTTTTAGGATATGAAACATATAAATGTGCATATTTGACTTAATTTTTATATGTATATAAAATTATAAATTGTGTGAATCCATGCATAATTACCCATAATAATATAAAATCCAAGTCATTAGAAAATACTCAAAAAATTATTTCCATAAAATCTAAGTCTATTACCATGATGATTAAACATGCTAGGAGACCTAGTAACATTATTCTAAATTTATTTATGTTATTTAAAAATGAGAATAATGTGAAGTCATACAATTAGGAGGATAATGGAACCCAAAAAAAGTTCTTATATGCTCATAGTTCCCTAAAAACCCAACAAAGAGAAAAAATGGATCAAGCATTAGTGAATTCATGAATCAAATGAAACTTGGATAGGTAAATGAATCTTATAATACCATCTACTAGCCTACCTAGACATGTGGAATCTATCAGTTTAGTTCGATGAAATTTCATTCATAAAATTTCACCCATACACCCTAAGACTGTCTCAAACCGAAACATTCTAGCACATTACATTCCTTGCCACCAAAAGAAAACTAGGAGGAGACAAGACACAAATAGATGTATTCTTTTATGGGACTAGAACTAATATTTAGGATTATATGGGAGGTTTATAGGTGACATGGTTTGTGACAACATGCCCACCAAAGTTTTACAATTTTTTGGTCTCTAGGTTGTAAGAGTTGTTTCCCAACCAATGTACCAAGGAAGGTTTAGGATGGTTGGGCATAAAAGAAATAATTATGATATCATCTAACAACCCACTTGAATGTGTGGTACTTTTCATTTTTTTCCATGAGGTTCCATTTGTAAAGTATCTCCATGGACACAATAAAACTAACTCAAACTAGCAATTTTTGTAGCATTGCATTGTTACCACTCCGAGAATCCCAAGTGGAGATGAGATAAATTGAGAAAATATTTTATACAAGGGAATGATGATAAGTTATAGGACTAGAGATTAGGTTTTAGGTTCCACTATTTGTGATACATGTTCACCAATGTTTGATAATTTTTCGGTATCAAGGATATTAAGAGACGACACCGAACATATGTAGCCTAGAAGGTATGGGATGGTTAGGTAGTGAAATTATTGTTCTAATAGAAGCTATTATGCCTCCCATATATGTGGGAAATGTTAGTTTGGTTCCATAAAATTTCACTAGAATAATTTCACCCTCGACACCATAACACTAATTCAAACTGCCACGTTTTGGTACATTATATGTGTTGCCACCATGAAAAAACCATGCAGAGATGAGAGAAATTGAGAGATAACTTTTTAAATGGGCATGATGTATATTTATATGTTCATATGTGAGGTTAATATCCTCCATAATTTTTTAGAACATGTCTGCAAAATTATGACATTTTTTTGGTCTTATGCCTCTTAGAAAACATCTCTCAACCGATGCGGCTAGGAAGGTATGTGATGGTTAGGAAGTGAAACATTAATTATTATAGTGTTTACTAGACCACTCAGACATGTGGGTGCTGTTAATTTTGTGCCACGATGTTCTTTTCACAAAATATTTCCTCGTTCACTATAAAATTACTCAAAACAACATGTTATTATGTGTTGCATTTGTTCAACCTCAAGAAAAAAATGTGGAAATGAGAAAAACAAAGATAGAATATTTTTAGGTGTTCCCAATGTAAAT
Organism: Taxus wallichiana var. yunnanensis; assembly: GCA_018340775.1. Classification (NCBI taxonomy): domain Eukaryota; kingdom Viridiplantae; phylum Streptophyta; class Pinopsida; order Cupressales; family Taxaceae; genus Taxus; species Taxus wallichiana. The sequence goes on from CM031240.1 coordinate 370,063,536, forward strand.
ATGTAGGATCAGACATGATATTAATAGGTGATATGGTTTGCAAGAAAATTATGATTAAAATTTATTATTTTTTGGTCTCATGGCTATTAAGACACTAGCTAGGATGGTCCAAGATGTATGAACGAAGTAAAATAAAAATTATAATAATTTCCAATAACCCACACAGATGTGTGCATGTTATTTTTTTCATGTCATGATGTTCTATCATAAAATATTATCATGGAAACAGTGAAACCGACTCAAATTGACACCTTTTGGCAAGTCACATTCGCTACCACCCCGAGAAAAATTAATGGAGATAAGAAAAAACAAGAGAGTATTTTTATAAAATCATGTTATCATGCTAAATTCTTAGCATGAAAATTCAAAAAACTTCCATCACAACCCAAGCCAAATTTGAAAATCCTTCTTATGGTCAATGTGAACCCGTGCTCCGATCAACTCGGTCAATGTGTTACCCTAATAATGGTCAAGAGGAATGTGAAAATATGATTTTAAAGTATTTTTAACATGTATTGGATGTTTTTCAATCTTATTCATGAATAAATTGAGACCCAAGATAAGATAAGTGCTTCCAGGAGGCTTTAAAAGGGATAATTTTTGTCCTTTTTCAACCCGGTGAATACCCTCCGGGAACATAAAAGGAAAATATAAATCATAAAATAAGTGTTTGGAAGATAAATTCAATCATCTTGGGTAGTTTAGGAAATTTCTAGGAGAACAAGTTATGTAACACCAAGCTACTTGTAGCATGGTATAAGGAAATGAAAGAGGTGGAAGAGCTAATTGGATTGTTATAGAAATATCAAGAACCTTAGAAGGATTTGGAAAGAAATAAGATATTAATTACAAATATAATAATTCCTACTTCATATTGAAATTTTTTTCAATGGATTCTAAGGAGCATATTTACATATATTAGCCCAACAAAGGTCTTGACATAGACCTTTGAACCTAGTGAAGACTTAACTAAATCCCTTGGGAGATCTAAGGAGTGTTGGGATATGATTAAAATTAAAATGAATATAAAATAGTATTATCCACATATTCCATATATTTAGTTGGAGAAAAATTCATATATTTGTTAGATGGCAGTTGAACCTTCTAGGAATTGTGAGTGAACGAAATTGAAAAAGGGCCTAAATTATAAATCATAAGGAGAATGAGGGTCTAAAAATGATGGGAGTATATTAGTTAGTTATTTTCCACTCAAAATAATAGAATCTTTTCCTAGTAAACACCAATAGAATCTTGCAGGGAAAGAAGATACTCCGGAAGGCTATTTTTAGCAATGCAATAGTGACACCCAACTTCCAAAACTGGAAAATACACACTTAGAGACCCTTGATGAAAATTTTCCATTTGAAAAAGGTGATATGTCTGACTTAATAATGTTCCACCATGGTGAGATATTCATAACTTGATGTTTTATTGCTTAAGTTTCCATGTAAGAGGTTAGGAATGTGTCTACAACTCAATAGTATGACTGACTTGGCCCCTTCCTCATAATGGAAATACCCTATGCATAATTAGGAGTGGTTGATGTGAATATTTAAATTTGCATTAATTTAGTGACATATTTGGTTGTTAGGATATGTTTTCAACTCACCTCTCAAACATGGCCCCTTCCTCATGAAAAAATCACCCTATGTGATCTGAAAAAATTAATAGACCCACCTATATATTTAACTTTTTCAACAGATATTATAAATTCATAAACAATCATGATTTAAATGAATCCAAAGTTGATAATAATATGATTTTAAAATGAATTATAATTGATTTGAAATTGAATTCAACGATTCTCCAAACCACTATTATTCATTGTTCAATCAACCCATTCGAAATTAATTTACCTGATTATATGAAAATTTCTTAATATGATAGTAACTTATTTATTGAATATAAAATTGACTGATTAAATATAGAAATAAATCATAATTCAAAATGTAAAATAAATCATATCATAGAGACGACACCACAATTGTTTAAAGAGTTCAACAATTACCTACGCCCGTAGGTTCATATGAGCCTATCTATTAAAAATTATCCAAAATTAAAGTATAATAAACTTACAATTAATAATAATAGATCAATAACCTATAATTTTGTGTCTTTGTACCTTCAATAAACCCTTGAAAAAATCATTGTTTTTCCTCTGCCTTCCCAAAGCACTTGTTGAAACTCCATCCCTTCAGTTTTTATCTTCGAGTGACTTCCATATCCAAAACAAAGTCATGAAAAATACAGGATGGGCAAGTAGGCTATGAAACAAAATCATCTCATAAATTTGGACAACTTTCTATTTTATAATGAGGTCCCAAAGTGCTCCTAAGTTTATCAAAAGCTCACTTTTTCAAATTACCTTGTTATCCACAATACCAAAGTCATCTCGAATACCTTTAGTAAAATGTAATTAGCGTATATATAGTCTTGTGGTCACCTTATTGCATAACATATGGAAATGTTTTTGGGGTATTTTTTGAGGGGTTCAAACCACCCAAACCACCCACTTCCCATAATTTTCTTAAAATAGGAATAATATCCCACTTTATGTGGGAAATAATTTAGCATAGGATTTATTAAGCCTTTGCTTGCCCACTTTGATGTGGCTGAGGCCACACATGTTTTTTTAACCTCCTTATTTTACATGCCTAAGTGGTACATGGCATGTACAATTGACTGAGTTAAAATAGTTTCCATGTTTAATGATTGAAATCTAAAGTGGGGATTGTTTTGTTAAACCAGATAACACCAAACATAGAGGTGGTTGAGAGAATATAATGGAGAATATTTTAATGCATAAAAGATAGCATAAACACTCAAGTGGTAATTAATAACATGGCATGGTAATTTAAAATATTGGGAATATTAATCCCACTTTCACCATACCAATATAATATGTGACACTTATATACAAAATTGTGACTATGTTAATATGAAGTCGCAGATGAAAAGGTATGCCTCCAAAAATGAGTGTGGTGACCCCAATTGAGGGTCCCCAACTAGAAAAGAGTTAGAACCACCTGTAAAACATTGAGTTGAAAAGACTTGAGGTGAAAAATATAAACACCCTTTTACCATTTTTGCATTCCCATGTGTCGTATCCTAATTGCTCAACTACCCCTTATTTTTATCCTTTAATCGAGAAGTATTGGTTGCTCAAACATGCACCCACATCTCGGATCTCGGAAGGTTTGAGGTGTTTGAGACCACAATGGATCCGTCCCAAGTGTGGGACCTTGCGAGCTTGGGACGGATCTCTAGAGAAGGTTGGTTCCTCTATCTGTTTTATTACGCTGCTACTCCTAGTGCTAAAAGGTGAAATTAAGCTAGTAATGCCAAGGGACCAGGATTGAAGGATAACATCGAAGGAAATTACACTTAAAGGTGATAACACTCGAAAAGAGGGATGAACACTATCTGTTCTAAGTGAGACTGATAGGGAATGCATGAAAGGAGGCTAGGCATGAGTAGCACGTTGAAACATAAATGGAAAAAATCGTTCTCATGAAACACAACTAAATATGGAGTTGCAGGGGACCTAAAGTAGCACAACCAACACACAACACAAAAGAAAAGGAAATAATAAGGAATGCAAACACATTAGGACAAAGAATAGTCACAAAACGATGCTTTTATTACTTGATGAAATGCACAAAGTTATTACAATGATGAAGGAGGCCGATATCCACATGCAAGAGCCAAACATAGAGGTCTGCAACTCAAAATACAAAAAATATGGAGTCCTTGGAAACATGCATAAGGATCCAAAGTGTTCAAAATAACAAATGAGTTTAGCTCTTACATTTATAGATGAATCCATGGAGGAAGAAGGGAAAAGGGAGGGAAAACTGAATTTGAAACACAACCCCAAAAGGAAGCATTCAATGCTTGCAAATCCTCCCTGTGACCTATAAAATATGCTTCCTTATGCCCTGTTTGACGTGATGAAGAAAACAGAGGTCGATCATATAAAATCAATTGGTTGGAGAAATTAGATCCACTCATCAATGTTCAAAAAGATGTTTTCCCATTTCTCACCAAACAAAACCACCAAGAATTTGAATTTGAATTTCTAATCTTGTAGTTGATGTCATCATCTTTCTAAAAATTCTAGGTGCGCACCGATCTAAACTCGTAGTAGAAGATACGGCTGTAAGAAGATGTCGAGTCATTGGTGCATGCAAAGCACATGGCATGCATGGATTGGCTGAGATGATGGCCAACTATGTAAATACTTGTCGTTTCGCCACATTTCAATCATTGATTTTTTGCGAGGATTCGATGCTCAATTGGTGCACTTTGACTAGTTTCACATGACACACTTAAGCATGTCAAAAGATGATTTGGCATAAAAGGGCATGAGGGAACAATGCATAGAAAAAATAGAGGAGGATGTAGAGGGGGTGCACAGATAACGTATGGTTAGGGCACAACTATTACAAGGTAATGGGCGTGGTACACGAAGGGCCAAGGACTTAACAGTAAGTGTGAGGCATGCGAGAAGGGAAGAATTAGAAAAGGAAGAAGGAAAATGCACAGAAGATGGGCATAAGGGAGAGGTAGAAGGAGAGAAAGGAAAGGGGCTATCTCGAAAAGCGTGACCAAGGGAATGTGCCAAGTGATCTTGAGCGTGTGCAATATTGCAATGAATAACTTAGAGCTAGAATGTGTCTGTAAGTTACCCAAATCTATAGGAGATATTTGGATAATAGTTTTGGTGAATTTCAAGGCCATTTGTCTGCGCTACATGAAAGATATCAATAGCCTTAGGCAGCCATTGGGCATGTAGTCCACTTATATAATCATGAAACTTCTCCTGTGATCACTTGAGAATCATTTATGTACCTTGTTCTGAATCTTACAACTACTGAGAGAAGCTTTGTACTCTAGAAGTAATGAACGAGCGTGTGCAAGAAGCATGCGAGGGAAAGAACTATGTACAAATGAACAATGTGCACAGAGCACACTTGGAGGAATTGAAACTATTCTAATATATACAACATGATGCAACAAACTTAATGGAAGGGTTTGAGATAGATCCCATTTACTAGGATTTTTAGCGTGTCTCCATTAAGATGAGTTAACTCAAAAGAGGATATATTTGGATAATAGTTTTGGTGAATTTCATGGCCATTTGCTTGCTACATGAAAGAGATCAATAGCCTTAGGCATCCAAATATAATCATGAAACTTTCTGTGATCACTTGAGAATAATTTATGTACCTTGTTCTCAATCTTACAACTACCGAGAGAAGCTCTGTACTCTAGAAGTAATAAACAAGTGCATGCAAGAAGCATGCGGGGAAAGAACTATTTACAAATGAACAATGTGCATAGAGCACACTTGGAGGAAATGAAACTATTCTAATATATACAACATGATGCAACAAACTTAATGGATGGGTTTGAGATAGATCTCGTTTATTAGTATTTTTAGCACGTCTCCATTAAGATGAGTTAACTCAAAAGAGTTAGCTTCTTTGCGTAATGATGATGTATGGGCCAGTCCAAAGTGCATCAAAATTTGAATGAAACCTTGGCTTAGCTCTGTCATCATCCCATTTTAGAATCAGGTTCCCAAATTTTAAATCTTGAGGCCTATCCTTTTTCGAACCATTTGTTTGTTGTTTGTTGATGTTTTTCTAGCTTGATCATGGTAGAATTCCTTGATTCTTCAAGATTGACCATCTCTACCATTCTTATTTCTCTTTGGCCTATGCCTTAAAACTCCAACTGTTGGGCAAGTGTTAATGAATTCAGCTCTAGTGTCAAGGAAAGGACATCCTCCTTGCCATAGAAAATCATGTAAGGTGAAGTTCCTATTTCCTTTTCTAATATGATTATGTCTCGCTTAGAGCGCACATAAGACCTTCATATCCCACTTTGTCTCTAGCTGATGTTCATTATGCGCTTCATGATTCTCGAGTTCTTGTTTGTTGATCTCGCTAGACCATTTCCTTGAGGATAATAGCTTGCATATTTCTTTCCGGTAAGTTCCCTGGACCTAGAGCCCAATAAGTGATTTTAGTACCAAGGAAGGCCTTTGAATTACAGAAATAATGGTTTGTGGAACGCCAAACCTTATGACTATACCTTCGAGAAAGTCAAGGATGACTACCTTAGTTGATTCCTTATGCGTGATAGCTTCGTCCATCTGGTGAAGTAATCTGTAGCTATCAGCACCCATTTATGTCTAGTGCTTGAAGGAAGATTGATCATGCCTATGAAGTCAAGACCCCATTGTGCAAAAGGCTAATCCACTTGGATTGGTTGGAGGGGAAGCACTGTCAATCTTTTCTTTCCTACAAAGAAAGTGCATTCCTTTTATTTTTTGACCCACCTATGTGCATCTACAAATAGGGTAGGCCAAAATATACCTACCATTATGATCTTCATTGTTGTAGTCTTGGCAAGAGAAGTGTCCACCAGAGAATCCATCATGAAATTTTGTTAACACTTTTTCATTTTGTGAATCATTGATACATCTTAACAACATGCCATCTAGATTCCTTTTAAGGAGAAGTACATCAATCAAAAAATAAGGGATACATTTCAACCTTAGATGCCTTCTTTATTCTTTGTTCAAACCGAGAGGGTACGTGCCCTCGTAAATTAATTTGATCGTGTCCTTCATCCATTCGTGTGCACAAGGATCTACGTTTTCCTCAATTTCTAGGCATAGGAGAGACTCATCAGGAAATAATGAAACCTCAAGTTCATTCTACACATCCTCTGCAATCTTCCGTAGAGCGCACTACCTCTTATCGGGTTAGTTACCTTGATAGTCACATCATACTCCATGATTTTTGTCACCCATCATGTTCTCTTCTCATTGATTTCTACTCCCATGATGAAGTCTCTAATTGAAGAGTAGGGGACTAACACCTTGATATTATTTTTTTCAAACATACTTATGAATTTCTTGACCTTTGCATGATGGAAAACAATTTCTTCTCTATGTGACTATATTTCAATTCACAATCCTTTAGCGTCTAGTTGAAGAAGGTCACCGGTTGTTCTAGTTGTTGTTCATTTTCTTATATCAGGACAACAAAAACACTTGCATCAGCACCATAAGCATAAAGGATAAAATCCTTTGAGTAATTTGGGTTGATGAGTGTTGGTGCACATCCAATTTCTTGCTTGATCTTTTTGAAGCTCTTTATTTTCCTTCTACTTTCCATCCGAAGGTTGATTCCTTTTTTAGCGTCACGGTAATGGACCGAACTAGTCCTGCAAAGTTAGGGATAAAATGCCTAATAAAATTGATCTTGCTAAGGAAGGACTGTAAGGAATTTTTTTGTGCATTGGTAGGGAAAGGGCTAAGATGGATGAAATGCACCCAGGATCAATTGTGATGGCTTCTTTTGAAACCACGTGGCCCAAGAGCTTGCCTGCGCGCCACCGCAAAATTACACTTCTTGGGATTAAGAGACACCCAAAATTATCTACATCTCTCAAATACTTTTTCTCGGTGCACCATGTTATTTCTACTCTGCTTTGAAAATATAGTTATGTAATCAAGGTAAACCAAGATGAACTCATTAATGTATCCTTTAAAGGAAACATCCATACTACGTTGAAATGTGGCACCCACATTTGACAAACCAAAGGGCATTTTCTAATATGCATATGTTCCCCTTTTGGTTGTAAATTTTTTTGAATTGATCCTCTTCCTTGACGGGATCCGGTTGAAACCGAGTACCCATCTAGCATGGAGAATCTATGTGCATCTTCCATAGTCGTGAAATCTGCTCCATGAAGGTAAATGATAATGATCCTTTAGAGATGCCTTATTCAAATCTCTAAAATCAACACAGAGTCTGATTTCACCATTCTTCTTACGCACCAAAACTATATTTATGACCCAGGTAGAGTATTTGATAGGAAAAATAATTTTTTCCTCAAAGAGTTTTGATAATTCCTTTCTCATAAGGGGCTCTATCTTTGGATTTCTTTGGAAGCTACTTCTATATGACAGATTTATACAAGGATCAAGTTCAATGGAGTGTTGAGCAACACTTGGATCAAAATTTTTGAGGTATTCATACTCCCATGAGAAAATATCACCGTATTTTTAACAGAGAGATATGAATGCCTATTTTTCTTCACGTGCACAAGCTCTTCCTAGCAGAAACTCTCTCCCCGCACGCAATAGTGGATGAAGAGTAGTATTCTTGTGCATTGTGTATGTATCTTTCTTTACCCTTTAACTCATCACCAAGGCTGAACATTTTGTCTAAGGTAACCAGCCCTTTAGGCAACTTATTTATCTTTAGTTGTATCACTTTGTCACCATAGATGCTATGCAAGTCATCTTGCATATTTGATGAAAATTAAGCTTCATTCTGGATAAACCGAATGATTTGCACGTCACTATCAAACACTTTCCAGCTTGTGTTATTATGCGGAATGGATGGTTTGATCACCATATTAATGTCTTTGAGTGTTTATTTTGACAAATTCCTCAACAGAGAAAGCTATAAACCGAGCGCGGCCATTTGGTCAGCTTCCTTGTTCATTCTACATGGAACCAATTATAGATTAAGACCATTAAATATCTCAAGGAGGTCCCACAATCTATAGTTATAAGCTTCGAGAATCTTATTCTTTTTCTATCACTTGTTGTTAACCGATGGATGATCAATTTAGTGTCCCCAAATATCTGCAATGCTTTAATTTTCTTCTTCGAGTAATGAAAAATCCATGCACTAGAGCTTCATATTATGCCACATTCTTAGAGCATGCAAACTATAGCCTATGCATGAAGAATAATTTCTCATTCTTATGGGAAATGAGAACCACTCCTTCTCCTGCGCCATTTCTGCTTTAGGATCAATCAAAGTACAAATTCCATAAACTAGATTGAATTTTGTCTTTCTTGAATGCGCGTGGAAGCATAGTGTCTTCTTCTAGAATGCAATAAGTACCAAGACCAATTTCATAGGTGTGTAGTTCCTTAGCATAGGGATCAAATTTTTGGTGGCTTTCCACCCATTCATCAAGCACTAGGTTTGGAACAAAGGGTGGAAGAGAATGCTCTTCAGGGACTGAAGCTTGTTCTTCTTGGATCAAATAATTGGCTTGGAGAGGGAATGGTATAGATGATTCTAAATTATAGGAAAATATAGTCTTAGCTTGTATGGTAAATTGGGTACCATACCTTGTCTTGAGTAACATATGAGACCAATCAGAAGACAAGTAACCACCCACTTTAGTAGTAAATTCTCTTGATAAACATAGGGAAAACAAAGGAGGCAGGTCAATGATTGGCACATCTTGAGTAATAGTTAGGCTTGGACAAGTATGAAGGGTTAGCTCAAGATCCTTGATGACTCCTAAGTTGGTAACAATTGAGTCATTAAGTTTTAGGACTCCTTTATATAAAGGGCTATATTTCAGACCTAAGACATCAACTATCTTCTTAGGCATAACATAAGTACTAGTGCCTAAGTCAATCATGTAGTTATGCACTAGGTTTTTACCTATAATAAAGGACATATAGAAGGGTGGGGTTTTAAAAAAATTACTTACTTTTTTGTCCTCCTCTTGGAAAATTTTGACAAAAGCATGTGGCTTCTGCATAACTAGATCATCACACGGGAGTTGCGCCAGGGCTTCAAGTAATAGATCTCATTGAGATGGAATGGTCAGGGCATCCCACATTGTGACATTTACATTTGTTCTCTTCATCTGGTCAATAATGCTAAATGGAAGGCCCCCCATCTTGTGTATTTGGGGACAACATCCCTTCTTGACTGTTCAGGTGCAGAAGCCTAAATTTTAGTTGGAGTAGAGGATTGGCCTACTAAAGGAGAGGCACATGCTGCTTCAAGGAAGCTTTATGTGAGGTCTCCTATATAAGGATGTGAAAAATTTTACGCAAGATCCTTTTCTACTTCTTTCATCTTCGAGAATTTTTTTACATTGCTCATATTATGACCTACGCACTTTGACTCCAACATTTGTTTCTTATATCTTATGCTTTTTGTAACTTGGGCATGTGATTTGTTTACATCTTCTTCAACTTGATTGATTTACACAAAACTCCTCTGCACCAAAGAACATCAAGTTTGTCTCTAGAGGAGGTTCTTGTCCTTCTTTGTTATCCACTTCAAGGGCATTTGTTGAAGGTTAACAAGTCAAAGCATTCTGGATCATGAAGACTTGGGCATGCGCAGAATTGGCACAATGATATTGACTATGAGGCATGTTGCAGTAAGGAAGCACCACTCGACTCTTATGCCAAATTGTTCGAACTAGAACAAGTGCCGACGTGTAGTGGGTGCTTTGGGAGAGAAGGTGTGGGAGAAACAACTTGCAAGGGAAGATGTGTATTAGGTTGCCATCTATCATTCTACTGGTTGGGTGCGTATCTTTGATTTCCTTATTGATTTCACCAAGGCTTATTTCTTTGGCCATGTGCCTGATTGGAATCTCTTCGATAGGCTTGTACCTATTGCTTTTCTAATGATATGACCTTGTTTGATAAATATTCAATCAAGGATTTCAATTCTTCATCTTCCTTTTGCTGCGATTGAGAGTAGGATGTTTAGGCAACCGGGTGTGCACTTTTCTAGGGAATAGGAATAGGGAAATTGAATGCTAGGGTGCTTGTGACATCTCTCGGTAAGTCCTACCTCCCATAGATTAGATTATGACTGAAGTATCATTATTGAGAACCTTAAAATAATAAAGGAAAGCATATTGGGAAATAGGTCTTACCACAAGAGGGATTCTATCCCAAGTCTTCTAAAATATGATTCTAAAATCATTCATCTACTCATTGGGAACCCTCCTTGTTGTAAGTTGCTCCACCAACAATAGGTGATCTAACTTATCCATAAAGTAATTGCAAAGAGTTGTTCCTAGCTCATCCTAGGTGATGATACATCCATTTTGAAGCCTCGATACCACTTTGAAGTGCTTTACCTTTGAAAGAGGCAATAAGCAACCTAATGTCTACATCATCATGTGTGACTAGATAGAGTGAACACACATTTCCTATATCCTGGATATGCTCCCGAGAGGTGACTTGATTCTAACTAGTAAAGTAAGGACTAATCTTTAGCGCGCCATTTGTCATATCATGCTTTGCACATCCAAGAGCGAGGACTACCTCCAATAAATTTTGCAAATTTTCTTAATAGAGGAGTTGAGTGGGAGTGGTGTCTTTGGAGAAAGAGATGCACGCACAGGATTTTTGGAATGAACTCTTCTTAGGAATAGCTAGAGGTATTCAAAAAATTATTCAGTTGTTACACTTCTTCTTGTGTGCACTCTTCTCATGAAAGGTGCTCGAGTCTACTAAAAACAAATATCTTAAAATATTGGGATTCGCGGATGTGTTGACTTTAGTCTACAAAGGCTGAAACACTAAATCCACACACTAGAACATAGAGATATAAAATTTGAGCTTTCAATGCTTGTCCCACCAGGCATCCCAGAAACTATTGGTTTCTCAAATGTGCACCTGTGTCTTGGATCTTGGAAGGGCTGAGGTGTTTGAGACCACAATGGAACCATCCCCAAGTTTTGGGACCTTGTGAGCTTGGAACGGATCTCCGGAGAAGGCCGGTTCCTCTATCTATTTCTACTGCTACTACTACTCCTAGTGCTAAAAGGGAAAACTAAGATAATAATGCCAAGGGACCAGGGATATAAGGATAACATGGAAGGAAACTACACTAACAAGTGATAGCACTAGAAAAGAGGGATGAACACTTTCTATTCTAAGAGAGAATGATGGGAAATACATAAAAGGAGGATAGGCACGAGTAGCAAAGTGAAACATGCATTCACCAGATTGTTCTCATGGAAGACAACTAAATATAGAATTGTACGGGACTGAAGTACCACAACCAACACACAACATAATAGAAAAGAAAAGAAAAAGGAATGCAAACACATTAGGATAGAGAATAGTAACAAAACGATGCTTTTATTACTTCCCAAAATGCACAGAGATGTTATAATGATGGAGGCTGATATCCACATGCAAGAGCCAAAAATAGAGGTCTGCAACTCAAAATACAGAAAATATGGAGTCCTTGGAAAAATACGTAAGGATCTAGAGTGTCCAACATAACAAATGGGCCTTCCTCTTACATTTATAGATGAATCCATGGAGGAAGAATGGAAGGCCCGAATTTGAAACACAACCACCAATAAGAAGCATTCAATGCCTACAAATCCACCTAGAGACCTGTGAAATACACTTCCCTATGCTTGGTTGACGTTTTGAAGAAAAAGGAGGGTGGATCATACTAAATCGGGTGCTTGGAGCAATTTGATCCACTCATCAATGTTTAGAAAGTCATTTTCCTATTTCTCACCTACCAAAATAGCCAAGAATTTGAATTTAAATTTCTAGTACTACAACTCTCATCTGGAAGCTTTATGACAAGTCCACGCAGCACCGATTTGATATTTGTAGTTGAAGATACGACTATCATAAGATGTCAGAGTTGTCATCACATGCAAAACACGTGGCATGCATGGATTGGCTGAGATGATGGCCAACTGTGCAAATACTTGTCGTTTCGCCACGTTTCAATCATTGATTTTTGCATGAATTGATGCATTTTTGGTGTGCTTTGATTGGATGCGCGTGACACACTTGAGCATGTCAAAATATGATTTGGCACCTGAAGGGTATGAGGGAAGGGTGCACAAAGAAAATTAATGAAGGCGCAGAGGGGCTGCACGTGAAGTGCGAGGAAAACTAGTGTGCAGAGAATGTATGCTTAAGTGGCATCTATTACAAGGTAATAGACATGGCACGTGAAGGGCCAAGGACTTAGTAGTAAGTGCGAGGCACACAGGAAGGGAAGAAGTTGACTAGGAAGAAGGTGAATGCATGGAAGATGGGTGTAAGGGAGAGGTGGAAGGAGATAATGGAAAGAGGTGCACAAGAATATTGTGACCAAAGGAATGTGCCAAATGATCTTGAGCATGCGTAATATTGCAATGAATAACTTAGAGCAAAAATGTGTATGCAAGTTACCCAAATCGCTAGGAGAGCTATTTGGATAACAAGAACTTCGAAGATGGTATCTTGCTGAAATTGGGTCCATTTTTATGTTCAAATAGGATATGGCAATATCTCTAAGTCCTCTACCATACTTTTATGATTTTTGGAGGTTTAGGGAAACTATGTCCACTGAATTGATCAATGGATCACACGTCCCCACCGATAAGGATGTTGTTCAAAAACATTATTTTTACCCACCGAACTTGCACTCATCTTCCTACATCTCGAAAACTTGAAGGATAAATAGAAATACCATTATAGAAAAAATAATTTTACCAAAAAAATATAAGGATATCACTAAATGATAACTTTATAAAATGGACAAGATCTACATGGAAACAAGAGACTAGAGTCTAACCGACTTATGTGTGAATCTTCCAATCTTTGAAAACATTATAGATCAATTTAAAAATAAAAACCAATGAAAATAATAGGAGAATGTTTAACTAAATCCATATAACCTTTCCAAATAATGTGACTATAATTTCCATCATAAAATTGATCAGCTAAAAATAGACAAATCAACACCAAAAGAGATATATGTCAAACTAATTCCCTGTGACATGGTGAATCACTACAAATACAATTTCACCCAAATTTATATTAGTAATAATAGACACCAAAATCCAACAAATATTATCCACCGACTACGAGAAACTACCATATTCTTACAACTATAAATGTTTTTCAATGTAATCATAATGTTCTCTAACATTGTTACAATATTTAGAAATCACATTTATTTCCCTAATGCATTTGATCTATAAGTATGGCCGTATAGAGATTTCACATTGTGAGCACAATTACAAACATGCCCTAAAAAATTCACCTAACATATATTTGCGAAAAGAGATGCACTCCCAAAATAACATTACTTTGTAATGAAAGTATGAAAAATGAATATTTTTAATGTGCCCATCCACCTCTGTAATTTCTTGTCAAAAATCCCAAAAGATGAAAATATGAGTTTTATTACATACCCAAATTGTACAAGTAACTCGGACACTAAATAATGATATTCAAAAGGAGTATGTTTCACATTTTAAAATGTAAGAATATCACCGAGCATGATAAACCTATCTCACAATTCTTTTCACAAATCTGAAATCCAAAAATATTGAAATATAAAAACATGGGAAAATATTTTTGTCTAACATACAATAGGAATCCCATACTCAAAATCTCTAAATTATTACATGTTAACAACAATCATCAACTATGTAACATATAATTAAAAAATATTTACCAACCCATTCTAATGGATTTTACTTCTCAATTATTGATCGATTGAGGGTTAAATCCTCAATTGGTGGTGGATTAGGAACGTTATTTACCTTTGTAATAGGCATATATTCTATATGATTTAAAAAATAAGATTTTTTTCAAAACACTAGATAGGATATCTCGAGTCACAACAATAAATGAAGCACTAAAGCACATGAAGTGATACAAGAAATAAGAAATATGAATAAAACACTAAGTGAAATAAAGAGTTATAATACTTAGATGATTTCATAAGTAATATTGGACTATGTGAAAATGGAGAGATGGTAAACTGGAACATAAGAAGTCATAATTATACCCGGAAAAATGTAGAAGTGTAGAGGAAGGTGGACAAGGAGCCTATGGAAGTCTTGGGGTGCTTCGGCACAGAGGATCCTTGTCAGGCACTAGCGTATGGACAGATCCTCAGTAAATGATCCTTGTAGGGTTGTAGAGTTATCACAATCCTTCTCTAAATTTTTTATAATGTCACACATTGATCATGCTATCGTTGATAATTTGCAATACATATATGACATGCAAAAGCCTAAAATACATGAAATATGGAAACTAAAATAATGCAAAATGACGGTTGGAATGTCCTCGACTATCAAAAAATTGATCTTAAGATTGAGTGTTGCATTACATCTCAGACCCAATGTAGTTCTATGTGTGTGTGTTTTGAAATCATGATCTAGGTGGCTTTGGTGCATGTCTGACTTGATAAAAACAATAACTAGATGTATGAAGATGTAAAAGATGCGTGCATGGAAAAATAAAATTCCCCTCCTAAAAAGTGTATGAGGAATAATTTCTCTGTTGTCCCTTAAGTGAATCTAGATTGGCTCCTTGATGCTCTTTAGATACTTTGTGGATGCAACCTTAGGTGGTGATAATAGATGCTTACAACTTGGTCCTTTAATTTTATCCCATAACATTATATTTATATAATTCCTTTTCTTGAATTTTATAATAAATCACTTAAAGGATGAACCCTAAAACATAAGGTTTCCCAACAACTAGAAAGGACACAAAACGAGTGATCAAGATACAATGAACTCTAGGGCGCCCAGAGGGGACGATAGCAATTGGGTGTTGGCATCCTTGTTGGGTGTTGGTATCCTGGGGCAATAATTTCTAGATCTAAAAAGGGTGAAGTATTGAGGTTCATTGGGTACTATGGTGTGTTAGGCCAAGATGGAGACTAGAGAGGAACTTAAGAAGACAAATATCTTGATTAATTTGTTCTTTTCTCCCTTAGGAAACATATGAATGTAATAAATGTTATTACGACCTATAAATGTACCCAAGTGTATGATTTAGTGTCTACATTTTCCCCACTTTATGTTGTTGAGAAAATGTTTGGTAACATAAACTAGATAGAGATGTGTATCTGATAACCATGTAGATCGATGAAGAAGATCATTTTGAAAGACACGAAAAGCACAGAGTGATACAAAGTGAAGCAAGAAAGCTAGTGAAGAGAAACTAAAAAGTGATGATGAGCTCGGGGGTGAAAGTGTATGTGTAGATGTTAGATTGAACATGTGGTTTATGTTGTACTTGAAGTTTGATTGATGTGACTACCGCTTATCATAAGGATAGACTTGCAAAAAAGAAGAACATATAAGTATTCAAATATGTGTATATAGAAATTTTTTGATCCATATGTATAAAATTCAAGTAAAATGTGTGAAAAATGTTAAAAATTAGAAAACGAACATGTGCACCTGATCCGTGAGGAGTGAAAAAGATAGAAAGGATACTAAATATATTTTAGAAGAACGATATTTTCATGTGTTATCGACCAAGTGTGATTTTTGGGGTGATCTCATGCCACAATAGAAGTAGTGTAGGGAGAAAGGTCTAGTTTCATTCTCCATCATTTGACTACTTCCTAAAATTTATACACCACTATAGATGGTGTGATCATGTCTTGCTCAATTTTGATCCATTTTGATCTAGTTTAATCCACAGAAAAATGAAGATAAATTATTTAATGATTGTTAGAGGATCTGTGAATGTATTGTGCCAACTACTTTGTGAATTTGGCAACCATGCTAGTTTGAGAAAAAATATGTATCTACCCTTTGGTTATAGGTTCCCGGGAAGGGATAGAGGCTCTTAGATGCCCATTTTTGTATCTCGGCACTAGTTTTTGTGCTAGAATAAGACCCAAGTCTGGTTTTGAGCCATGTATGACACTATAGATTATCTTGAATCTATGGTAAATTGTGTTGAACTATATTATACTATGTTTGTACACTACTTAATAGGGTTATTGCTTCACCCAATATATTTCTCATTTGGGGTGCATCCAATGTCATTAGGTGGATGCAACCCAAAAAAGGACCCCATGTTGTATCGATACCAATATGTAGGAGGGAATGTGATTGGTAGAAACCAATGAACATGAAAACAAAGTGGCTAGAAACAAGTGTTAGTGCAAATAAGGTAATCACACATAAAAAATAGATGAAAGATAGAAATAAAAAAGAGAATGAAGACAAAAAAATTGGGTGGAAAACATGGGACATTTCTCACATTGTCTCAAGAAAATCACGGTGACGCATCTAAAATAATATAAGTAGTGAACATGTAAAAGATAAGGAAAATAACACAAATAATGGCATACAATAGCAAACAGAGACTAGTAAGAAAATAACTGCAACCCTTTGTGGAAAATAGTTTCTACAAGACAAATGATACACATGAAGAACCAATTAGCATATTAGAAAGATATAAAGTGTTTCAAAAGCGTGTACAATCCAATATAGTAGTGTGCTAGTAATGATAACAAGTAGTATAAAATGAAATATTAACCCCGTAATGTGTACAAAAGTATAAACCCATAGGATCTTGTTGTGGGACTGGTAAAAGCTATAATTTTAAACATACATGTTATCTATAATGATCTATATAAACTCTATGATCACAACTGGAAGAAAAGTTAACACACATGTGTATATATGAAAAAGATAATGACATACAATGTATTTGGCTAACATAGTAAGAAATATGTAACATGTAAGTATAATAAAGTAAGAACAATATTTAAACAATATATGCAAGATGCTCGAATGAGCATGATTGAATGGTATGCAGGTGAGTTTGATAGGAACCATGTTCCCCTTCAAAGTGTGTATGTAATCGTGAGTGAAATTGGGTTCATTTAAAGATGATCCCTCAACAATCAACAATTAGCCATAAAACAAGAGTGAATCATTGGGAAATAGTTGAAGTGTGTGTAATAGAAAGATGTGATTTTCAATTCGTAGATTGTATAGAGTGGGAGTGAGTGTGATGGGGTTAATTTTATATCTATACCCTCGTAGTTGAGTACAAACCTCAAAACAAGAGTACGTCATAGGGTGATGACCATGACTTGTAGAAGTAGATCAAAGATTTATATATTGTGAACAATGTACATAATATGTGGTAGAAGCTACAAGAGAAATTTTTCAAAAATATGCCAGTGTGTAGTGTGTAGTGTGTAGTGTCCTTACTTCTTGAAAACAAGAATCAGATTCAATGAAACTTTTCTCCACCTGATGTTTTTCTCAATCATCTTGATATTATTTCTTACCACATCTCTAACACTTCTCCATTTGGATTAGAACATGAAAACAATGAGAAAGTAGTGTGTAGTGTGTAGGGTCAATGCATGGTGTTGTGTCCCACTTGTTGTCCCAAAAATGCGATGCAAAATGAGAGGTGCGCGGTTTCCAATGAGGGTTCGCGCGAACACTCCATTCGCGCGAACCCGTTTCGCGCGAAGAGACACGTAAGCCGTTATTTGCCGCGTGGTGAAATTGAAAGTGTTCGCGCGAACACCATGTTCGCGCGAACGGCGTTCGAAAGAACTGTGTTCGCGCGAACCCCTGTTCACATATTGGAGGCGCTGCGGAGAAAATCATTTTCCTCCGCCCCGCCTCCTTCGCGCGAAGTCTTGTGCAACCGACCAAAGAGCCCACCACACCAGCTGAGAGCCCACCAGCGACGAAGGCGAGCAACGACGAGCCCAGGTATGTAGCCACTAAAATACCATTTTTTGCAAAACCCTGGCAAAGTTTTTTTGGTAAAACCCCATTTTTTCTCGTAGAAATGAATTGAATGTGAAGGTCTACTCTGAAAATACCTGGTTGGCCGTTTTGTATGCTACATCCTTGTTACTTGTAAATGGTCTCTTTGAGAAACTTGAGGGCAATAGGCAATATTTATACCCTTCCATTATGTACATCCAATCAGACAATAAGAAGTATTCTTTTACCAGGTTCAGAGAAACTTGTTTTTGCAATGGACGATTGTACTGTAGTTTCAAGCTAATTTTATCTTAGTATTAGCTTTGATCCACGACTAAGGAAGAATTCATATGGTTGTTACCTGTACATTTTTCCAAGGTCCTCTTAGTTGCCCCAGTTGTTCAATGTATTTTTTTGAAGGGTTTCTTTTATGTGTTGCAAATTGTAACATTTTTGGATCTTTTTAGTTTCTGGAAAAATGAGTATATTGTGTAGCTCACAGCTACCCATGCCATACTAAGATCCCAATAGTGGCATAATTGTTGATTGGAGCCGAAATTGCAGAATGCACTGCCAAAATACCGAGGGGCTCTTTGGCCAAGAATCAGTCTTAAGGGTGTCTATCGACATGTTATGGGCATGAACCTAGGTCATCATCATGGCGGCATTAGGTCTTTATTGGTAATGGTATTTTCTCATCGTTTGGAAGGTATGATTGTGCTTATTATGGAAAAGCCAAAACATTCTTACTACAAGTGTTATATAATAAGGAAGAACCGTGAGCATTGTGGTAAAACCATTCTTTTCAAAAATGTTGGGTTAAGCTTGAATATAAAGTAATTGAGCTGAAAAGCTAAAAACAATTATGATTACACTACAACAAACTTAACGATTATTGACGAGAGTTAAGTGTAATCATGGTGGCAAGGTCAATCCCTATAGATGTTGGTTTAAGCCTATGGATGAAGACCATCCTATGATTTGAATTTGGTTTAATTCTATGTATGAAGACCATAGAATGATTCATACTTTTTGTGGAGGAGATAGATCGCACTAACAATTACCCACGAGATGGAGGCAACGGGGTATTTTTCGATTCAAGATTTCTGAATGATGTTCACGAGTAAAATAATCATTCCTTTGTCACCTAAATGAGAAGTTTGCAATGCCATATTGATTGATTGCAGGAAACAAATATTCACTGCCGTGTACGATGGATTGGAGTCACGCTATTCAAAGCTTCATAAAATTTCCCTGAATCAGGAGATGAAGGTTTATTACGGTGCAGAATGAAACGATTCATATTGCTCAGCATTTTTTTCTCCTAGAAATTAATTGAATGTGAAGGTCAACTCTGAAAATACCTGGTTGGCCGTTTTGTATACTACATCCTTGTTACTTGTAAATGGTCTCTTTGAGAAACTCTGAGGGCAATAGGCAATATTTATACCCTTCCATTATGTACGTCCAATCAGACAATAAAAAGTATTCTTTTACCAGGTTCAGAGAAACTTGTTTTTTACAATGGACGATTATACTGTAGTTTCAAGCTAATTTTATCTAGCTTTATTTCTATTAGCTTTGATCCACAACTAAGGAAGAATTCATATGGCTGTTACCTGTACATTTTTCCAAGGTCCTCTTGGTTGCCCCCGTTGTTCAATGTATTTTTTTGAAGGGCTTCTTTTATGTGCTGCAAATTGTAACATGAAGGATCTTTTTAGTTTCTAGAAAAATGAGTATATTGTGTAGCTCATAGCTGCCTATGCCATACTAAGATCCCAATAGTGGCATAATTGTTGATTGAGCCGAGATTGCAGAGTGCTTTCGCCGAATAATGCATATCATGGAGATATTCCATTTTCACAAACCTTAATACTACCGCCATGAGATTGATTTTTATGCCCAAAAAGAATTATTGAAGCTTGTGTCTTTATTTCAATGTTTTACCGATGTCTTTTGTTGTTTAAATATATGCATTAGACATGTCTTTTACCGATGTGTTTTGTTGTTTAAATTTGGATTGGTGTTCTATTTGATTGCGCTAATTCTGTATCATATGCACAAAAATGTGTTTCAGGGAAAGGTGAATCCCACTCAATTGTTCTGCTTTGATAATGGTTTGTGCCCATGTAAACTTACATTCTCTTCTACAAACATTGCTTTGACTTTAAGATCATCTAAATGTATTCAAAACTTTTCATTTCTGAACTCTGCAACATCACTTGGTATATTTTGTTATCAAATGATTTGTAATTTATGTAATTTATTGAAGCTTGAAAAGTTCATATTTCTGTTTTCATTAATATAGGAGAATATCTTAGGAATTTTTTTTAATAAAAAGTACTATTGATTAGAATTTTACTTTCATTTTTTTTTACAGTCATGGCTTCTTCTGGAACTCCTAATTTGTTTGAGAGGACCGATTTAGAGATTGCAAAATTGCAATCTATTCTCGAAAATCCAACTACAGTTGGGCAGTATAAAGCCCATTGTGAAAGAATACTGGTTGATCTTCGTAGAATAGAGACAAGTTTGAAAACATATAATCCATTTGATTCTGAATCAATAACAAAATTTATGGATTCACTAAAATCAAGTGTCTCAGGAGATGTAGGTTATAATGAGATTACATCACGACTTTCCGATAAGGAAGTCGTTAAGAGGTCTTGTTGGAGTTTTTATGCAGACAAACGGAAAATAAGGGCATATTATGTAAACAAATGTTCATGTCCTTTATGTGCCCCTTTGATTTATCCTAGATTTGTGGCCTCTCAAGGCCAATTTCCAAATAATGACCAATTACCGTTATACTTCATAATGATGCTACATGCTGAGGTTCACTTAAACCTAAAGGTGAACTATTTAGACATCCCTAGTTATTTGGGGTGGGCGTGGCCATATTAGCCACAGGGAGGCATATAGAAAGGAGGGAGCTCCTGCAGTTGTTGATGCGTGGCAGCTTGTACCAAGGCCACAACCATTCTTATCAGGCTTTCAGGATGTCACAACACCTGTCGTTATGACTACACATGAGGCTGCTATCGAGGGTCTTGCTGGCATTGCTCGCGAGACCCAATTGATCTCTTCTGACCGTGTGGGTCAGTACCTTCAGAGACGCGATACTAGCAGTGGAGGTGCTAGTAGCACCAGTGATGCATGCAACGAGGTATACGCTCGTGCATCTTTGATTTCCCCAGATGACTTTGAGCTAGTTACAGATCCCGCTCAGGCATGTCGGCTAGGACGCATCATGGCTACTGACTTGTTGCGTGTGTATGAGGTGATTGCTCGGCATTGCAAAGCATTCCACTATCGGGGGTTTTAGATTTTATAGAGCAGAGTGGGAGTGTATCTTCTAGTCGTGGTACTATCGCGCCGCTATGCTGAGATAGACTTCAGATTTGGGATTGTCACACCTGATGTTCAACACATTTCTGTTCCGGTGTGTGAAAATTAAACCTTTAATATAATTAAAATTTATTTTAATTGATCATTACTTTACAATTTATTAATATTAAAATTAAACATGTACTTTTGTGTTTAGGCTTCTGCTCCAGTGTGTGGAGCTTCACAGCCCACACCATCTACCCGTGTCACATACACACAGCTCTTGACTGAGCACAACATGGATCTTGATGTTCCGGGTCTGAGTCAACTTGGCTTAGTTGGCGAGATATTTGCTGGTGTTGAGGTCGTGGATGACAATCCCATACATTTGGAGACGCGTTCCGCAGAGGTATAAATACATGTGTTTTAATATAATTAATATTTAATCTAAATTGAAATGTTAGAAATTAATGAACTTTATTCAAAAAACTTATTTATCAACTTCTTACATTTTATTTATTTTGTTTCACAGGGATCTACGGGACAGAGATCTACGGGTAGCGTAGATACTCCCAACATCCGCGCAGGGACAGATACTGAGGTAATCAATTGTACATATCAGTTATATAATGTATTGAATTATTTAAGAAATTGTTGTAGATTTCTGCTTATATATTTTAATATATGGTACATGCTATATATAGTTTATGACATGTATATTCCTTTTTTTTAACATGCAGGGTGCAGCAGAGCGTAGTGAGGGGTCTGGCACTCGCCCTAGTGCACGGAGGAGACTTCAGTGATATTTTATAGATTTCAAACATTTTAGACATACTTCTAGACATTATTATTATATTTTGATATATGTCTTAGACACGTGTATTTACAATTATGGATGTGAATATAAGACACCCCCTTATGTGACAGCTGAATATATTGCTCAGTGTTCAACAATTTATTATGGAAATATATCATTTTGTTGCAATTTGCAATTCAAGATAGTACGTTCAGCAGCTCCATTCTTATTTACTGGATACATAGTTTGCGTAATTGATAACTGATCTCACTCCATCTGGTTTGTAGTATACATTGCCAATAAATGTGTAATTGAGCTATCATAATTATGGTAGATGGTAAAGACTGCTGATTAAATGTTTTAACGATCTAATGTTTTAAGCTTTCCCAGCAAATTGAGTTTGAAGATCGCTTTTTAGGTCAAGTGTCATATATATCACTGTCCAATGGAGTATTACTGACAGCCCTCACGAGCTGAGTGAAAGATGTTTTATTTTCAAACCGTATGTAGTCACTGGGGCGTTTTGCTGCACTACCAGCATGTTTCTCAAAGCTGGTAAGGTTCACAACCTTAAAAAGCAAGCACACAATTGATTAAATATCAGAATCAGGAAATTTTAGTACATCTTTACACCATATTCAGCAAATTCCTTATAACCTACTTGTTCTCCTTTGCATTTTCTGCATTGACACAAGATTCCTTCCCCAACAATTGTCCCCCATAGTGTTTCTTGAATACACATCAAGCTGAAAGAGTTAAACCAACAAAGTTCTCGAAAGATACAAAAAGAATTGGCACTGTTTCGAAAAGGATTGGAACCTAAAGATATACTTACATTGCGGTACAAGTATTGAACAGAATATCCTTCCAGCAGACCTGTTGAAAGTAGCTTCACAGAGCTTGTGGGTACGTGACTCAAAAGTATATTCTCTTTTGAGGGTTTATGAATAGCAGATGTATCATGTTTGCAAGTTCCTTCTGAGTGGACATTATTTTCCAACTTTAATGGTCTTCCTCTACCACTACTCATAGGTGTCTCAGTGCAAACTGTTTGATTGAAATCGTTGTCTGCAATTATGTAATTCTGACCAACTTTGCTGCCATTTTCTTTTCCTTTTTGAGAGTATGAACTAGAATAGTAAAATTTATCCTCTACTTCTTTCTTATTTTGTCCAATATTTCCCATCTCAAAGCCACCTACGATATTGCAAGTTCCTTCTAGTAGGTCATTATTTTCCAACTTTTTTGGTCTTCCTCTACCACTCTCCAAAGAAACCACGGTGCAAGGTAATCGGTCGAATCAATTCTGCAGATTGTAATTTTGGCCAACTCTACCATTTTCTTTTTGTTTCAAGAAATGTGAAAAGCTCTTCAATTCTTTCTCATACTGTCCGGTATCTTCCATTTCTTCAACCTGATTGACCTCATTAAAGTGATAGTCTTTGGTCATATTCTGAAAGGAGGCAACAGGTGAATTATAGATGTTATTTTGCTCACTAGGTTCACTCTCCCCATGGAATTGCTCCAGTATGTGGTTCTTTTCCTCTCCGGTACGATCCCTTGAAAGCTCACCACCACCTTTTTCTAAACTCTCAGCTTCACTTGCCAGCTTATGAAATGAAGCAACTTCAAAATCATCACCTGTGATATTGGTCTAGCAAGAAGACAAGGATGAAGTCTCTTTGTCGTTTCTTAATAGATTTGGAGTGGAGAAGCCCTGTTTGGCAAAGTTTAGCGAAGAATCTACACCACTTTTATAAGCTGGGGATATCATCTCAAGCAAAGAGAAATAGCATCGTTGTTCTCTTGGGCATTCATATTTGGGATATTGGCCTCACCATCGAATCGATATATCAACTATAATCTTTATTTTTCTCCGGGGTTGTGGATCTCTTTTAATGATGTATTTTTACAGTTTTCCAAGTTGGTCGGTGTTGTCTGTTTTTCTGAGTCTGGAAGAACGCCTGCAGCCATCTTGTTGTGCAATTACCTTTATGTGCAATTGTGCGGTTTGGTATGTAAATTTGCTCAGAGATTCCCTATATTTGATTTCGCTCTATACTTTATAATACCCAAATTTTCACTTGAGTGAAAATCCCCAAAATTTGGTCTAATATGTTCTTTGTGTAAAAACATACAATTCTTTCTAAAGACTCAAGGGAAGAATATGCGTTTTGACCCTCAACACAGATGATGTGTCGGATTGGGCACACCCTTTATCAAGATCGACTACAAAAGTAATGACTATCCCTCTAAATCAAATAACATATACCGTTGGGCGTTCACATGCATTGCATTGTACACATGCGATTGCTAGTTATTATTGACTTTGAAACACATGGGTAACTAAAACTATAAAAAAATTACATCTTTATCACTTATGGTAACTCTGCACGTTTATCACAGAAAATTTCTTTTTCGTCCTCAAGATTGAATCTTTCCTTCGCAGGTTTAAGTGTCAACCTCTTATATGACTTGAATAGGTGTCAGCAAGGCCTTGATTCTTAAAGTAGCAAGTAATCTACAAGAAGCATGGATGGTACTTGTTGAGAGAAAAAAACCTTAGCAAAAAGATTACACATCGCAAGGTACAAGTGTGAAATGCCTTCTGTACATCAATAGAATAAAAATAAACAAGCTAAACAAAAATGTGGCAGAACCTGTGGATTTCAGGTTAAATTCAGAATAGCTAGATATAATAGCTTCATTATTTCCTCTTGTTCCTCCAAATGTGGTATCGTAACAAGGGTGTCGAGTGTTATATGTTTGTAATTTGCTCGATTTCCTTCCTTGCTTGAGTCTTTCTAGAAGACCTGACAAAGCAATTATTGAGCAAGATTTTAAAAACAACTTCATTATCATCTTCATGTTCATTCCGGCTATCAAGAAGGCAAGTCTCTTACCATCTTAATTTGATTGACCCAATCCTATCCTTTACAGAACCTTCAAGCTCCAAGATCCATGACTTTTGGTATATTTCATTAAAGCTCAAAATATTCTCAAAAGATAGATACGAAGGAGACTCTTAATTATATGTTTTTTCATAAGCCTGGTTATTGATTTATGTGGGTTAATAAACTCTTTAATTCTATTAAAAAATCTGTCATGGCTAGGGCTTCTCTCACTACATGAAGAATGTATTCAGACACTCGCGTTATGAACCCAACTAAAAATTTTCTGTCACCATTGGAAGTTCCAAGAAAGTAAAATATGAATCGAACTATGGAAACAGAATATCGAAACAAATAATATTTTTCATTTGTTTGTTTAAAGAAACTAAATAAACATTGTGAGTTACAACTACCAATGTACCGATCTTGTAATCGAAATCTAATCGATGACAAGATAGCAAGTTTTCAAGCCATTAGTCTTTCCAAAGAATGGTACACTTAACATAAACAATCTGCAGATTCATGTGGATCATGGCATCATATATAATCTCAAGAAAATATATACAATATAGAAAATACTTATAATATTACACCGTTACGGAACACGCAAACCTTGGATTTGATTTTGATGATGTATGTCAAGCCACTACATTGAAATGTGCTTGTGGACCATGTGGGATTGAAAACAAAGCAATAGATAACATGGGTATTGAAGATGTTTGAAAGAGTTGTTCAGTCAATATGAGTAATTTGGGATCACTCAATCCTTGTCCTTGACTGCAAGGTCCAAATATTACAACTGTTCCTGTAGGGAATAGGCTTAGGCTACCTTCTGTTCAGGGCATCTGTGGAACCTGTGGGTCTCTTTTTACAACCTTTGACTATGAAGATATATCGGTTGTAGCTGCTAAATGCCACAGGTAACATTTCCTTGTAGCTTGACAACCAAGGAGTAAATTTGGTAACATTTCCTTGTAGCTTGACAACCAAGGAGTAACATTTCCTTGTAACATGGTCTAATAGTGACTATAAGCGGCAACCCAACAAGAATTTGGGACTCGAACCCTGCCAGAGTAAGCTCTGGTTCTAGAATCGCCAGATTTGGATGAAGATTAGTGACATTTTCTGAATGATATTCTTCTGTTTGTATTTCAAATGCAATGTTTTCCCTTATACTGGTCCCTTTTGAGTCTAAGCATAAAATTACGCTCTTCCCTGTTGCAGGTAAAGGATTAGCTCCTGGTCCCCCACAAAAAACTTACAAACACCCAACTCCTAGATGACACAATATGTTATGAAGGATTTATCAGTGCTATATTCCTTGACCTTGAAGGACTAGCTCATGTTGGAAATCATTGACTTCATTTATCTGTATCTCCAGCTTAGGCGTT
This sequence comes from Taxus wallichiana var. yunnanensis, assembly GCA_018340775.1. Taxonomy (NCBI): domain Eukaryota; kingdom Viridiplantae; phylum Streptophyta; class Pinopsida; order Cupressales; family Taxaceae; genus Taxus; species Taxus wallichiana. Next base: position 370,090,268 of record CM031240.1, read on the forward strand.
TGAATAGAGTATGGCTTAGCAGGATAATGATTACATTTATTATACTTCAGCGAAACTGTTTTTTAGATTATAAATGTTTTGAAATACCTATCTAGCCAAGTATATACGGAATGGATTTGTGGATTGTCTTTTCAAAACGTGACGCTAGCAGTTTTACAAGATTTTCAGGCCCCAAACCTTATCTCTAACCAAACCAAATAAATTATGTTTGGCTTTAGGGTTTTTTATAAGATCAGGAAAGACGTTACAGATTTGAGGGGCTTGGTCGCTATGCGATGGGAGTAGCTCAATGACCATGAAAAATCCTATAAATAAAATGCTGAGGGTCTGGCTCAACCTTCTGAATTTAGGGAATTGAAGAATGTCATTGCAATTACAATAGCACACATTTTCTGTTGTTTCCACGATGTTTATATTAGGGGGTGCATACTTTTGTGGAAATTCTGTAGAATTTCAAACTTAGGCTTTCTTTACAAAATCTTTTATAGAGGAGCTAGGCAAAGGGAGTCACATGGGTACAGGAACAAGTGGGATCATTTACAAGAGTCTTATAGTAAAATTCTTAAATTGGTTATGACATCTTCCCGTAACTTTCTATCGGGCTTTATCTTGAAGAAGAAATACATATATCTATATCACAAGCAATACCATGTTTAAGATAGATCTTGAAGTATTATTCGTGACCGAAGTTTTTATCATAGTTATCATAAACACCGTGCTATCTTATGCTTTTAGAGTTTGTTTCTGACAACAAGATCTTCCTTCATATCATGAATATTTATGCCTCTACCTCTTTTTTTTTGCTTTTAATTATTTTGTGATTGATTGTATTTAGGTATCTTAGAATTTATGATAGCTTTTCACAACCACCAATATTTTAATTTGTAAAGAGCTGTATTTGGAGAACTTTGTATGTTCTTCTCCATTGAAAGCATTCATATCGTATATGTCTTCGACAGTGGATTTTTACTTTCTAATATGCTCACAAGTCTGTGTTGTATTAACGTTGCATACAATACAGTGCAGATACATTTAAAAAGGCAAGGATACATAAAGAGCACCGATCCTGCCAAAATTTAAAAATTAGAACTCGTTATGAAAGGCCATGTTATAGTTTATATTGCCATGCACGCCACCGACTATCCGTCTCCGATTCACATTGAAGAAGGTATGTAGTTTATATGGGTTTGTTGTTACTGATTCACCTTAGCTTGAGTTTTCTACTCGTGTTTGTCCCGGTTTTTAAGATTGATTCGACTCATGCCGCCTCGTCTCTTCAACCGCACCTTTGGCCTTGTTCATCATAGCTCTGCTAGCTAAAATTGACGAGGTATTAATTGGCTGGTTACTCGGTCCGCGCATAGTCGTTTTGCAATAATTGTCATTTTCACCACTCCTTTCTCTGTTTTCAGCAACAACTGATTCTAAAAACCTAGAGTCTATAGCAGATTTACTTCGGTAGGATTTGCCATTTCATGGCTGGTTTAACTAGGCTATGCCCGAGGATTTTTAATTTATTATTATTAGCTTCAACCATTGAAAAGCTCACGAGTATTTTACCACTAAATACGTAAGGCACGTATCAAACGCCATCAATTTTTAAACATTTATATTGAATGTCATAAAATGTTGTATTAAAATTTGTTACCAACTTCAATTCGGGCATTTAAAATCTTTTAATTGTGTCTCGAGAGAGGCAGATGCATGGCTTTATGAAGTTGACAATCTTTGTGTTGCACATACTAAACCTCGCGAGTTTCATAATAGTGATTTAGTATATATATGGTGTGTGGTGGAGCATCTTTATAGTGCACCTCGACCCATTTGTTTGGAAACAAGTCTCTTATCAATTTCAATTTTTATTTCAAGTATTTTCATTTAGTGTCAATATTTTCTTAGTGGAATCAAATACATGCCAAACAAAAACATGAAATTGGTTTTCATTAATGCATACCAATTTTTCTTTGCCCAAATAAAAATGTTTTTGGGCCATCAACATCACCACTGTCATCAACAGTAACCATTGACGTTGCAACCTTTCTTCCTTAGAAAGAGTAGTCACAATCCTTCAACTACCAAATTCTACGGTCAAGGAATAAAGTTTCAACTAATGATTTACATTTACAAAAATGGATTATGAGTCGACCGACATTACAAGAGAAAAAAAATGTCATAAGATCAGTGGAAAGGAAAAAGAAAATACTAGTCAATGCCATGCTCATACTGTGGGGTGAAACTTGAAATAGAAAAACTTACAGAACCATATGAGAAGGCCAAAAGTAAATTTGACAACATGTTATAGAATATTCCCATTGACTAACTTGAGTTTAAGACTATACCACACCCAAAAGTGCTAAAGATGCGGCTGATTAATACTTGACCGTTGAATTCAATGTAATCCGTGCAAGCAACATACGATTATCCACACGAGAATGGGCTGCTATAAGTCAAGTGCACGATTTCCCGATGGATAAAATTTGGCAAATGGGTTAACCCCGGATACACTGGTTTACATTTCCTATATGTTCACATCCTCAATACTTTTAGACCATGGTAAATAATCATGGAAACAAATGAACAATGATCTCATAAAGGTTTTCTTAGTCAACTCAGAGGCAAGCGTCTAAACGAGTATTTTTATGATTTAGGTGAGAAAGGAAAAACACACACTATCAATTTCCATCAGCTTTCCTACCTCCCTAAACTCTCTATACTTCACTGTAAATATAAAGGGCTATTCATACGGTAATAAATTGTCTCATGGAAAACAAAAATGTCTTAAGGTTTCTGAACAATTTTAGACAGCCCTGAAAACATAAATCAATCCCCAAATCATAAATTTGCATAATGAAATACAGAGAAATTATATTTATATGATCACAATCTAATGCTACTTGGGCACGTCAATCATAATCAACATCTTTGCTCCATACAAATTGCTCATCGAACATTCACACTACCTTTACCTACTTTTTGGGGCACAATAGAGAAAGATTTAGTCTTCCAAAATCTAAGAGTAGTCAAATCTTACATTGCTTAACATTAAGAGAAAAAGACAGGTCAGCGGTGCTGTTTGGAATCTGGATTAAGTTCAACAATCGCAGCTAAACCTTTCCTGAATAACAGATCCCACATTTGGTTATTAAATGGCCTAAAACTAATGACCTAATCATACCACTAACAAAAAATACATAAAAAATAGCAAAGGGGCAGGATTTTGGATGATTATCATTATCCAATCTGAGCACTTAGAACGCTGGTCCCATGTTGATATACCACAATGATGGCATAACTATATCAGAAAAATAATGATGACATGCACTACAAAGAAATATGACAGGCAAATTGCAATTGAAAACTAATTTAAAAAAGCCTGCGGCGTTGTGGATGTCAGGTTCTAATACCAGTCATTTCCTTCTCAAGTTTAATAGAGATGGTGGCAAGCATTGCAATCCCCAAATATGAGATATTGTGCCAAATTCCAGCCTATCATTCGAACCAGAATCAAAACACTGAATATCAGTATTCCTATTCATACTAGGAAACCACCAAAAGCTAGAGTTACTTTCACTCACACATAAACATGAATTCTACCTAGATTCGCCCTCGTGCAGAAGGTCCCAGGAAATGGGGCTCTTCAAGGTGAATCATGTAACCAAACGTGTACCCCATACCCGGGACATACCAGGGCAGTGTGTTGCTGCATACCTAGGAGAATCAATATCTTAGCTAATAATTCATCATCATCTTTCTTCTTTCCTTTCTGGCAAATAGATGTTGCTACACACATGCATCTGAATCGGAACCTCTGCACCTTTGAAATTTGGTAGATTTTATTCTCAATAATAATTGTATTTGTAATGTTTTTTGTGACCACTGATTGCTCTTTGTAAGGTTGGAGTTAATCCATTCAAAGTTGAAACCTTATTTCTTTTGATGATGTGGGTCGGTGGTATTTAAATTATTAGTTCTCTCCTCCCCAAATAGTTTTTCTTATTCATTATTGCCTTGCTCCTTTCTTTTTATTACGGAAGAAAGGACGTAGACGAAAGAATGGTGATCTGCAGATATTACCCCTGTTAATGGAAGGTATGCATTTTGCTTTTATTTTTGCATAAGATCTCGGTAGGGAGTTCAAAGTAATTTATATGAAAATATTCGTTAGACTCGGGTATAGAGCGCATTTATTTTGATTGTTGAGTATATTTTATAATAATTGAAGGTAGTAGGGCACTTTGTTCTTTTTGTTGACCACATGTTAGAAATAATGTTGAATTTGGCTATTAATAATTGCAGGTTAGATATTCATCTCTAGATCTTGATCATCAAAGTGTGTGCCCAACAGGTTTAGTGAATACATCAAACCAAAAGTTGAAGTCTAAAGAGATTTATAGATCTCCTCTCCGAAACAGGAAATGAAAGAGATCATGGGAGGGGTCCATTGAATATTTCTTCACCTCGGAAGATGAGAGCATGCACGAAATTTTTTAGGTAGGTATGACAAAAATTGAACTCGAGCATTTGAATGGAGCTCCTATTCAGATCAAATGATAGGCAGACAATACATGGAAAGTCCTTACAAGAAATATTTATCTATCGAGGATGCCCATGAATCATCTTCTCGTGAGTGGGAGGAAAAAACCTGCGAGTTAGAGTTGTTCACATGAGAGGCATGATGGGTGACAATCTTACTACGGTCTCCTCTCTACAGTAATCTCGGTCATCAAGGATCATTGTAGAAGTGGACACTGAAAGAATACCTCCAACCTTAATTAATGCAGAGAAAAAAGATATTTTGATTCATGATGCAAGAAAACAAGAAATTATTGTAATTGAAGATGATGTAGCTAGTGAAGCGGACAATTATATGGATGCTCTTACTACCATGGAATCTGAAATGGAGACAGATTCTGAGAGCAGAACCAAACAGGAGGTTGATTCTGACATCAATTCAGAACAAAAGGTAACATGTAGAGAATTACATGAGAGGCATGCTCAGTGTTCTGAATTCACTAAGGCTGAAGCTACTGCCTTCTACAATTGTGACTCATCAGATGAATCTTCAAAAGCAGAAACTTTATTAGGATTTTTCTACAGCAAGCCTGCAGATGTTTCTTCAAATGCATAATCAACATCAAACACGATGATTCCTACATCGAAAGTGATTTCGTAAATGTGGACTCGAACAAGAGGCTTGACTGGACCCCTATCTCTTGGAACGTCAAAAGAGGACTCATCTTCAGCTTTTGATGATGGAAGTTCGTTGTCCTCCGAAGCTCATAAGAATTTCCAAGTACCTTTAGATGAGAAGATGCATGAAATAAATGCTCGGTGTTCTGAATTTACTGACACCAAAGATTTTTCCTTATACAATTGTGACTCGTCAGATAAGTCTTCAAAAGGAGAAAAGTCATCAGGGTTTTTGAGTAACAACTCTGCATATGTTTATTCAAATGGAGATTCAACATGTTACCTGTAAAAGTCAGAGTCTAATCAGTCTTTCAACAGAAAGTCACAACTTTCATCCTTCTAAAATATCTAAAATTGGAAATCATGTATTGATTGGACATGATAATTGGAAATCTCATTCGTCCATAGCTATTTTACTTAAAATGTTATCTACTTCTGTTCGTGCTACTTTGAATTTAACAATTTTCATATTTACTTTGACACTCAAACAACCATATCACAATACTAGCTGTAACAACCATATCACAATACTTGTAAACCATAAACCATCTCACAACAAGTAAGAATCACAAGTATTAAACAACTTTATTGTATAGTGGTCTCCATAGTCCCTTCAAGTAGAAAATACAATGCTATCTAGCTTAATAGTTTATTACCAACAAGGTTTAGTAATTTATTCCATGTCCTTCTATATAATACCAAGTGGCTCTGCTCGTTGTTCAATGACTTGTAAAATTTTTTCATGGTCTTCTACATCTAGTCTCCATTTTTTGCGTTTACTATTTGTAGTCTTCACCTGCTGCAATTGTAACCCTGTAGCAATTATGTGATGGGTGTAATGATACACCTTTTTGTCTGGTTTGTAATCAACAAAGTGAATCCCACTTTGGAGGGCTTTCACTTGTTGTAAGTATGTTCCCTGCACTACAACCGAGCCAGTAAAAAATGTTGTCACTTCACTTGTTATTTCACATGTTAGCTTTGTTCTCTCCTCTGTGCAACGCAACAAGTAGTACTCCACTTTCTCAATATTGGCTTCTTCAGCAATGACTGCAAATACATCTCCTACAACAAAATGCAAAGAAACATTCAATGATCGGATGTATAGTATAAATTATATACATATATATTTAATTATCAAATTATACTTGATCCTTTCAAATAAAACATACCTTGTTTAACTAGCCCAGATATGTGGTCATAATCAGTTGAAATTAATGGCACATCTTCAAAACTATCATCATGATCTGAGCCATATGTGTCATCCACAACTAAAGGAACTTTCTTCCACTCACCTACATACCCATGTTTTTGACTATTGCACTCTGAATATGATTTGTTCATGCATTCATAACAAAAACAAGAATAATCTCTTGTACAGATTGTCCAGTTATTACTATCCATAGTCATCAAAGAGTGCAAAGACCTAGAATTGGGAATCCTTTCACATCCATACTTTGTCCTCCGATCAATACCTTCATTTAATCATGCTCAAAAGATCAATAAAGTTTAAAACAAACAACAAAAATCAGAATAAAAAAATTTAAAGTTAGTAACTTGTAGTTCACTTAATAAATCACATCAAGATTTACATATCTATGTTTTAAATGTGCATGTACCTGTTATCTCCCAAAATACTCTGTGTGGGGTTGAAGTGTGTGATGTTGAAAAGCTGTGAGGTTGAACCCGTGAGGTTGAAGCCCGAGAGGTTAAAACACAGGCGAATCGCAAAATGTTTCTTACACCATTCAACAATGGTGTGGGAATCAATTAATCGATCTCCCTCATAATCAAAGCTTTGTTTCTTTAGAGCACATTTGATGCATGCACCCGCACCATCGTGTTCTCCCTTCCCATGACCACTCTAAAAAAACTCCATAAATGAGGAATTTTGTGATGACGATGATAACGACTGAGTGCAAAGAAAGGGCAAGAGGATTTGAATTGTGATGCGCAACCATCTGACCAAACAAAATGGTGATCTATCTGTATTCCTCGCTGATGAAGATATTGAAAGAACAAACCAAAACAATGTTGCACAAAGTGGGTGTCATGTTCTTTGTCATCACTTATATAGAAGTGATACTCCTTCTTGATCATTCGCTTCACATATGTACTTTCAACCCCATCCAAATCCAATTGTGCATGCCTATAAAATACTTGAACCATGATAGTAACCTGGTCAGTATGATAATACTGTGTTTGAATTTCTTTTTGATGAGAAAATGAGTAATTCTCAGCAAAATCAACCACGGACAATATGGAACCAATAGGGAATGTGTCCCTATTAGTCTTGAATTGTGTAGCTTGCCACTTTGAATAGTGAGAATGTTTGATGTACGGACTAATTAAACTTCAGAAACTTTGCATGAATGTAGCAATGGGGATTTCCTCTTCTACCAAATCCAACCTGGTTACATCTTTTCCAAGCCTTGTTGAATATTTTATGTATTTGAACCTACAAAATCAATTCATAACATGGACAAATTGTCATGTATTCATTTGCAGTAAAATAACAATCAAAATAAAATCTAACATCCAAATTTAAAAACATAAATTTATATATATCACCTCTTGCAAGCAACCATGTTAACTGTGTCCAAATCTTCATTTGTTTTTGGCAATAATTTCAAGTCCCCACACTTGTCACAGACACCTTTGATGCAAGTCATACGATCATCAACATGATCATCAGATACGTTGCAAATAATTGAAGTTATGAATTCACTGACACGTGTAGGTGGGGCAATTTCTTCTCGTAACTTTCTATACACCTGAAAAAAACATAGATTTTGAAATACATTAATTTTAAATCACATGTCTCAAAAAACGATATTTAAACAAATTTTAAATATATAGATATAAATGAAAGCACGCCTCAAAATATATATACATTGAATCTATAAATTTTTATGTACCTGATAGTGATAATCAAACTCAACGTGATAGCGACAACAACATGTGTCAAGGACTTTATCAGCTCGCACATACCAAGGCTTCAAATTTTCAAACATTCGTTGTCCAATCTTAACATCTGGATTTTCTTCTGTAAACTTTATGTACATCTCGTGTTGAGTTATTTCAAGCCAATGTTTTATATGTTCGTCATAGTTATTGCGAGTTACGCTATGTTTTAAAACATCCCTCACATTCGGAGAAGGACAAGTCCTCTCAGTCCAAAAATCAGAAACTATCTTCACAATATTATCCTCTATTTTATCAGAACGTGGATTTCTACACATTAGTGCCCAATTTCCTTCCATAGTAGAGTCATCCAATGTCTTCCTCCTTTTTGCATACCTACTAACCGTCTTTCTAGATAAACCCAATGCCTTGGAAAATGCGGTAACATGACGATTCTTTGTTGTATCTTCACTTACAACTGAAGTTAATATTGCTCTACGAGAAATACTCTTATCAGCAGACCTAGTTTTTGTACCCAAAGAACTTATTCCTTTAAAAACATTCCCAACAAATTCTTCTTCTACACGTTTTGAATTTTTCTATCCAAAATCAACACCTAACAATTCTAATGTTTCCTTCATATCAACATGATTCAAGAATGTAACCAACAAATGTGCTCTAGCAACTGTAGTCAAATTAACAAATTCACCATATATTATCTCTACACTTTTTGTTGTTTTCTTTCATGATAGTGGTTCTTGTTCGGAATTTTTTTTTAATTTTTGTAAATCCATCTTCACCAAGTGTTTCACATTCTTTTTGGGAAGTAATTCCATAACTTTTGATATCACTTCAGCATAATGTTGCGCATCATGATCTGTGTCCATAAACATACACATGGGATCCTATCAAAACCCTTGCCTTTACGCAATCTAAAAAACATAAATTATCATATTTAAACCTTAGAACTAAAAAAATATTAGGATCTATCAAGGGTTTCTATACATATGTACCAATTTTTGCAGCGTTGTCTTTCACTTGTTGTGTCTTCTCTCTCTCTCTCTTTGTGCCCTCCTACGAATAGATCTTCTAGCATTCTTCTCTGCATTCTCTTCCTCGGTATATTTTTGTTTCTCATTCTTTGCATTTCCCATGATTCATCCACTTCAAAAAATTTCACCTGCACACTTGATACAAATCTGAATGTGTAAGAGTAAACTTGATACAAAACTATATGTGCATGCATGCATGCAACTCTATTTATATACAAATCTCGGTAGAAATTATGTTATTTTTAATTTTAGTTTTCTATAACTTTAAAACAACTTTTCTAAATTTAATAGAATTTATATTTAATATGTAAAACAACTTTTCTAATTTAATATTACATATTTTTGGTTAAAAACAATTTAAAAAAAAACACACTTACTTTAAAACAAAAAAATATGTAAAAAATTAAATTTAAAACATAAAAAGCGAACAATATTAAGTAAGTAACTTGTAAAATATTAAATTTAGAAGGGGAGACGCAATTGCGAATCATTAAAGCTAGGAGGAGACGTTTTGGCGGCGCTTTGGTGGCGCAGAGGGGGTTCGCGCGAACTAGGGTTCGCGCGAACCATATTCGCGTGAATATGGTTCGCGCGAACCCTAGTTCGCGCGAACCCCGCTGAGTGGCAGTGACGTGGTGCCCAAATGGCACATTTTGGCCCCAAATCTTTTTGGGGACAATTGTGACCCAAAATCTGCCACTCGGATGCCACGTAACCAGGGTAAACGAAATAGTTAACTTACAAAATTTTGACACAAAATTCATATTTTTATTGGCTTTCTAAAAATGCAATTTTCATTTTTTAAAAATCTGTTTTGCTATTTATTTTTTAATTCTTACTAACATACGGTATTTTAGGGCAATCAATAGTACACAATCAACCAAATTTGAAAAATAGTACAATATATCAAAAAAATTGAAAAAAATATACTTAGTATTTGTTGAATTCTTCTTCTTGCCTGTGAAAAAAAAATAATAATTTCGATATAAATATTAAAAGTTATTGGCATTGAAATATGGACGCCATTTATTTTAAAATATAGTTACTAAATAATTAATTAAAAAAAAAATATAAGTCAAAAAAATATGAAATTTTGACTGCACGTCAAAATTATAATCTTGAACATATATCTAAAATTTCATAGTGAAAAGATAAGTTTTCATTTTAAAAAACCACCGAGGGACAGTCATTCCTCTTTAATAACATAAGAAACAACATATGAATAAAATTAAGAAAAATACTAGATTTTTGCCAAATATTTTTTAAAAATATACATGTATTCTACACTCTAAACACAACATTTCGTTAGTTCGTAGAATTTCATGAATGTGTACGGTTTTGTGGATATTAACTTTAGAAAATCAATTAAACTGAAAATTCATGTTTACTAAGGTACAAACCATACCAAAAAGTGGGACATTTTATTGTGCTTTTACCCCTGTAGTGTCCTTACTTGCTGAAAACAAGAATCAAGAAAATAGAGTAGCTGATGCTTTAAGTCGTAGGAAGCACATTTCAGCTCTCATAACATTAAGAACTCGGTTTAAAGATGAAGTGAAAATTTTCGTGGAATATGATTCTTATTTTCCTTGAGATAAGTTCAAATTTCGTCATTTTCGATCATAGAAAAGTTGAGGAAGCCATCGTTGCATAAAGTAACTTTTAAATTAATTGCAATTTATATCTTCTTCAACCATATTCAACTCAGCCTTACAGATATCCCACCATGAAGATGCCTCATGAAAAAGTTGATACGCTCCCCATATTGCTTTTTTTTTCCTCGGAGAATTTTCTTATAGAAAATTACTTCTCCATTTCACCGAGCTAGCTCTCAGCCCCATCCCCAAGTGTAGTTCTATAAAACTTAATATGACTTATTATTTTTATATCATTAGTGAGTTCCTCTGTTAATCTTGCATTTTTATTTTGAGGCTGATTAGGTATGTTTACATTACTATTATCAACACCCAGATTTCCCCCATTAGTGTTGTCCACAAGAGGTGGTTGATCATCATTATCTACATCTTCTTCCTCCTCCTCATTTCCCATTACTTGATTTTCCAAGACAGCCATGCGATCTCACGTGTTGAATAGGGAAGCAAGTATCTCATCATGTTTTTGGGTAGTAATGCTTCTCACCCAAAGCCAGGTGGCGAGTTGTTTTCATCAATTCCTCTTATTCTAACCATTTTCTATTTTAACAAGAAAATACAAGTTTTATCAGATTATGGACACAATAGGTCCAAGATCTTCAACCTTCATCTCTGATACCAAGATGTAACATTCCCATTTTCAAGCTTTAGAAACAACAATTTTTTTTTCAATAGTGTTCTCGAGTTCTAAATTATCATAATTTAGAACACACGTTTGAAGTTTTTAAATAATATTCTCATTCTAAATGATCATGATTTAGTACACACATTCCATGCCGATCAATCTCATAACAGATAACCATATGTACTTGTAATGACTCAATGAACTACCGATCTCTCATTTCATGAGTCGAGTTTCATCAATCTCTCATTTCGGGACTTGGTTTCTTACCAATTCTTCTTGTTAATTTAATGTATTGTATACTAAGTATAATTGGTTCTTTTATCCTTTTCACGGTATAGAAGTGATCTATTTAAGAGGCCTATCTTAATATTTGTTACCAATATTCATCTGAAAATCCATCTTCTTGAACTAGGTGATATAAGACAACGCAATTGACTAGCTTGACTTATGATACTTTGGCCAAATATTTTCACATGATTTGAATGATCATATTCCTAGATGGCATACTCATCGACGGAATACGTCCTTTGACCCCATTTCATCTGTTATCTAGAATGGTCTTTACTGACTCCTGTCAGTTCTCTTGTCCAAGGATTTACCATAACCTAGATTAGCAACATAGATTTGTATAGACGACCACTTGCGGTGATTAGGGGTACATAGACATACTCAATCAACCTAGGTCGATTGTGTGTGTCTAGTTACCTTTAGTCATCAAGATTCCTTCCCTATACAAATTCATGTTCCTAAACTGACCTAGAGTGCAACCAAGTCAAGTCCGAGTTTATGTATACCTAGATGATTTGATTCAAAAGGGTGTTACGACATGTCAGTTGCAACATTGTGTCCTCATGAAGGCCCATATTCATGATGACACATTATTGCAGTTGGCATGTACCAACATCCTATGGAACCACCTCATCTAGAAGTACATATCTAACTAAGAGGTTAAATACTTTCTTATCCTTTTAATTTAAGATTTAGTTTCAGAACCCTACAAAATTTCTAACCTCTTTGATCGTTACGGTTGCTAACCATCAATGACTTATAATTTCCATGTAGATTAATCTGCAACCAATCCCTCTTCTTGGAGGTTTTTGTTTCATTCATTGGTCTTATTAACTTAAGTTTCAGACTTACAATCCAAATCAGCTTAACAACAAAAGGCTAACTTACTTAACTTGACCAAGTTTACGCATGACTGAATTTAGATTCGATTCCTTGATATTAGACTTCATTAAAATGAAGTCTAATTCTATATATATATATATATATATATTCATCCATTTTCCATTACCTTAATTTGATTTAAGGTTTGCTAAGAAGAGGTATAATTTCCTCTTACCAAATATCCCTTGGGTATTATACCCAAAAAGGGTAGTAACGAATATTTAATTCCGAAGACTAATTGTCTTTCCCTTAACATATATTCGTTAGGGTCCATTGCAACAATTACTTATACAAAAACCATATGTAATTTACTTATCTATTATTGTCAATGAATAAACCATATTGACCTAGTTGAGTGTTCATCTATGCATGCCAACTTAAAAGTTACAATTAAGAGTAGAATAGAGTATCAATACTCTTTTTCTCTATTTCATTTGAGTCCAACTGAAATAATCCAAAACATATATGTTTACAAGATAATAATAATATGTATACAATCCCCTTGCAGTAAATCCAAAAGATAACAACACATCAAAGATCAATAACACTCAATCTCTTTTTCATTTATAAAATAAAATACATATTTTACAGATCTAAACATTTCAGACATCTTTCATGTCAATCATCATTGATAAGATTAAGTAAAATTTAAAACTTTTCCCTTCTTCAATTACATCTCAAACAGAATAATAATTCCTCATTAAAGATGCATCCTTTAAGTAAACACATGAATCATCATACTAGAACTTGTCTTCTTTTATCACTTACGAAATCCATTTGCAAAAATTTCTAGCACGGGTTAGTTCATCGAACTGAGCAAGATAAGAACTAAACATTAAAAGGTGTATGACTAACATCATAAAAAGAACTCTGATTTTATGAAACATTTAAGCAATTCAGATAGATATCACATAAGAAATAAGGATAAAAAAGGGAGATCACATGAACAATCCACATTACTTCAAGTAAGGATCATGATCAATCAGCATTCTTAAGTCAGCAATTTCATAAGAAAATCTACAACAGATAAGTAATATTACATCCCAATTTACTTATTTGTTTCATACTATAATGTCTATAGTTCATTCTTGATTTAAACAAAGGTTCAAGAAGAATAATAACTCTAACAGTTCTCAGAAGAGAATTATTTTAAAGGAACAATGAATCACAATACTTATCTTTTAACATAATTCTCATTTAATATAAAAGGTCAAATTCATTTTACCTTTAAAGAATGGAATTTAGAATGAACCAACAACATCCTAAAATAATAATTCCCATCTTTCCAACACTTAATCCAATTTTCAATTCAATTTCAATTTATCAAATCAATAGGAATAAGAAATGTAGGTTTTCCATCCAATTACCCATTTAGCCTCAATAGGGTTAGTAAAGATGAGAAACAACAAACAGTTGAAAGGAAATCAACTTAAGTCATCCTTTGGTGTTCAATGAAGACAACATTGGATTCAACAATTTAGAGAAGAGAAAGAATAGAAAGTAAATCCTTTCACATTTCAAAGAAAAACAACGATGCATAGCCAGCTCAAAAAGAGAAAGAAGATCCCAATAATCCATCCTATTAAAAGGTTAAACATAGTTGATGTTCCAAGAAGACTGAATGACTCCTTACCTAACAACATCCAAATTCAACAACCACCACCACGCAAACAACAAGGTTGAAATTGAATCAATATGAGAATAACAACTGAAACTAGCAAGACAGAGTCAAGAGAGGGCTTCTCATCAAATAAAGAGAACAATCACTGCAACACAAAACTGATGCAAGTTTTTAAAGCAACAACTCAAAAATGAAATTATTTAATTCTTTCCAACACAAAAAGCATCAATAGAGAAGCTTTCTCCTTTTCCAATCAGAGAGTGGAAAATAACAACGACGAATTAGAACATCCAAGAGAGATCTTGATTTCTTTTCAAAGACAATACATACAAATGAAATAATAAAAACAATTCTTCCTTCCTAGACCCATCTTCAAGTTACCCAGACCCCTTAATTTTTTTTTCACAAAAATCAAGGAGCAACATACAAGTTGGGAAAAATTTCAAGCTCCAAACCAATCACAGAGAAAAACAACCAAAATGACAAGACTCCAACCAGACACTCGAAGTCAAGTTCAATAAAGAAGAGAAGACTATAACACCCCTTCCCCAATTTACGACAAGTAGGACAACTATCAACCCTGTCATCAAATCGTTGAAGCAAAAGAATTGTCTAGATCCAAAACAAGTAGGATTTAATAGTCTTCACCCACCCTAAAAGTATAAGCAACCAAATTAACATTATGCAAGTTCAGACAGGTGCTACCATGCATAAAGAAATTTCAAAATCAAAGAACCAAAACTTGGGTTATCTCCCCTCATAGCAGTGACTCAAGCTTCTGCACAGTCAACAAAGGTCCCAGAAATCACAACGTATAAGATCTAAGTGAAGTAACTTAGCTACTGTTACTCTCAACAAGTTGAATCCATAAGAAAACAACAATCCGAACACCCATTTCATCATGATTTTAACAACAATGATAAAATTTACACCCACTTCAGTTTCAACTAAAAACATCAATTTTCTTACCTTCTCTTAGCAAGGGAAGATAACCCTGATCAAATCTTAAAACAATCATTGTTTTTCATTAAACCATTTTAGCACAGGAGATCAGAAGTCCACACGACTTAAGCAACATTCCAGTTTCAAATAAGATAAACATGATTGACTCATATATGCATCAAGAAAATACCCATATTGAATCTTTTCCAAACAAAAACTCAAGCAAAAGATCACAACAAAATACACCAAGGCATTTCCACAAAACCATTTGTTTCAATGAGAGCAGATTTCTTTTAATGAATACATTTAATAAAAAGTAGAACTATTTAATAAGAAGATCCTATCATGCCTAATAATTTTTTTGTTGATTTGCAAAAGATCTCCAACTAAGCTTCTCAAGAATAACTCCTTTTCAAACAACGTCAACAACCAAATCTTCCAATTGCATCCATGTTTCCACAGGTTCATAAATAGTTCGGGGAAGCTCAAGACAACAATGGATTGATAACAAACTTGTTGGTTCGAAGAACCAAAACCACATGCAGAGAAAAAACCAGAAGGACCAAAATGACCAACAACTTTCCCAATTCCATCTGCCCAACTCCTAGGTGGTTTCCTTCACTAATCCCAAGGATATTAAATGCATTGAATGAAAATTCCCTCTCTTTCCTTACGCCACCACCACTTCAAATTTGGCGAAGTTTATTTCAAAAACTAACATGCATTTTTAAATTTAGCAGAGATTCCAGCTAGGCATCCCACCTACTTTCCTTTCCTCCACCAAACTTGGCAGATTAGGATGTAAGGACTGAGATTTAATTCTCATTAATACCTTAAAAACCACCGCCACCAACCTTCTATTTTCCACGTAACCCATAGGTCCCCTTTCATCTTAGTAATAGTTTAGGTCACCTTAGCATTAGTTAGGTTTCCATCTTAGTTCTTAGGTCTTTAAAATTTATCTTAGGTTAGTTCAAACCCCATAACTATATCACATACCATCTTAGGTTAGGTCATAACCCCTTAGGTTAGAATCCATATAGGGTAGGGCACTGCAACATAGTTTTAGGTGTCAACCCAAAATAGTTTAGTAATAGATCCTAGGTAAGTATTATCACCTTAGGTCAAAAATCCAATAGGGTAAACATTACAGTTTGTAGCATGGTGCCAAGTAAGGACACCTGAACCCGGTTCCTTCACAATTTACGCTAAAACACTGCTCAGTTCCATAACATGTTACATTCAACATGTCAATTAACAAGATGAAAACAAAGAAGAAAAAAAACACATATCTTGGATCAATGGAATTGATTCAAGGTGTTTTGTTATCATATAGAAATGTGAAAACAATAGTACAGATTTACAACTTATTATTCACAGAATAGAATGGCCTTGCTTCCAAGTAAACAGAATTATAGCAAGCACAAATTCCGAGCAGTAATAACTCATCCATTGCAAACATTATTTTCAACGTCAAAATAATACACCTTCCTAAGACAAATCACATGTCAACATTTGCAATGTCAAAATTGGAAGTCATCATAGTAACAGTCATGACCAAGATGTTACATACCTTCCTCCTTAAAAGAATCATCATCCTGATGATTAAATTAATCAAACCATTAAGGTTTTAGGAAAAAATTTAATTATTGTCCTTCCATTCATATGTCCATAACAGGACTAAAATTGAAAAATTCAAGTTTTCAAAATAGTATTTAAAATAGCTATCAAATTGTTTAGTAACTGCCCAAGTTTGGTAGATTTAACATCAAAACATGAATAAATTTTTCAGATTTTATCAATTTTTAGAATCAATTATGATCAAACAAGTATGGATAAGTAAATCTCATATCTTTGAGATTTTCCCAAGTTGCACTTTCTTCGTTAAAATGGTCCCACTGGACCTTACATTGACTTATTTCATGATTTCTTAAGTACAACAGAGACTTTCCAGCACTTGAATGGATTTAAACATGATTATTCCCGGGTCTTAGACCTACAGGGAATTCCAATTTAACACATGTGATAAATCTGAAATGTATTTCTTAAGCAAAGAAATATGGAAAAAATCATGTATTTGTGATAAAACAGAGGTAAATCTAAACGATAAGCTACGGGGTTGATTACTTCAACTATCTCTAAGGTTCCCACATAACAAGGCAATAACTTGGTAGCCTTGCCAAAACTTATAGAACTCATTTCGCTTAACCGGAAGAAAGACCTTCTCACCAAGTTCAAATTTCCTATCCAGCCACTTTAAGTTTGCATAACTTATTTTCCTATCTACAACTTCCCTCAAGTGTTCACGAATCATTTTAACTTGTTGTTCCATTTCTATAAGGATTTCAAGCCCTATCACTTCTCTATGTTCAATTTTTTCCCGGTTGACGGGGGTTCGCATTTACTTTCGTATAGTGCTTGAAAGGTGCCATTTTTGAGAGGCCTGATAAGTATTATTATAAGAAAACTCACCTAATGGAAGGTACTCTTCCCATTTATATTTTTGATCCATACAATACACTCTTAGCATATCCTCTAAAACTTGATTAAATATTTCAATCTGTCCATCCATTTCTTGGTTATCCGTAGAACTAAAATTTAGTTTAGTTCCCAGATCTACATTAAGTCTCTTCCAAAAACTTGATGTCATTCTTGGATCTCTATCCGATATGATTAATTCAGTTATTCCATGTAACCTAAAAATCTCATTCACAAATCTTCTTGCTAACATAGGTGAATCATCCTTTAGATTACCAAGAAAAAAGTGTGCTACTTTTGTTAGTTTATCAACAACAACTCGAATAAAATCATTTTTATTCTTTGACATAGGCAACCCTTGAAAAAAATCCATGGTTATCACTTGCCATTTATACTGCAGAATGTTGTGAGGGTACAGTAAAATAGTTGGATGCATATGTTCCACTTTAACTCTTTGACACTCTAAGCAGTGTGTCGCAAATTTCATCACATCCTTTTTCATCCCTTTCCAAAAATATTGTTGTTTTATATCATCCAACATCTTTGTAATGCCAAGGTGTCCAAAAAAAGGTGAGTTGTGAAATTCAACTAACAATTTCTTTCTTAAATCATTTGCCAAAGGTATGTATACCCAGTTTTCAAACCACAAAATTCCTTCATTGTCAAAATGAAAACCCTTATATCTTGCATCATTTGGATTTGCAGCAAGTGTTATCCTTACTTGCTAAAAAAAGAATCAGATTCCATGACACTTTTCACCTCATCTTTAAACTAAGTTCTTAATGTTATAAGAGCATAAATGTGCTTCCTACGACTTAGAGCATCAACTACTCTATTTTCCTTGCCTTTAATATAGCTTATATCAAAATCATACTGAGATAGAAATTCTAACCATCTTTGTTGTCTTGCATTCAGGTTTGGCTGAGTGAAAATATACTTCAACCCAAGATGGTTAGTTTTTAGTTCAAAAGGCCTACCAAGAAGATAATGCCTTAATATTTGAAGGGCATGAAAAATGGCAACAAGATATAGGTCATGAGGAGCATAATTCCATTCATGTAACTTGATTTTTCTACTTTCATAAGCTATGACATGGTCATCCCTGCACTAGAATACCTCTAAGGCCCTCTCCGGATGCAGTTCTTATCACAATAAAGTCCCCATTTGGATTAGGTGCAGTGGAATAGGTGTTGTAGTTAACTAATCTGTAGAATTTTAAAATCAGATTCACATTTTTCATTCAAAAAAATTTCTTATCTTTCTTTTGTAATGAAGTTATTGGTGCAAAAATCTTAGAAAAGTCTATAAGAAACTTTCTATAGTAGCGAGAAAAACCCATGAATCTTCTAACTTCATGCACATTCTTGGGTATAGGCCACTCGATTATAGCTATGATCTTCGAAGGATTTACAACTATTCTTTTTTTGCTTATTACATGTCCCAAATAGTTTACTTTCGTGTCATATAAGGAACATTTAGAAAAATTACACTACAACTTTCTCATTCTTAATATTTCTAAAAATATCTTCAAATGCTCATGATGTTCTTTAATGCTTTTAGAGTATCTGAAAATATCATCCAAGAATACAAGCACTAACTTGTCCAAGTATTCTTGAAAAATATTATTCATCAAATTCATAAAAGCTGAAGGTGCATTTATCAACCCAAAAGGTAACACTATGAATTCATAATGCTCATACCTTGTTCTAAAAGTTTTTTTATTCATGTCTTCATCCTTTATTCTCAACTGATGATATCTCGATCGAAGATCTATTTTAGAATACACCAATGCTCCATGCATCTCATCAAATAGATCATCAATTCTAGGAAGTAGATATCGGTTCTTAATAGTTGCCTTGTTCAACATTCTGTAATCAATACACAATCTAAGTGTGGCATCCTTATTTTTCAAAAAGATTATAGGTGCTCCCAATTTGATACACCGGTCTTATCAATCCTTTTGACAAAAGTTCCTGTAACTAAGCCTTGATATCTACCAATTCAATGGTAGTAATTCTATAAGGTGCTTTAGTTATAGGCTTGGTTCTGGTTTTACCTTCTTTTGCAGTTTTGAAATCTTTCCGCATACAAGGTACAACCTTTGTTTTTGGCCTTTTGAGTTACATTGTTGACAACTTCCTAACTGAAATCTCATGTTTTACACCTTGAATGACCATTGGTTGATGAGTAAGGACACACGAACCCGATTCCTTCACAATTTACACCAAAACATTACTTAGTTCCATAATATGTTTCATTCATCATGTTAATTAACAAGATGACAAAAATAAGAACAAAAGCATACCTTGGATCAATGGAATTGATTCAAGGTGTGTTGTTATCATATAGAAATGTGAAAACAATAGTACATATTTATGACTTATTATTCACAAAATAGAATGGCCTTGCTTCCAAGTAAACAGAATTACAGAAAGCACAAATTCTGAGTAGTAATAACTCATCCATTACAAACATGATTTTCAACATCAAAAGAATACACCTTCCTAATACAAATCAAATGTCAATGTTTGCAACATTAATAGTTATAGTCATCATAGTAATAGTCATGACCAAGACATTACAGGATATATGAGCCACATGGATTCAAATCATTGTTATTCGGGAAACCCTCCCGTTGAAAGACCTGAATTACTCTTCCACATACAATAAATTGTTTGATATTTGAGGGAAGCTATCTGGATAATAAAAAAATTTCCAATCGCTACTTCATTGCCATGAGATTTCTGGACCTTGAAGAAAATGTGCTGTTGAATTGGAGAGGTAAAGACAAATTCTAACACCGTAAAGAAGAGCATAGTTTTTCAAGCTGGTGGATAGAAGATTCACCTAGAAATATAGACAAGGAGGAAAAATTGATCCCATTTTTGAGGAACTTCAAATGAGACAAGAGTTACTCGGAATCCAGAGGATTTCTTTTCAAGCAACCAATCACGTTAGGAACCTGAGTGTTGCCAATCCTTTAGATGGTGAATTCCCATACATCAACGAGAACCTTGTAGACTTCACGACATGAAGACCAAAGAATAAGCTAGAGAAATAGAGGTGAGAGATGACAAAGAAATAATATCTCAACTCAAATAAATCGAGAGACTTCAAGCCGAGGCAAATGAAAGAGCATCAACAGAAGTACTATACTTAGAAAGGTTGGAAACTAGAAAAGAAAATAGAATGGGGGATCATGATCATGAGCGTGAACATGGTCATTAGGCCTATAGGCCTAATGTACCATGGGGAGTAAAGACCGGTCCACCGGCTCTTTCTCAACCACTCCATGAGCTACCGAGAGGCTGAGAAAAAACTTCCCAAAATTCAAAGGGGATAGTTATTAACTCCCTAAAGAACATGTAGCAACATTTATCATTGATTACGATGTGTTGGGTGTTGAGGATGAAGATGTGTCGGGTCTAATTATTTTTGGATTGGTTCAAGAGAAAGTCATGTTAAATGGTTCTACATGCTACCACCGAGGTTTTTCACCTGATGGGAAGATATAATAAGTGCATTCGAACACAGGTTCAAGAGCATAGAAGATTTTAGGATCTCTTGGTCCAATTGGTACAAATGAAAAAAGAAACCTTTGAGTCAATGAGAGACTTCATAGAAAGATATGATAGAGTGATAAGAAGGATCCCTGAAGATGTGGTGCCTTCTGAAAATAATTTGAAGAGGTTTTTCATCAGTGCTTTACCATCAAAAGTAGGTTTCTTCCTTAGAAGAGCCCAACCAAGAACATTGAGGGAAGCCAAGGACTATGCAATAGAAATTGATGATGATCTAATCCTTTTGGAAAGGTGAAATGCCCTAATAGAAAGTAAAAGGGTCAGAATTCAAACTCTGTCACCACAGATCCAATGTTCCAAAAAATGGCAAATGACTTGGTTGCCTTGAAGAAGTAGCTATCTCATATCACAATGCGAAATGCTTTAAGGAGACCAAACCCTCTAGATAGGCCAAGGATTTCCCCACCTCCTCCTAAGCTTACTCTTAAAGCACCACCAATCAATGCCATCTATGACACCAAAGATCTAGAGGAGGAAGTATAAATTGATGAAACTAAAGAAGAAAATATGGAAGACTATGAAAACTATCTTGAGGTCAAGGATGTTGATATGCATAATGGCCTAATTGATTACATTGATGATGAAGATGAGGATGATGAAGAAGCTCTAATTTTCTAATTTTTTGTTTTCACTCATGCACAATCCAGGAAAGGTGCTTCATCCTCAATGGTTGTGGTAAAGGATAAGAAGAATAAATAATATTCTCCCCGGATGTCACACAAAATAAAATCATCGGTAGAGGATCACCATTACCACCTTCTCTAGAGTCGCTCAAAGAAAAAAATACTCGGTGGTTGTCATGGATCATGATACTATGCCAATTATGTCATTTAATTCTTTTGCCAACTCAAAAGTTTCTAAGAACAATTCTTCTTTAAATGTTGTTCCTGCAAAAACATCTAAGGTTAAATTAAAAGCTACACCCTCACTCCCTTCCAAGTGAATTGTTACACCCGAAAAGGAGATTTCAAAACCCAAAGTAGCAAAGCCTCTACCATATAAATCTTCCTCCATTCCCAGAACCTCTTTCTCACTCACCATAACCCCATTTGACTATGGAACATGCAAGCAAAACCAAAGCATAGCTCTCGAAATAGAATACCTACAAACACACCCTTCCTAGTTTGAAAAGTTCATTAATGCAGTTCATGGTGGTACCCCTGTATCCTTGAGTCCTAATCCTAAAGGCTTACTACCCACACCATTCACACCACCTTCCCAAAACATGTTATCCCTCAATTCCTCCAAAACCAATAGGGTTGAACCTTTCTACCTGTCGCTCCTCATTAAAGGCTTCTAGCTAAATAATTGTATCATAGATTTGGAGCCTCAGAAAATGAGATGTCAGTCAAAGTTACAAATGCTTTAGGCCTCACCTTGACCCAGGTAAATGGCACCTTCTACTCAATGGAATCCAAACAAGTGCCATTGGTAGGAAGAATCAATGATGCACAGGTAGCACTAGCTGATTTTCAAGACAAGAAGGTGCTCCTAACCATATTGGTAGTAGACATCCCAACATCCTTTGGTATGCTATTGAGTAGGAGTTTCTGCAAAGACCTAGTTGGAGAGATAAAAATGGATTGGTCATCTGCAACTATCCAAGTAAAAGGCAATATGAAGAAGTTTCTACCAAGTAAGAAAGATGAAGTTCACAGATGAAAGTATGATGATCCAAAAGATAACTTTCTCTTTCAAGACTGTGGGCTACTGAAACTACTTCCTCACATCATAAAAAGAGGAGAAATTTCCACTTTTCATGGAGGAAGAGGAAGAACAAATTTAGACAATGGAATTTGATGGTAGTCATTCCATTGCGAGGATCGAGGAGATGGTGTAGTATTGTACTCTCCTTCGAATGAGTTGTACCCATTTTACTTCAAGCTGCAATTTGATAATACAAATAACACTGCAAAGTATGAAGCACTAATCTTAGACATGAGTGCAACAGAGGACATGGGAATCAAGAAACTGAGATGTTGAGGTGATGCAGAGGTTGTAGTAAAGTACATCCACCAACAATATCAGGTGAAGAATCCAAGACTCTAGCATTACAGAAATAGAGTGTCGGACTACATTGAATCTTTTGATGCATTTTTTATTGAAGCTATTCCAAGGGAACAAAATTAAAAGGATGATTCTCTTACAGTGTCAGCTTCCTTATTGACACCTCATCCTTCTTTTGGTAAATAAAAAGTTACCATTGAAATGTTATTCATGCCTAGTGTACTAGACAATGCAAATCATTCGCAAGTCTTCAATGATGATAACCAAATTCTATCCTTTTGAGCAAAGGGATAATTTCAATAATCTCTTCTTCAAAGGAGGTGAAAACCCAAATAGAGAAGTAGTCCCCAGAGAAGAGAAAGAAGGAATTAAAGGGATTGATGATGAGGGAATAATCAAATTGAAAGGGAACAAAATTCCCAAAGGCCTAGTCTCTTTAGAAGACCTCTTTGACAAACATGACAGATTCATTCAAGAGAAAGAAAATCAATCTTATTGATGCCCAGCTAATTTTGATAAAGAAAGCATTGGTACCCTAGAGGAACCAAGGATGGTCAATATTGGAAAATGTTTCTCACCTAAAGAAAAAGAAAGTTTTGGTATTTCTCAAGAAATACTAAGATGTCTTAGCCTACTCTTATGATGAACTCAAATCCTTCCAGCCCAAAGGAAATGCATCACTCAATTCCTTTGAAGTAGGGTGTTAAGCCCTTCCTAGGAAGAAACAAAGGCCCTATAACCTAAAGATTTATGATACCATCAAGGAGGAGATAATGAAGATGCTTAATGCAAGGATCATATTTCCCATCCACCATTCAATGTGGGTGGCTAGAATTGTTCCACTGCAGAAGAAGAATGATGAAATAAGGATATGTGTATATTTTTGCAACCCGAACTAGGTATCACTAAAGGAAAATTATCCTCTTCCTATCATGGACCATATCATGAAAGCAATGACTGGATCTGAAATGATTTCATTAGTTGATGGATTCTCACGATATAATCAAATCAAAGTGGCAGAGGAATACCACACTAAGACAACCTTTACAACACCTTAGGGAACTTTTTCCTACAGAAGAATTCATTTTGGCCTAATCAATGCAAGATCTACCTTCCAAAGGGTGATGAATTTGGCCTTCAAAGATCTTAAGCATTCCATTTTCATATATCTTTATGATCTCACAAGTATTTTCAAAGAAGAGGGAGATTATATCTATCACTTGGAACAAGAACTTACAAGGTGTAGGAAACATGGCATATCACTAAATCCAAGAAAGTGCATTTTTGGAGTCACAAAAGGCAAGCTATTAGGGAACATCATGAACAAACATGGAGCACACATTGATCCCGAGAGGATTATATTCATTCAAGCATTATCCTTTCACATAAGTAATAGAGGAGTTCATTCATTCTTTAGAAAGGTGAACTTTCTTCATCATTTTGTGCTTGAGTTTCTTTGAGTTGATGAAGCACATCACTTCCATGATGAAACTACAAGAAAAATTCAAATGGAACAATGAATGGAAGGCAACATTTGAAGAGATAAAGAAATCCATTGCCAAGGCTCCAACTCTTGTATCTCCAAATTTTAATAAAGAATTCATCATTTATTGTTATGCATCAGAACATACGCTCTTTGTCATTCTCATCCAAAAAAATGAGTAAGGTGTGGAAGCACCTATTTCTTTCATGAGTTCTCCTTTGAAAAATCATGAGCTAAAATACGATCAATCGGGAAAGCATTTCCATGGAGTGGTCAAGTCTGTAATAAAATTTAGGTTTTACATTCTCAATTACCATATAATATGAATTGGATTACAAAGACCCAATAATATGAATTGGAGATTCGACCCTCCAATCTGGTAAGGGGAAATGTTTTGTACAATTTGATTGCTAAAGAAAAAACCCTCAAAGTTCAATATGGTGAAGAAAACTATGCTTCCTCAACTTGTTCAGAAGACAACCCACAAGTTCTCTTTATCACCACTACTGTTGAGTGGTATGTTGATATTTCCTATTACCTAAATTATGGATAATTCCCTCCCCAACTTCATTACAAGAAAAGGATAAGACTCAAGATGAAGGCAGATAAATTTGTAATATGGAATCATGTGCTTTACAAAAGAGGCATGAATGGTTGTTTCCTTAGGTGCGTAGATAAAGAGCAACAAGAAAAGTTTCTTAAAGCATACCATGACCAAGCATGTGGTGGACATTTTTCAGCAATGGTCACTACACACAAGATCCTCTCGAGGAAGGTATTATTGGCCCACCATATTTGTAGACACTCGAGATTGGGTTTCTAAATGCAAAGCATGCCAATAGTTCGTTGGAAGACCACAACTTGTTGTATTACCACTCAGGCTTATGGTTATTGAAGAACCATTTCAATAGTGGGGGTTGGACTTCATTGGTGTTTTGAACCCTCACTCAAGTGCAGGGCACACCTATGTACTCATAGCAACAGACTACTTCACCAAATGGGTGGAATCCATTCCGGCCAAACAAGCCAACACTAAAACAATATGCAACTTCATCAAGGAGAATATCATAGTTTGTTTCAAGTACCGCAAAAGATTGTAGAAAATAATGCAACCTATTTATCTTCAAGAGAGCTTACCAAGTTTTCTTATGGCTATGGAATCTCCCTATCACATTTTTCCGACTACTATCCACATTTAAACGGATAGGTGAATAGAGAAACAAGAAGATTGTGACCATTTTCTACAAGATTGTAAATGAGAATCAAACAAATTAGCACAAAAGGTTGTACGATGCATTTAGGGAGGATATAATAAATCCAAAAAAGGAAATAGGTATGTCACCATTCCAATTGTTGTATGGAGTCGAAGTAGAAATTCCTCTCACGATCGAGTTTCTAGCTCTCAAGCTGCTATAGGCAATAGAAGATGGTCAGTACAAGGATTCAATTGACAAGAGGATCCTATTTCTTGAGAAGCTAGAAGAAAATACAATCCAAGTGGTGGATCACATTAAGGAGCACCAATTGAAAGTAAAAAAGATTTTCGATAATAAGGCCAAGGAAAGAGAACTCAAAGTTGGAAACTTCATCTTGCTATGGGACAAGAGAAGAGAACCAAAAGACGGACATGGAAATTTTTCTTCATTAAGGCTCGGCCCATTCCAGATTAGTGAAGCCTATGGTGAGAACAATTTTATTCTCTCATATTTGGATGGAATGCCACTTTGGAATTGCCTTGGAGTAGGCAATACTTGAAATTGTATAATCAGTGAAAGCAGTTGTCCCCCACCTTGTACCATAGGTGATTGTTAGGTGTGTTTCCCTTCCTATTGTGTGTTTTGTGTTTGATTTTATTCCTTTTTGTGTGCATGTGTGTTTCCTTATTCTTTCTCTCTTGTTATAGGTTATACATGACTCTGCAAGGCCCAATGGATAAGGCACTGGTCAACAAATTATAGGGTCTAGAGATTGAGATTCTGGATTCCCATGTCATGTCTTCACTATGCTCAGTCCATGTCATGTCCCCAAGCTAGAGCCAGTTGTTATCGCCCTCAAAATACCCCCCTCATTTTCTAAGTCAAATTAAAAAATGTTGAGCTCACGCCCTCTAGAAGTTTTTCAAGTAAATTTAGAAGTCTAAAAGGTTAGAGAAATTCATGCTTTGAAGTTGTTTAAACTCTCCAGTTTGCACGTTTTGATAAATTTCCCATTTTCCTATTTGGACGTGTGAAAATTTTATTGTTGTCCTCATTTGAATGAAATTTTCAATTCATCTATGGCCATGGATTGTAGAAACTTGTATTTTTTTCAATTCCTCAGTTAATGAAAGAAATTTGAAAATCAGGTGCGAAATGGTGGAGTTTTCTTCTTCTCTAAATTTTTCCACAGTCGTGAATGATGGACGTTTTCTTCCTTGTAAAATTTTTGCTCCATTATGCATGGGTACATGGACATATCTAATTATCGGTGGGCCAGTAGATTAATTTGTTTTTGAGCCTTTATGTAAAAAGGGATAAAAGTCATAAACTGACCCGCAGCCCGATCATGCTATGAGGAAAAAGTTAAATGTTGGGTCTGCCATTGGAGAGTCAAAGTGGGGAGGTGGGTCGGCGGATAAATTTGAGGTTTTGAGACTTTCTATAAAAAGGGATAAAAGGCATAAATTGACCCACAAAGAATGATCATGCTGTAAGGGAGAAATTCAAATACTAAGCTCGCATCGAAGGTCAAAGCAGGTGGGCGGGCCGGTGGAGTGGTTTTTTTTTAAGCCCACATTGAAAAAAGGTAAAATTATAAAAGTGGCCAACAACTCTATCTCCACTCAAGTGAGGCCACGTGTCAAGACCATATCAAAAGCAGGTGAACTGGACAAAATGTTCCAAAATGCCAAATCTCTATAAAGTCATAATATGCAAAAGGTATCCTCCATGCCCGCTCTAGTAAATTTCTCCCATGTGGATGGCTTTGGTTTAAAGTTTCAAAGGAAAGATGAATGGTTCAAATTCAAAGTTAAAAAATGAGTGTAATGGCCACATTATGAAAAGTATGGTTTTTTCCACCATTGGCGTTTTTTCTCGAATCAAGAATTTGAATGGATGTGAAGGATTGAAAAATTTGTAACCATTTGTTGGAAGAGATTTAATGGATTCTTCATGCCATTGTATAGGTTTGGTAATTGATCTTGTAAACTCACGAGTGCATTGTACTTAGAGAAAGAAAAGGAAATAGTCATTTTGTTCTAATTTCCTCCATTCTCAAATTTCTTCCATTCCCTCATTATGTATAGCTTCTGTTTAAGCATCATTACAAGAAGAAGGATTTTGTAGCCTCTTTGATGAGGAGATTTCTGAAACTATGAATTCGCATTATTATGTCGTCTTATTGTTGTTTGTAGAGTTATTTCTTCTCATGAATGCATGTGTTGAAATTTCTAACTAGTGCATGCAGAATCTGATTTTCTACATGCAACATTATTTTCCTACCTCTTTTCTAGTTCAATAAAGAGTATGAGTTATGTTTAGTAGATTTTAGTTACAAGCCTTAAGAGGGATTAACACCTAAAGCGGGGCCCATTTTTGGTCTCGCTAAAAGCTTCCATAGTTGTATTGCTCTGTTCCATTACATAATTAGGATAGGAATCAATTTACCTATTTATCTCAATTCTAAATTTATAATATTTACTTTCAGTCATAGTATTAGAATCCATTTAAATTTAGTTCTGAGTTTTGTTTCAAGAATTGCACTTTCAAGATTTGTTGTTTTAATTATGGTATTGACATCTATTTATTTTCATACCTCCTAAATTCTTTGTAACTATGCATAAAACATTGGAATTATTGAAATTTTATGTCCCTTAGTTTGATGATTATATGATTATGAATTAGGAAACAAAATATTAATTATTGCAAGTTAATTTACACCATCATTTTCAGCATCATTACTACAGAGAATGCCAAGTTATAAGGTTTTGAGAGGTTTTAAATTTCTTAGGAATATATTAGGCTTAGGAAATTTCACCTCCAAACCTCCCGAGTAATGTATGTTGAGTTAGTTGAGTAGTTGATACATGCATCATCCAAGAGATGTCTATGGTATATTCTTACCCGATCCGCAAGTAGCGAGATATTTTTATATTTGACTCTAAAGAAGACATATTTTCCTCTTTATAAGGCTTACTATTAGAAGATCCACCTCTAAGTGAGGTAAACCAAAATGTTAAAGATAGAAAAATACCTATGAGTTTCCCATTTCCAATAATGATGAGCCTGCTCTCGTAAAGAATATTTCTCCATCAGGCCTTCCTAACTTTTATGGATCCATAACTGAAGACCCATCCACATTTTTATTTTAGTTTGATTTATTTTGTAGGATCTATGATTATACCATCAATACACATAAACTAAAGTTTTTCCTTATTACACTAAAGGATGCAAACTTTAGATGGTTCATGGGGTTAGGAAGAGATATAGTTACCACTTGGGCATAGATGAAGAAGAAGTTTCTCACTAAGTTCCAGGACTACTACAGGTGAGTAGCAGAGGAGGTGATGAAATATTCAATATGGAATAGAATGAGAATGATCCAATGGAGGATTAGTTGGAAATATTCTTAGTTTGCATTCAGAAGACAAGACACACAAGATTACCTCGAATCTCACAAATTACTCTTCTTGAAAGGAATTAGTGAGGAGGATATGAATTCATTAGATTTGATCAAAGCTGAAGACATTTCAAAATATACCTTTATGAGATTTTGAAGCTTGAAAATTAATCCATAGCCACTATGAATAGAATAAGAAATGTAAGATCAAGGGGTGGAACAACTACTAAATAAATTGGGAACATATGCAACTCGGATATTATCAACATTTTCAAGAACATGAAATCGGAGATTGTCAATGAAATGGCCACGTAGTTGAATTATTTGCATGCAAAGAAGAAAAGAGAAAATGTTGAGATAACACTTATATTGTTCTAGCATACATGTAGAAGAAATAAAAAATTACCTATGAGATGTAAAGCATAGGCCAACATTACACAAGAAAGTGAGGTTTCAATGGAATTTAAGATGATAGAAACAAAGGATGGAAAAGTCTTATATGTTTCTCAAAGAAATCCATGGCCACCAAGACAAGGAGGTATGTCACAATACCCTATGCCATATTTTTATAATTGGACTAGTAATCCATATATACAACCCCCAGTTTGGACTAATCAACAACAAGATTGGGCTTCCTACCCTAGCCAATACTAATACCAATGGAAACCTCATTTTCAAGTCCAACAATGCAAACAAAACCATTTTTCATGGTACAATCATTGGATAGGATGGAAGAAATGGAACAACCCACCTCCTAGTCATGAACAACCTCCATAAATGTAGTACCAAACCCCGATGCCAAATCCCCAATTTGGATCTCAACCAAAATACACTTGGCTACCAACTCAACCAACGCCTAACCCTAACAATAAATCTACATAGCTATCTTAAACCAATAAATCAAATCAATACCTGACCTATTTTATTGATGTTAATAACATCCATCTTCACTCACATGAGATCACCTCCTCCACCAAGTAAACCCACCACTACAAAGATTGCAGATGAACCACAATTCACCATCGTAGACCGATCTGTACTAAATCCAAAACATACCGCAAGATTATCTATGTCAACCTAAACATATTTCAAGCAACGGTAAAATAGAACCTAATGAATCACCATTTCCATAGATATTACAAGAAAAGAATACTCGACCCTAAATCAAAATTTGATTCTGGATTTTTCAACAAACAAAAGGATTTTTTTGTCAAAATTCCACTTATTCAAGCCATCAAGGATATTCCCATTTCTAAGAATATGGTTAAGGATATATGCATTAAATAACTAGGTAGGAAAAGGAAGGATCCATCCACTTTACAAGTTATTAGATAGCTAGTTGATATCATGCTTGGGAATTTAGTTTTACCAAAGTATACAGATCTAGGAAGTCCTATGGTAAATGTTACAATTAATGGGACAATAATAAGGAATACTCTTATTGAATTAAGGGAAACCATTAACGTCATGACCAAGAAAATTATGGATAATCTAAAATTTGAAGGACTAAGGCCAACAGATTAGTTGTATAACTTGCGAGATAGATCAATAGTGAGACTTGAAGGAGTCCTTGAGGACATAGTTGTGGTAGTAGACTCTTGGGAATACCCTAGTGAATTTATTATCCTTAAACAAAAACCAAGTTTAGGAGGATATCCTATTATTTCAGGAAGACCATGGTTGGCCATTGTCGATGCATTCATAGGTTACAGGTCTAGAAATATGATTATTTCCAATGAAAGTGTTACTAAAAATTTGGTGTTTTATCCTCCCGCTCAACCATTAAATAAAGAAGATCAAAAAATTTGGGTAGAAGAACCAGAATCAGACCATAACTTTGTGCAACATCTCATAATGTTGGATGAGTATTTTAAATCTAAAGGAGAAGAAGAAGATATTGTTTTCTCTATTTTTTTACAGGATAAATATGGAAGAAATCAAGAAGTGGATGATATATTAAGGTGTTTAAACTTCCCCTTAAACCAAGATATGCCATAGAAAAGCACCATGGATATTCCAGGTAAGAATTGTATTCTTCATCAACTTCTTCCCCATGATTACATATTGATTTCTATTAGCAGCAATCTATATGCAATGGTTGATCTCTCCAAGAAAGTAGAGATAACAACATGAAAATCATTCAACGTAAAAAAATATGCTAAGTAGGCGGTAAGAAAAATTACTGATTGCTCTTATGCAAAAGCATAAAGAATCATTTTCCTAGGATTATGGTGATATACATGGAATTCATCCTAGGATCTACACACAATATTTATATCAAAGAAAGTTGTAAACCAATCAAGAAGCCATAAAGAAGAATGAACCCAATAGTGAGGGAGATTGTAAAAGGAGAATTGAATAAATTACTGGATGTTGGATTTATATACCCAATATCAAATAGTCAATGGGTGTCACCTCTTGTCATTGTGTCAAAGAAGAATGGAAAATGGATGATCTACGTAGATTATAGAGAGTTGAATGCAGCAACAAAGAAATATCATTTTCCATTGCCTTTCATTGATTAGGTACTTGACACTTTGGCTGGTAAAAAGTATTTATATTTTCTTGATGGATATAATGGCTATAATCAAATTCAGATTGCACTAGAGGATCAAGAAAAAAATACCTTCACATGCCCATGGGGAACATTTTCTTATTCAATTATTTCATTTAGATTACAGTAATGTACCTACTATATTCCAGAGGGCATCCCGAGAATCTATTCAAATATGAAAAATGAATACATGGAGGTCTATATGGATGATTTCACAACACATGGAAACAATTTTAATGAGGCTATGTAAAATATGGATAAAGTATTGAAGAGATGCAAGGAACACAAACATTCTTAAGCAATGAAACATGGTACGAATGATGTCCGAAGGTATAGTTTTGTGACACTATATTTCTTCTAATGGAATTTAAGTTGATATAAAGAAGGTATCCGTTATAATTAACCTACCAATAAAAAAGAAAAAAAGGATATTAGGAGCTTTCTAGGCCATGCTAGTTATTATAATAGATTCATACAAGATTTTAGCAAGATTGCAACACAATTGTTTATATTATTAGGAAAGGATACAACCTTTGAGTGGATTGAAAAATGTGATACTATATTCCAAAATTTGAAGAAAATGTTAACTACTACTCCTATATTAAGAGGACCTGATTAGAACCTTCCTTTCCACATCCACAGTGATGCATCAGACGATGCCATTGGAGTTTTCTAAGGACCAAAGGATGGAGTTCTGAATTATCTAATTTATTAAGTTAACAAGAACTTGTAGCTTGTTGAACTTAACTACATGGTAACAAAGAAAGATTTCTTGGAATTTTGTATGTTATCAATAAATTCAGACACTACACCACAAGTTATCCAATTTTCATCACATTGATCATGTTGCAATCAAATATATGATAAATAAACTAGTAGTAAGCAACATAATCATCAAATGGTTTCTTATTCTCTAAGAGTTTGATGTCGCAATATTGGATAAGCCGTAAAAGGAAAACATTGTAGAATATTTCCTTTCAAGGATGGATACTAATGGTGAAGAAAAAATAATTGATGAATCGTTTCCAAATGAGAATTTATTTTCTATTTCTACCAAAACACCTTGGTATGCAAATATAGCCAATTACTTGGTCTTAGGTAAAAACATCCACATTAATTATAATTTGACGAGAAGTATATTGTTGAAATTTTTAAAAAATTTATTGGATAGATGGATTTCTATTTCATACATGACAATATATAATCATGAGAAGGTGTATAAATGATGAAGAGATATATGATGTCCTCAGAAAATGCCATAGTGAGCCTTGTGGAGGACATTTTTCTACAAAAATAACAACATAGAAAGTGTCAAAACTATTTATTACTAGCCAACACCGCATTATTATGTAGCACTTTACACCAAGAAATGTGATCGATGTCAAACAATGGGAAAGCCTACAAGATCTCGATGAAATGTCATTGAACCTTAATTGGTCTTGTAACCTTCGACAAGTGGGGTTTATAGTTGATTGGACCTATGGATTGTAAATATCAACATATGGAATACATCTTGGTATGCGAATATTATCTAACCAAGTTGACAAAGTTGAAGGCATTACCAAATAAGAAAATTGAAAAAGTATCTTAGTTTCTCTATGATCACATCTTCAAAATATATGGAGTTCCAAGGGAAAAATTTATAGATAAAGGTACACACTTTACTATAGATGTAATTTCTGATCTAGTTAAGGAGTATGAAATTAGGAATATGAAATCTACACCATACCATCTCTAACCGAATCGCCATGTAGAAATTACAAATAGAGAAATAGATGCCATCTTGACAAAGAACATTACACTTGATAGAAAATATTGGGTGGACACAATTCGAGAGGTAGTATGAGTATCCAAAAAAAAAGGAAAACAACCATTGGATTCACCCCATTTAAACTCTTTTATGGTAATACTATTGTTTTACCAATTGAATTTGAGCACAAAACACCGAGGATTACACTTGAACTAAGCATAGATCTATCTCGAAGAAAAAACAAAAAGGATTTTCCATCTCAATGAGTTGAATCAAATGAGAAGACAAGTTGTGCATAATATAGAGGTGGTATAGAAGAAAATAATTAAATGGCATGACAAGTACATCAAGACAATAAAAATTCAAGAAAGTTATTAGGCACTCTTGTTTGAATCCATGTAGAAAGAGTGTATAAAAAAACTAAGGACAAGATGGTTAGCCCCCTATAAGATCGAGAAAATTTGTTACACCCAGCAAATTAATTTATAAAATGAAAGGCTAAGTCTTAAACATATAATTTAGTGTTTGAAGATCTCTGATATTTATTTGGCTTGTGTGAATTTAATATATATTGAGTACGGTCTTTGACCAATGTGGCTTCTTTATAAGAGGTCATTGGTGAAGGTTAAGATACAAATTGACTACTTAGATAGGGTCCTTATCATTACCTCTACATAGATTGGTGATCGTGATTGAACTCATAAAATAACTTTAGAAAGTAATGATCTTGTTATAATTGATTAAGGAACAAATTACAACTCTGTCACAATGGTAATATGAGCATGTTGTTTTAATTTATACATGGATTGTGATTTATGAAAGATCAATTTGAACTTAGACTCGCTCATGGGGTTGATAGCTACTTATGTTGATATTGTTACGCTATAGTTGTTTAATAAATGTAAAAATAGGTCATAGAATTTACTATCCATGTTACGAATTATAATATTACCTAACAACCTCATGGTATTCTTGGTAATCAGATTGTTGAATGACTTAAGTCCTTGAACTAATCCCACCATTTAATAATCAAAGTGATTAATGTGGGGGATATGTGTTCTAACCTTGTCTACAATTATTACACTCTAAAGGGTCAAAGATACCCCATGCATAAATACACGGTTTAAATGATAACTTGCAAAACTTGGTCAATCACAATGTTTTGGCCAAATTGACAAATGCAATAATTACGGTTTGAAAATCCATGTAAACTTAGATATAGCATTATTGTTCCAAGTTAAACTCAATATCTACTAAAGTGGAAGGTTGTTGGATGAAGCCAAATCCACTTACATGCCATCCCTATTACTAATGCGAATTAATTTTATCGAGCTAATTGAAGCTTAGTCGAGTATCTACCAATGCTAGGGTTTCATTCGATAGTTTTGTCAATGCAAACTGGAGTTATGCAAATTTCTACATGCAGAAGGATGTAATGCCATGCTAGCTCTAAATTTGTTACTTTATAAAAGCATTATGTTAAATCAAAGGGATGTGAAGGTGGAATGTAAGTTCTCGCTTTGAAATTGGTATTTCACTTGCAAATGCGAAGAAAGTTGGAAGAAAATAATTTAGTCTGTCCTTTTCTAGGCAAGAACAGTTCTTTATCTCCCTAACGTTTTATTTTATCTAGGATTAGATCGAATACATATTTTCAACCATGCTTGGGTTAAGAAATATTCGAGAATGTGAAATCTAGATCTCTATGTTTTATAACATTGATTTTTGTGAAAATAAATTATAAACTTCGGCTAGAAATCAAGGGAATTTGTTATTATTTATCTCTAATATTTCTCTAAATGTATTTATAAAATATGGGTTTAAATGATATTCTGGAAAGAGGTCTAGAGCCTCTGTAATATTGTTTTCTTTATATCAATTTTGGTTAATCCACATAGTTGTGGTTTTGAGAAAATTATTATAATAATTATGCAAGTTGATTTGGGTATTCGGGTTTTCTAATATCTGATCAAAACTTGATCATCCGAATCATATGAAATTTTTTCCTTGATCGATTTGTTATTATTTTTCGCTTATTGTCTTTGTGTGTTACTATGAAAAAGAAAGTGTATTTGGGTATACGCCGAGTTAGAGTTGGTCATCTTGAACGTATTAAACCTATTTGTGGGTATTTTTAGAATATAAATGGTCTAGTTACTTATTCCTTCATAGGATTCTTACATTACTGATTAGGGTTTACTTGTTTTACTCAACATAATCGTTTTCCATTAAGGGGTTTACTAGTAAGCAATCTCTATCACCCACTCTTCGTAAATTGAACTTCGGTATAAATCTTTCCTATTTTTCTCGGATTCGAATGGTGTTTTTGTGAAGAGGTAACACTTTTTGTTATACCCTGGTGATGTGTTCATCCCTCTAATTCTTAGGAAATTTTTGAGCAAGAGCTTGGGGTTACTAATGGTTTGGAAGGATTAGAACATTGATAATTTTCTAAGTGGCAGACTCTATCTTCTATCATCGTTTGTTCATTCTTGTCTAGATTTTAAGGACACCCCGAACATTCTTTTACCTTGGAAAAATGTGATTGTCGTTGGTTCATGTAATAAGATATTTATTATGCCGAACCTTAGGCTCACTTAGATAAAAAATAATTTCATCATATGATTATCCCATGACTTTTTTTTGTCTAAACTAGCTTGGATTGAGACCGAATAATAGAAAATGAATTCGGGGACTCGGTTTTAGAAGGACTGGTCCGGTTCATCTTATATTAGGTAGGTCAAACCATTTCTTCCACATTTAGGAAGTTGATTCTATTTAGATGACATATATATATATATATGTTACCGCTTTTAAACTTGTGGAAAATATCGATTAGAGTTTGGTCCTTGATGGATAATACTTGGAAAAAATGATTGATTATGGCTTGCTAATAAGAAAGAACGAAAAATCTTATACTAAACCAATGATTCGTGAGTACTTTGGCACATTTGATATGTCGTTTAATTTTTGTTGATCCACTTAAAGGTGCAATGACAAAACAGAAAATTATTTTTGTTTTCATTGCTACCATTCAATTTTATTGATGATCTCAATCTTTATTATGTGGTGATTGTTTTGCTATAATATGGTTCGTATTGGATGATATAATTAAGTCTATTATATCCCATCATGGAGGAGTAGATGTACTAGTCACTATGGAATGCTAAGGAAGTCTAGACTCATACATATATAAGAGTGTTCAAGTTTCGGTTTGGGGCCATGCTTGAATGTGGTTCTTGTTATGACTGATCATAATAGGAAGTAACTCAATGTGATGTGTTGTATAAAATAATATACAAGACTTTATGTTGGGTTATGAAGTTTATTTTTCCTTAAGTCGTATAAGTTATTATGTTATATAACTTTAAGATATATAAGGCTTATTCCATATTAAGGTATTAAATGATTACTATAAGATGTAATTTTTATGAATTTGTAACCGAAAAAATTCATGGGACTAGAATAATAAGACTACAGTTATTAAAATATGGGCTTAATTGATGGTTATCATATCATTGCTGAAACTTATTGTGATCAAATTGCGTTGAATGAATTACTTTGTGTATCCAAGGTTAATACGTGTTTAATTGCTAGAGCAACAATAGAAGCAGTAGTAGCTTCTAGTTAAGAATGGGATGATATAATTTCCTACCATGTTGGATATGAGTTTTATATTTCTATCTAACCTCTATAGGTATCGGTTGCTTTTATCATAATCAGGCAATAAGGTAAAATATGCAATGCTTAATGGATGAAAAATAATATATTAAACATGATGTTAGATGTACTTTATGATTATGATAATGGTATGAATTTTAAATTTTATGGTATTTATCCATTCTAATATTTTATGACATAATTTTTCAAGCATGATAATGGAATTTTCTTGCTTAGTTCAATTGAACTAATCGTGCCTAACAATTACACGAAAGTACGTGAAGTTAGTAAGAAGGAAATAAAAAGATAGAATGGGTTATTTATCTTGAATTTCTATGCCTACTTTATGATGATAAATAATGTATCCAAATTTATTGATAAACAAGTCTTTTATTGTGACTAAGAGGATATTGAATTCAATTGTGCAAAGTATTAATCAAGAAGTCCATGAGTAACTTTGTATTATGTCATAACATAGTTATGAACTTTTATATTTGATCAATGGATCGTTATCCAAATTTTGTTGAAAGGTTATTGTTGTTTATCTTTATTTTTATAAAAACTTGAAAAACTATGTACTGGCATTATGGTTTGAATATCTTGATGACATTATGGTCTAGTTTGAATATAGTATTATCGATGATTGATATGGGATATTTTGATTTAGGGATATAAACAATGAGCTAAAGTGTTACCTTATGAAATTAGATTTGGAATATTCATTATAACTAAGAGGACATCTTTATGAACTCTTAAAAGTATTTCAAGAAATAAGTTGTAAAATCTCCTAAATCAATTGAAAGGTATAATGATTATTAGATATAATGTTATCTCCTAAGTATGTAATTGTAATCTTACATGAGGGTGTATTTACTAGAAAAGTAACTATCCCAGAGGAAAATAAGAATATGTAATCGTATGATGGAAAAGTGACAAGCGAGCATGGGAATCTACAAGTAACTCTTCCTTGCACCCGACCTCCCGAGGTCGTGCTAAGACAACCGGTGGGAATGGACTATACATGGGATGCAGACAAGCTAGTTAGGAAATCTTATGTCTTCGACGCACACTAATGGAATCTATAAATCTAAGGCAAAGAAGGCCCTCCTAACCTGAACTGGCGTGATAGATCGGTTGGCAAGGATGACTACTCGAAGGCTCCAATCAATATCGAGATTTGGCGTGATCTGATCTATAGGTTGTGGGATACAGGGAAAATGATCTAGGATTGTTTCATTTATATCTCCAGATATGGTCATAGGATGGATGATGGGTATAATGGGTTCTATGGTCGATTCTCTGGTCTAGTCCAAAAATCCTTAGCGTCGTTAGCTACTATATTTAACAAGGATAACTATGTGATAATGGTTGGTGGAAGTGGCGTGGATCTAAATACTAATGTGTGTAAGCCAGCATCTACGTCTGATTGACCTATGGACTTGTTGGGTTGTGGGATTTGTGGATCACAACCGTAGATTCGTGGTTGTTGTGGACCTGCTATGGTCATGTGCGGAATCAGTCCCTAATCCCTAGTATCCAATAGTTGTATGCCTTTTCAGCCTCTATATTTAGAACTACAAGTTGTGCAATCTTCTCAGAGTACCTTACAGGCGTTCTGGTAACCTGAATTCTTAAGCTAGTGTCTATGTTAGTGAGAATGTCTCCTGCGTCTAGCTGTGGGACCAAAGGGTCATAACCGAATATTTTCTCTCTTTCAAGCCCTTCTACAGTCATGCGGATATTTGTCTAGGGTAATCTATAGTTTGGCTAGTTTGACCAAAATATGTGTGCTTGGTCATCTTCTATGTTTAACCCTCTTAACTATGAGCGATATGTTGTAAGTCATTCTATGTTCGGAAGAATTGGATTCTAAGATTCTCGATCTATATCGTTATTGCCATAATGAG
This sequence comes from Taxus wallichiana var. yunnanensis, assembly GCA_018340775.1. Classification (NCBI taxonomy): domain Eukaryota; kingdom Viridiplantae; phylum Streptophyta; class Pinopsida; order Cupressales; family Taxaceae; genus Taxus; species Taxus wallichiana. Next base: position 370,129,443 of record CM031240.1, read on the forward strand.
AGATTGGGTGAGGCACTATTGGCTTGAACACGTATTCTCTGGGCTCCCTAGGTCCCATGATTGTCATGCAAAAAGGAAATGATATAAAGCTAACTAATGATAGAATAAACTAACTATGCAGGATATATCTATGTATATTCTTCTATTTTTGTGTTTTTCTGATGAACTATTGAAAATAATTGAAAGAGCAATTATTTTAAAATATCTAAAAATTAACAACTAAACTAATAATGAAATTAAAACAAACAAAGTATCCGAGTATAGCTACTTTTTCTGCAAAGTTGTAAATCTATTCTAAATAACCGAGATAATTGATCTAATCTGTTTGAAAGACTCTCTATCCTACCTCGAAGTGAGGAGTGAATCATAGTTTGTCGAAACTATCGATCCCCACAGCCTTCCCGGCAATATTGAAAGTGAGATTAATTGAAATGAAATGATTGACTACTCTATTTGATATGTTTTAACTAGAACTTTAAAAGCTTGAACCTAGATTTTGTAGAACAGTGGTGAATCCTAGTTGTGTGTGGCTTTGTCCCCTCAGTGAGATCTCCTCGTTCCTTCATGTTCACATGAATCTAGAAAATCATTTGATGTTAGCATCAACATAAGTTGGTATCAAAATAATGGCATCTTAGGATGTGGACTGAATACAATGTGAGTAGGAGAGGGATAGCGCAAGAGAAAAATCTTGTCTTATGCAATTCCTAGAGGGATTTATTGTGAGTCATGTAACACAAAACATCCGAACATGAAACTATTATTTTGTGAACAAGACCTGTAACTTTAATGGCTTCCTATTGATAATTAAACAGTTCTACTCCAATGGATTGCATGAAATAGTAACAACACTAGCACAAGAAGATTATGTGGCTTCCTAGCAGCAAGATAACACTAACTATGCATGTAATAAATAAAACTATGAATCCTAAGCAAAATTGAAAGGCTAAGCTATTGAAATGAGAAATTGAGAGGCAAATTTGAGGGGCCAATTGCTTGAGCACAAGCCAACTATTTATAGAATTCCCATTTACCCAAAGGTGAAAAGCAAATTGAACTCTTTAACCATAAACAATTCAAAAACACTATTCTAGGGAACCAGAATCATAAATACAAGCAAAGGCGGTGAAAAAATATGGTAAACATTGAATTTTTACGTGAGTCACATTAAAAAGAACTTTCTGGAAAATGCGTGAATGACCACTACCCTAAGTAGGGTGGGCGATTCCGCCGCCGCCTTGCACAGGCGGCGGTCACGAGACCACCGCCCGATTAGGGCGGAGGTTTCGTCCTCGAAGGTTAAAATGCAAAGAAAATGAGGGGAGAAGAGAAAAAAATAGTGCAGGGGCTAAGCGGGGCAGGCGGGATGTTAACGCATACTTGGAGAGCTTTTTCGGATCCCGAACACCTTACAAGGAGACCTGTATCATCATTGGGGCACATGTAAGCGTGTTCTAGTGATGCGATTCCCCTACAATTTTGGGTATGTACAAGTAACCTCTAAATTGTAAGATAAAATTAGAATTTTAAAAAAGAGACTTTAAAACTTTACTTTTTTCCTTTTAGCGAATCAATCAAACCTTAAATGGATTAATGTGATTGGTAATATAATAAAATATGAATCGAATATGACGGAAAACTTAACGTAATACCGATAGGTGCAAGAGTAATTAGATTTAGAACAATTTGTTTCTAATGCACCTAAGCATCTTGTCAAATGAGAATGGTAAAATAAAGTGTAAATCCCATTAGTATTATCACTATTATAGATGTGATGTGATGAACAGTTATGTTGAAGTTTTACTCCAACTACCAATATGAAATTTTTCCAATTCATTCATAATCAGATTAACTTAACTACCTAAAGGACCCATAGAATATGGGATATGGTTGGGACAAGTATTGTATGGGAGATTAAATCCCTACATACTAATCTACTATGAAATCATAGTTAGGATTCCAAAAGAAAATGATGAACTTGTTGTTAAGAACATGTAGCTTATGCTCACCTTGACTATTTATCAAATAGATTCAAAATGAGGGATTAGGATTTGTACTTCCAAAAGAATGAGTTTTATATAACCATAAGTAAGATAGATGATATAGACTTATGCCGAGTCATGGAATTCAAATTATGGTCATATTGTTGAGATACATTGTGTGTGTGTATATATATATATATATATATATATATATGGATGCTAGAGAAAGTGGCATAAAGATACAATAAAAATAATAAAGCTTCCTAGTTGGTAACAACCTTGGAAAGAAAAAGGTTTTGAAATTATCTTGAGCAATGAACCCAAGTTGGGTATGTAGATTATCACAAAAGTTACAAAGAAGGATTAGAGTATCACCGAATTGAGATGCAAAAGTGAGTATGATACATTTACATGTATGGTAGACTTTGATTTTCTTAAGATGCAAAATTACACCTAGATAACATGATTCAATAGAATAGAATAAGTGTTATAAAAAGAGAGTTGATGGAAATGATACACGTTGTATCATAAATGTTGAGTAATTATGTAGCTTTGCATAATTACACATATGGGTAAAGAACAAAATTAATAGTTGTTTACTCCTTGATAATGAGAGACAATATTTTATATAGTTTGAAATCAAATCATTAATTGTGTAATAGTAAGATTGGGAATACATATATAGAGCAGTTAACCGACTCATATCTTAAATTGATAGGTAGAAGGAAATGTTAATGGAACTACATTCGACTCGGTGGATTACTATGAAGTAGGACGCTAGGCATGATTCAATCATGGTGAAAGAGTCATGGAATCTAGGATAACCTATCTTGATTAAATTAATTAGGATATCATATTCTAAGTTAGGGTTCTAAGCGGTCAATTGACTCACTACGGCTGCTATGTGGTTGCATTCATGTAATGACACTAGTCATTATTTGGATACTATCACATAACATCCATCTTGAGTCACCTCATTAAGACCCTAAATCGGGACATGGTATTACATTAAGTACAAGATTTGTTAAATTTACAATCGTGGATTATACCTCATAAAAACGTACTCGATTCTAAATTAGAATGGCTATAAGAAAGGGAGTGGTCGGTAATGATGTAAATCATTACAGGGGAACTTACCTTCCCAAAAGAATTATAAGTTGTCATAGTGGCACGTCTTCCCTTTGGTAATTATGGATTTATACTTCACATGAGAATTGTAGTTGCTTATGACACCAATGTTTAATGTTAATCCATGTAATCGAATAAGTAGTTAAGGTGAGATGATGAATTCCCAATGTTGAGTGTGCCATCACAAAACCGAGCATGACATACATGTCTCTCGAATCTTTGCGCAAAGTAGTGTCGCTTTTTTATTATCTTTGTCATGATTTCACCAAGATCTATGTTGTTGGATGTTGGATGGGAATTCCATGGCAGAACCCCAAAGAGACACTTATAAAGCATCACTTAGTTATCACTTAGGATTTGTATAGTCTTATGCGAGTTGCACATGGTTTATGATAGTTATCGAAATGTATTGCATTAAGGTTTATGATGGATTTGAATATATGGGTATTTAAATCCTGAAGCATAAAGAAAAAGTAAAACAAATTTTAAAAATTCCCTATAATTGAAGTGGCAAAAAGTGGTTGTTACAAAATATTCCCTAATGGAGCTATAAAATGCACCACCATAGATCCTTTAAGATTCAAGCTATCTCGTAAATGGTCACAGTTGAGGTTGTACAAGAAACCGGTTGAAAAAAATGCATTCATGCCTTGATTCGAGGAGGCCAAAGAAGGATGGAAGTAAGGACATCAAATTTTAAATTAGAATTTGAGCTCGTTTCTTCCTCTTTTGAGATTCCATTGGATTCAGAATTTTAGTGGACTTAGTATATTAAACTTGTTGACTATTCTAAGGAAAAATAAAAGTGTTGTGTTTAACACTTTTTGTGATCAACAACAATCAACTAACACATTTTATCTCTTAGAATTTCTATTTTGTAGGGTTTTGATGTCGATGGTTGTAAGAGTGCATTATCTCCATCACAAGGAGAGCATATAATGACCAAAGATCCACTTACAACAACATGCACTAGACCCTTGTTTTTTTTCATGTATGACATAGATCATGATTGCATGAATAAAATCAAATATATCTACACACATGAAAGATGGAAAAGAGACAACTAACACCCCAATGAATTGGCATTCCCTCTCCGGATTTATTTACTAATACAAAGGAGTGGACAATATAAATTCAACACATGCATGTAACATCATAGCAATGTTCATAACATTATAGTGAGGTGTCATGCAGCCAAGGTTCATATAAATAAGAATGCACAATAATCCTTCTAAATAAACATCGAGATACATGCAATTGACTACAAATTTATTAAATTATAATTGGAATGATTATTATTAATTCGTATTTATGCCAAGTCATAATGTATTCAATGCATTTAAAATATTTCCTCCTTTCATGCTATGATGTGTCCCTGTAAAAATTCCATTTTGTCAATTCAATTCACATGCTTCATGTGGTCACATCAATCAATGATCTCTCCTGTAACTATGTTACATATCCTTTCGATCTAATTTTTTTAAAATACTCAAAACATTCAACAAAATTTCAATTGTGATTTGTTCTTCAAGAAGGAAGCAATCTGCATATCCAAAATGGGAGAAGACTAGATATTCCATGAACCCACAAAGCACTCTCAATTTCTTAGGAATCCTAAGATTTTATAGTATTTCTAAGATAACAAGTGGTTCGAATATATATAGTTCTTGTGTTTAAATGAAATAATGGATAGATTATTTTCTAACATAGTTAGTGATGGACAAAAAAAAGTGAAGGGTTGATCGATTATAATTAGTAATGACATCTTGGCATAGGTAACCTGTTGCTTGCATAGGGAGTATCATGTATAGAAAAGGCTAATCTCAAGGAAGCACAAACGGAATTTTCAAATGTTGATGACCAATTTATCTCGAGAGATGAAAATTACACACATAAATTCTCTTAAAACTTTCTAAGATAACATTTCAAATTATATTATTAACTATTTTACCTATCAAGGAATATATTCTAGGTTCAATATTGTTCAAATTAAATTGATAAATCACTTACAAAAAATAATGACAAGTGTATTTTCCCAATTTCTTACATGATATATTGAAGAAGATGAGTAGAGAGGCATAGAAGAGTCGGTCTCTGTCTACAATCTCACACCACTACCTCATTACCCCGATAGTAAATCATACCCTACATAGGGATCATCCTAAATAAGGTGGGGGGTTTTTTAAGGTCAAGAGATCTAAATGATTTGTTGGGAAATAAGAGAAAGAAGAGGAAGAATACTGAGAGCCCCTTTGCGCATATCACAGAGGGTGTAGAATCAACCTCCCAACTTAAACAACAACCTGAAGAACACCATGCCTCTGAAAATTTACCACCTACTAAATAAAATCACATTCCTATCTCCCCTGAAATAATCCTTATTAATGAATCCCTCTTAGAGTTCTCTACTCCCAAATCATATACCTCCAAGGGTAAAACTAATCCTCCCAAGTCCAAACCTACACCACCAATGAGCTCTCATAGACTAAAACAAAAATGGCAAAAAACCTCCAAGTAAACAAAGTCACAGACCATATCACTTGGTAGTGATGTGAAAGTTATAGAGGAGAACATTGAGCCCATGAAGACAGTGTAGGGAAGTATTTATATTGTACTCCATGAGAAAAATTTCCTTGAAGATCCCATGGAGGAAAATAAAGAGAAATATACGAGTGTAGAAATAATATGTGTAATGGAATTTCATACGGAGGAAAATTAAGAATTTGAAGAAACTAGACAAGAATACACTAAAGAGTCCATGGATGATCATGCCGAAGCATCTTATACGAGATGAGATAGTTTCTAAAATGCAAGGTCATGAGGAGAATATGGGAGAAGAAATTTGCAAGGAAAGTAGCCAAAAATTTCATGTGTTAAAAGGAAATAAGGAAGAAAAACAAGAATAAATTGGTGAGAAAATTTAACATGAACACATGCCTCATTTCATTGAGGAAGTCATTGAGCACTTGGTACATTGAGGTGAGTAAAGGAAGATGTATGTAGAAGTTGAAAAAGTACGAGAACACACTCATATGGTTGAGGAAGATGTAATTGATCAAGTGTTGGGGTAGACACCACCATTTACACAACCCTTTATGTAATAAACACTACATGCTATCATGCAACAATTGAATGTAGCCCCATTACAACCACAAATTGTCATTGAAGAAGTAAAAATAGATGTTATCAAACTAGTTTGTAGTGATATGGAAACTCAAGCAATGTTGTTTGATAACTGGTTGAATTAATTTTAAACCTATGTAATTAGGTTCAAAGGAAAGTGGGAAAGATAAAAATAAGAAATAATCTTCTAGCACAAGAAATAACTTGAGGAAAAAGACAAAGAAATTAAAAATCTAAAGAAAAGAAAGAAGATACTCTTCAGGTGGCCCATGAAATATTCAAATGTAGGCCTCCCTCCAATGTCTATGCTATTTTCTTAAAAGAGAATATGTTGTAACTCAAACTCACATGCATCAATTCTAAGATACCATATGATATCAGTGGAGCTAGGAACTTCTTTAGGTTATATCTGAACAACCCTCATGAAATTCAGCTCCTATTATGTGAACTCTACATGTACAACTATGCTCTTGAGTATGATAGGGATTGGATTCCAGTCCTATACATTGGAGATGTTTTGGTTAAATATATTTATTCTTATTTTTTGAATGAGTTAGATAGATAAATAAAATTGGAGGAATACATGCATTTAGAGAAGGTACAACCACCGAGGGTCAAGGCGGGAAATAATAAAATTGAATAAGTTGTAGAACAATATATAAAGTATATGCAGAAGAAGGTGATTAGAAAGAGAGTATGAAAAATGGGGAAAGAAACACATGAGGAATTCAGGGACATGATTAAGGACCATGTAATATACATAGTTCAAGCATGTAGGATGTACTCGGATGAGATGAATTCTAAGATGCGTAAGAAAAGAAATACATTCTTATCCAAATATCATACAAAATATAAGAAGAGTGAATGCATACATTCACATTTCTATTGAATGTGCAAGTACCTAGCTTTCAATCGGCTATCATTCCCCAATCTTTAGCTTTCCAATAAATGCTTTGATAGGTGATAAACCACTAAATGAAGTAATAAAAAACATATTTATGTAGAGGTTAAGAATGAATGGTGGTTACCTCTTCACATAGCCATAAATAATTAGTACTCCAATTTATTTTAGGTATGAATGCAACACCATATAGAAAGGAATCGAGCCACTTAAATGATAACATTTAAGGATTTAAGCCTCAGGGTGTGATTAGTTGTTAAAATCCCCTTTATGAACAACTCATCTTTTTTTATGCCATTGAAGCTATGTCCTTGTAATTCCCTTTTATACTGTTGAACATTACCATCATAACTTGAAGTTATGACTAATTATCTTTATTTTGTGGTATTTTGAGTATGCATTTATTCTTATGGTTCCAATAAGTTGTTTTGATGATTCTTTGTGTGATTCCACTCTTCTTTGGGATTAAATTGTTATATGAAGCAACTTGTATGTAGCATAGGACCCTGGCCCACGGTGAAAAGAACTCGTGTATAGCCAAAGGAACTATCTGCAAAGCAACTTGTATGCAGCCAAAGAATATCACCTACAATAAAGGATTTTTATTATGATAATCTATGAGAAGTTGAAGGATGGTACTCCAAGTTTGTACATTTTATGGAAGAGGCATACAAAATGGAACATGAGAACTAAAGATAACTCAACAATATATCTTACTACTTATTACAACTCACTGAAGAACTGATTGATCAGTTAAATACGTTATTTCAAGAACTTGACAGATTACTTGTGTTATGTATTTCATATATGGACAACTATTGGTTAGTTTCAATGCATTTGTTTAAGCTCTTTTTATTTTGTTTAAGATCTTCCACTTGTTTCATTGATGATCTTTTATTTAATCTATTTGAAATCCTAGTTGAACTCTTCTTCTCATGTGTTTTTGTAATCAAGGATTATAAGAGAAAGATATTAATGTTGATAATATATGGAGATGTAGAGATATATATGGAGAATTAGGAATAGATGATACACATATACACAAGTTTATTTGATCCTAGATGTAATAGAATCTAAATTGCATTCAAGTAGATTTTACTTACAAGCCTTAGGAGGGATTAACACCCAAGGAAGGGCCCACTTGTGGTATATTAAACCCCTCCATATTTTTGTTTCTCTGTTCCATTACATGATTAGGATAGGAAGCAATTTACCTTTTATCCGAATTCGAATTTATAATATTTACTTTTAGTCATAGTGTTAGAAGCCATTTACTTTTAGTTCGAGTGTTTTTAAGAATTTTACTTTTCATATTTGTTTTTTTAACTATCATAGTGAAAACTATTTTTTTGCATACCTACTTAATGATTTGTATCTTTGCATATACATCACTTGCATTATTGAAATTTTATGTCCGTTGGTTTGATGATTAAATGACTATCAATTAGTAAATAACATATTAATTGTTGAAAGTTAATTTATACTATCAAAAAGTGAGACGGAGAATCCATGGGTTGTGGGTCATTAGTATTAATATATGTTAAAGTAGAAATGGTAGTTGTTGAATCACGGTTGTAATATTTAAACAATTCATGATCACCAAAAACTCTAAACTCTACACCCTCATGTAATAATTTAACACAACAATGCACCTTTGAAGAGGGTACTACTTGCATGGCTTGAATCCATGGTCTACCCAATACGTAATTGTATTAAACTAGAAATTTTATGACAATGAAAATCGTATGAATTGTTTTTGGCTCAACAAAGTGATAGGTAAAGTGGTATTGTCTATGCATGGACAAATGGAACCATCATATGTGTGAAGAGAAATGGAGGAAGGATTAACAAAAGAAGAAGAAATGCTAATAGTTTTAATGAATGATAAAGTGTACAGATTAAGCTCATATCCATTCTTGATTATAATACATTTGACACCAATATCCTTGATGTTAATCATTGTGTATAAAGGTGTATCATTTTCAAAAGGATCAAGATCAGAATGATAATTAGATGGAAAAGTGATGTGCTGAGAAAAGGCATCTATGAATGTGTTATAGACTATATTTGGATGAATATCAAAAGGAACACAAGTATTATCTGAAAGAGTAATGATTTTATCTCTTAATTTAGGGTTAATGAACAAGAAATCATGAAAAAATATCCATGATGAGAGGATCTTAGAAAAAATGTAAGAAATAATGAAACAAAGACCCTATAGGTGTTCGAAGAGCACGGGTTTACCAAATGATTTAACAAAATTAACATTTTTTAAAAACCCTAGATAGGTTATTTCATAGTCACAACAATAAATGAAGCAATAAAGTACATTAAGTGACACAACAAAGAATAAATATGAATAAAATCCTAATTTCAATGAAGATATATAATACTTAGCTAAATTTATAATTAATCATAGAATGTGTGAAGATGGATAACTTGTAAAACATGAAAAATGAGGTTTTAACCAAACCGAGAAAAATACAAAAATTCTAAAGAAGGTTGGACCATAGTCTGTGTAGATGCTTAGAAATTGAACTTTACGGCGTCATGAGTTGACACAATCCTTCGATTTTTGTCACTATAATATCACATAGTGATCTCCAATGTCACTGATAACTTGCAATAAATATATGACCTATAAAACCCCAAATGACATCAAATCCTAAACATAAAATAATTTAAAATGGGAGTTAGGCTGTCCTTGATAGTCAAGAAATTAATCTTAGGACCGAGAGTTGCAATACATCTTATACCCAATGGATTTCTATGTTTTTGTGTGTTGAATCGTGCCCAGGAGGCTCTTGTGTTTGTTGCACTTGATAAAGAGAAATAACTAGATGCATGAAGATGTAATGGATGCATTGATGGAAAAATTAACTTCCCTCCTATGAATTGTATGTACAATAACCAGTTCCTTGTCCCTTGAGTGAAGACATATTGGTGCCTTGATGTTCTTTAGATCCTTTCGAGATAAAACCTTAAGTGGTGATAATATATGCTTAGAGGTTGGTCCTTCAATTTGATCCCATAACATTGTATTTATATGATTCATTTTCTTTAATTTCATAATTGATCACTAAAAGGTTGACCCCTAAGAGATAAGGATGCCCAACAACTAGAAAGGACCCAAAAGGAGTGAGTAAGATACAAATAGGTCTAGGGTACTTATAGGTGATTAGGGAATCTGAAATCTGGCATCTTGACTTTGCACTTTGGTGTCCAAATCTAGAAAGGGTGAATTATTGAGGGTCGACTATGTAGTAGGGTGTGTTAGGAAAATATGGATATGAGAGAGGAGCCTAAAAATCCAAATATAGTTATCAATGAGTACTTTTCTTCCTTAAGAAACATATGAATACAATTCATGTGATAAGGACCTAGAAATGTACCCAAGTGTGTGATATAGTGTCTACACCATCTTCATCTAACCATTACTCGATGGTGTGATGGATGAAGTTTCAAAAAAATTCTCCTAGTGTCCACTCATATGAAAATCAATACAAAAATCCTAGGACAAGATTAATTATGTGTCCCATTTCTCACCTTTGAAAAACAAGATTGGTATTTTACACTTTCCTTGTTTTTGAAAAAATCCATCAACTTCTTCAACTATGTCCTTATCTTCTAACAACTAGAAACAAAATGGTTTGAAACCCACAAAAATTTCAAGGAAAAACAAGCCACATTCTCTATATAAAATAACCATACTTTTCATTCTAAGAGATTGGATCATAAGTTTTATAACATTTTCATTTATACTTATGATAATAATGAGGAGGTGGTATTTAATTATTGTGTCTCTATGATTTCTTACGAAATTCATCATGTGACCATGAATTGTTAGTTTTATGCATCTAGTTTTCCTACAGGACTAGTGGTGTAATCTCTAAGATTTTAAAAGCTTGTCTACCTTCACCATTATTCAAGTAATCTCTAATATCCATTACTGCACTAGGATAACCCAAACCTACAAAATGAGGTAAATCATCGACCTATATTAGGTTATAAATAGCTTGGCCATTCTTACTAAGGTCTCTTCCATAAAATTCCATTTTCAAAAATAACTTTATTTATTATTGGAAAATAGTTTTCTGGGAAGGACTATAGCTCATTACATAAAAGGATCACAAGCCAAATCCAATATAGTAATAGATCAAAGAGTGATCAATATCAGATGTTTTAAATGAAGCCAAAACTCCACTAATACAAATGCAAAGAAAAATACTAGAAAGACTTACAAAAGCTGTTGTAAAACAACACGAAACTTAGATCCAATTCATTTAGTGTGTTTTTAGAAATAACCAATACTAATACCTAAATCTGAATTTGAATAGGAGGAAGAAGAGTTACATGGTGAATAACTTACAGTGTACTCATCTTTCATTGTTTCAAAATCTGAAGTGGAAGGAAAATCAATCTTCAAAGACACATGAAGCTGCAATCTAATAAAGAGCTCATCCTTGGATTCCAACTCGATTTCAAATCCTCATTTTTCTCTTCCAATAAATAGAGCTTGCATCTCAAGAAATCATTTTCTTCCGAATTTTTGTTTTGATGTTTTCAAGCTCTTCCATCCTTTCTATTTTCAATCCTTTCCCTACGGCTACTGTAAACAACATGTACTTTCAAATCATTACAAACATCAAAATGGATTATTAAGCCACTAACTCTACAAATATGATGGGATTAGAAAATAAAAAATGATATCAAATCCAACAAAAATAAAACCAGTTAATGCAAACTAGATCTAATTCTAAACTTGATATGAAAATTTGGATAACCCCTATTGATTTACTTATGTCAAAAGATCTTATAAATTTATCAACTTTCATGATTTAAAAAAACCCAAATTTGATCAGAATCTAATTTAAAGTTGAATTGTAACTTATCCAAAAATGAATTCAATGATTCCCCAAATCACTATTATTCACTATATGATCAAACCATTCACAATTAATTTACCCAATTCTCTAAAAAAATTAATATTTTAATAAATTCTTACTTGAATTTAATCTTGACTAATTAAATGTGGAAATAAATCGAATTCAAAATTCAAAATTCATAATAATCCAAATTATGGAGATGACAACAGAGTTGTTTATGGATTTTGGAAATTACCTACATCTACGAGTTCATACGAACCAATCTATTAAAAATAATCTAAAGTGCAAGTACAATAGACTTATAATTAACAATAGTAGATCCATAACCTACAACATTGTGAGTTCGGACCACCGAAGGACCGTGGTGAAGATTAGTGTCTCTCCTCCACCTTCCGAAGAACTTGTAGAAGCTCAATCCTTCAATTTTTTTCATCTAGTGACTTCTATATCCCAAAATGACATCACAAAATTAATTGAACTTAGTTAAAATATTTACCATGTATAATACGCCAAAGCTAAAGTGGGGATTGTTTTCTTAAACTAGACAAAGCAGTGTGAAACATTGAGGTAGTTGAGATTAGATATTGGATGAGGTTTGAATGTGCAAACATTAGCATAAGCACCCAAGTTGTAATTGGTGACATGACATGATAATTTAAAAAATTGGGAATATTAATCCCACATGCACTATACTAATACAATGTGTGGCACTTATATAAAACAATGTGACTATGGTAATATGAAGTCACAGAGGAAATGGAACCCCTCATCAAAAAGAGTGTGTTGACAATGGCTGAGGGCCCCTAGCTAGCAAATAGTAGGACTCCCCTATCTAAAATGGAGTGTTGAAGACCGGAAGCAAAAAAATATAAACACCCTTTTACCATTTTTTTCATTTTTTCACTACCACGTGTTCATGACCTCATTGGTTAGTTGTCCTTTATTTTTATCCTTAAGCGAGAACTTTTATAGATGACATATTTCTCAAATGGAGTCTATTTTCCACATTCAAATAGGCAATGGAAATATACGGAATTCCTCTACCATATTGTATTTAATGTGATTTATGAAAAATTTGTCCACTAAATTAATCTTCGAATCACACCTCCCCACAAGAAATATTTTTTCCTACAAAAGTTAATTTTACCCATTGAAATTGCCAATAGTCTTCTTGCATCTCAAAAACATACGGGATCCATATAAATAAGATTATAGGAAAAAACATTACTTGTAAATTTTTGAAAATCATATCACTAAATTATTAGTTTAAATATGGACAATCTACATGCCAACAAGAGGCTAGAGTCCAATTGACTTCTCTCGTGAATCTAATAATCTCTCGTAAATAGCTTAGATCAGTTTAAAAATACAAAACAATGCCAATAGTACGAAAATGTAGAATTGAATACCTTTAATTTGTCCAATCATTGTGACTATAATTTTCATCCTACAATTGATTAGCTAAAAATACATAATCCATTCAATAAAGATGAAACTGTCAAACTAAATTTTTATGATATGGATAATCACTACAAATAAAATTTCACCATAATTTAGATCATTAATAATAGACACCAAAATCTAACATCTAATGTTCACTAACCATGAGAAATTTCTGATTAATGCAACTGAAAATGTTTTTCGAGTGTAATAATAATGTTCTCTAGCGTTGTTACCATATTTAAAAATCACATTTATTTCCCTAAATCATGGGATTTAAAATTATGGCCACATAGATATTTCACAATTTTACCACAACTACAAACATTCCCCAAAATGTAGACTTAACATATACGTCCTAAAAAGACATGCATTACCAAAACAATAGTTTCTCTGCAATGCAAGTATGAAAATTGAACATTGTCGATGTGCACATCAACCTGCGTAAATTGCTCTAAAAATTCCCCAAATATGAAAATATAAGCTCAATTCCATACCCATATTTTAACAAAAATCAAAAGAGAAATAAGGAGATTCAAAATGAGTATGTTTCAAATATTCAAATGTAAGAAAATCAATGAGCATAATAAACATGTCTCTCAATTCTTCTAACGAATCTAAACTCTAAATATTTTCAAAGTTAAACAACATGGGAAAATAGTTCCTTCGCAACACACAACAAGAATCCCATAGCCAAAAGATCTTAATTATTACATGTGCTATCAAAAATCATTAGTTATGTAACACATAATTAAATAATTGTTTACCATACCATTATAATGGATTTTCCTTTTCATTTATTACTTGATCAAGGTTGAATCATTAGATTGTGGTGGATTAGGTACCTCATTTACATTTGAAATGGGAATATATTATATCTTTTTCTTATCATTACTCTAACGGTTTGATTAATGAAATTTAAAAAAATTTAAGACAAAGTGCCTAGTCATACAAAAATCAGTCCAAACATTCCTAGGAAAAGAGGAATTATGTGTTCCATTTATCTGTTGAATGACAGGGGTTGGTCTTGTGAAACTTTCTTATTTTTTAAAATAGTAATCAACTTCTTAAACAAGGTCCTTATCTTCCAATACATAGCAATAGAATGGTTACTTAACCCGTAAAAAGTGCACAGAAAAGCATGACACATTGTATGTATATCATTACAATGTTATTCATATTGAAAGAGTGGATCAGAATTTTGACAACATTTTCCTTTATTCTTATGATAAGAATGATGAGGTTGTATTTCACTACCTTCTATATATTATTTATTACCAAATCTATCCTATGAAAATGAATTTCTAATATCCCGTACATGCAAGTCTTCCTAAAAAATTAGTGGGGTAATCTCTTGTCTATCGGAATCTTGTCTCCCTTCAACATTCTTATAGAATTATTTTATATCCATTCACACACTAGGATAACCCAAACCTACAAAACTAGGATGATCCTCGACTGTATTTGATTAGCAATACCTTGGCCATTCTTACAGAGGCCTCTTCAATCAAATCCTATTTTCAAAAATAACTTAGATCCAATGCCTTTAGTGTTTTTTTCAAAATCACCAAAAATAATACTTGAATTTGACTATGAATGGGAGGAAGAAGAACCATGTGCTTGAAAAATTACGGTGCACTCATCTGTCATGGTTTCTACATCTAATGTGTAAGGAAAATCCTTCTTTAGCTCACCACACTTCAAACCGATCAAAATATCACCCTTGATTTCCATCTCGATTTCAAATAGTCATATTTATCTTATAGGAAATAGATCTTGTATCTAAGGAAAGCATTCTTTTCTTGACTAATTCTATTGATGCTTTCGATATCTTCTAACCTTTCATTTTTCATGGCTTTCCCCATGGCTACCTACGATGAGGGTCGTCAATCCTCACCATCAATAATTTCAATCAAGGGTTGGTGTTCGATGGCTATATGCATTAAGAGAATAAGATCTTGGAAAGTAGCTCCCTTAAACACAATTCAAACTTGCATAAATTCAAAGCACACGTGGAAATTTAAATGCACACTTGCAGAAATGTAAACACAATTGCACAAAGGAAATCATAGTTGCAGGAATAAAATATAGTTGAATAAATTGAAATTTATGAATTAAAAATAAGAAAAATTAAATGAAACACCTGCAGGTTTACAATAGACTGAATGTTACAATACAAAGAGAAGAACAACACAACAAGAGGATAATTACAAAAAATAAATAAACACAAATTATTAAAAAAAAAAAACACAAATATACAGATCCATATTCCTTAGAATGAGTGGTGATCTCATTCCTTAGAAGAGGATTTAAACCATGCTTCGATATCTTAACTCAGAACATCTTGAATATTGGAGAGAAAAGAACAAATTCATTTCTTGGTAGTAAAAATTACATATATGAGTGTGGAAGGTTGCATTTATAATTTATGCATCCAACCAACTCCTTAGTTTCAGAGATATAATCTGATCTTATCTTTATTCTAATCCTAATAACTAAGATCCATATCTCCACAAAATATAGAGAGAGATATATTATTGGAGTCAAAGTCTAATCTCATTGTTTTAGGAAGATTTGTTGTCAAATCTTCTCCTTGCTTTTTGGTAACAAGAATCAAAATGATTTTATTCTCCAATATTATTGGAATGAGGTTTTCCTCAAAAGATGATTTTGACCAAATATATTTCTCATATTTTCCATTTGAATTTTTTCTTTTTTATTGTGGAACTTTTGACGCTTGTCTGATACGTGTTTTCCTCAGACTACAGTTCACTAAAAGTTACATTTCTCTTCATTGGTAAAACCATTAGAAAATATGAATGAGGTTTTTTTTAAATATTTCTATGAACAAAAACCTCTCTCATATTTTCTGTTTGACTTTTCTGTGTCTTTTTATGGAACTTTTGGTCCTCGTCTGATACGTTTTTTCATGGACTGCAACTCACTAAAAGTTAGATTTCTCTTCATTAGTAAAACCTATAGAAAATATGAATGAGATTTTTTTTAAACACATTTATATGATAAAAAAATCTCTCATATTTTCCATGTGACTATTATGTTTCTATTTATGGAACATTTAGTGCTCGTCTGATACACTTTTCCTCATACTGCAGCTCACTGAAAGTTAGATTTCTCTTCATTGATAAAACTTGTAGAAAATTTGGATGAGGTTTTTGTTAAACATATTAATATGAAAAAAACATCTGTCAAATTTTCCATTAGATTCTTTGATTTTTCATAATTCCTCAAAAAGTGTCAATCCATTGATGCAGGTTTTGGAGCTAACGCTATCATTTCTTTTATGCAAGTTACGAAAATAAGTTGTCATTCCTTTACGTAAGTTCTTAAACTAAATCTACAAGTTCCGAACTAAATTTTCTTTGTCCATTAATTTCAAGTTCTGGTACTAATTCTCATTCTATACCTTGCAACTTTTTCCACTATTTTAATTGATTAAAAATATAAATATACGAATAACAAGTTTTGAAACTAAATGTTGTTCGATTGATGCAAATTTTTGAACTAAATCTGCAAGTTCCTGAACTAAATATCTAAGTTATGGAACTAAATCTATGAGTTATAGAACTAAACATGTGATTTCTAGAACTAAATTTGTCGTTTGAAAATGAAACCTGTGAGTTCTGGAACTAAATTTGTGATTTTTGGAACTAAAGAAGTGAGTTTTAGAGCTAATTTAAAACAACTATAACTTTTGCATGCAATCTTAGATTGAAATGATTATTTTTTTGAACTTGCATAATTTTTTGAGAGGAATCTGAATATGAAATCATATTTGAGTTTAAATTTACTATTCATGATGAATTCAATGTTTTCCCAAAACTAGCATTATGTTTGCTTTATGGCCTACATACACAAGACTTTGCATGTTTTCCCAAATAGTCAACAGGATTAGTCAACAAAATAGATAAAAAAATATTTATAAATAATGAACAAGATATATATCCTATATTCTATCTTAAGAAAAATATAAGTTCCTAGATTACATTTAAATCCATTTTTAAAGGTAACTTGGAAGGACAAAATAATGGTAATTTATTGACAATTTATGGCCTCATCATTACCCCACATTTAAACTTATGCATGTCCTCATGCATTAAATTATTGTCTCCTCTTCTTTGAGTCTTCTTCACATTGAAGAAAAATTCTTATGGAACTCCTACTATTTTTTTATATCATTTCTTTAACAACGAGTTCTTATGTGGATCTTTCTGCTTGCTTTTAATGTCATTTCTTTTATAATAGGTTATTGTGGGGATCTCCTTCTACTTTTTATTTTCTTTTACAATAGGTTCTTGTGTGGATCTCCTTCTACTATTTTTGATCTCCTTTATTTTACAACAGGTTCTTGTGTGGATCTCCTTCTTCGCTTTTAATCTTCCTTCTCTTACAACAAGTTCTTGTGTGAATCTCCTTCTACTTCTTTTGATATCTTTTATTTTAGAGAAAGTTCTTGTGTGGATCTCCTTCTATTGTTTTTTCATTCTTTTACATCAGGTTCTTATTTGGATCTCCTTCTATTTCTTTTGATCTCCTTTCTTTTACAACAGGTTCTTGTGTGGATCTCCTTCTGCTACTTTTGATCTCCTTTCATTTACAACAAATTCTTGTGTGGATCTCCTACAATTGTTTTTGATCTCCTTTCTTTTACAACAGGTTCTTTTGTGGATCTCCTTCTACTACTTTTGATCTCCTTTATTTTACAATAGGTTCTTGTGTGGATCTTTTTCTACTACTTTTGATCTCCTTTCTTTTATAATAGGTTCTTGTGTGGATCTCCTTCTGGTTTATTTCTTTTACAGGAGGTTTTTGTGTGGATCTCCTTCTGTTGTGTCTCATATTTAAAATCAAAATGCATACATCATGTTTCTCCTTC
Organism: Taxus wallichiana var. yunnanensis; assembly: GCA_018340775.1. Classification (NCBI taxonomy): domain Eukaryota; kingdom Viridiplantae; phylum Streptophyta; class Pinopsida; order Cupressales; family Taxaceae; genus Taxus; species Taxus wallichiana. Next base: position 370,147,797 of record CM031240.1, read on the forward strand.
TCTCCCAAGTTTAAGCTCATGCATATTTTCTATTTATGGCTGCCCATAAATTAGAACCTAAAAGTTTGATTGAACAGAGGTGCACATATTTTTCCTATAAGTACGGAGATAAGAATTTAATCTTGGCTTCCTTGGAGATCTTAAAATTGGATGTAGATGTAGTAAAAAAATTCACAAGAAATCTTAAAAATAAAATACTATAATAAAATAACTTGATCATACCTATAGTTATCTTTGTCATCCTATTGTTAACATGGTCAAAAAGTACCGAGAATAAAGCAACCATGTAATAGCTGATTTCCTTTGAAGAAGAACCACCCCCTTGTGCCTTTGATTGGCTAGCAAGCTGGTTTTCTAATCACTTTTTTTTTTTTGCCTTTGATTGGCCAAGAAGCTGATTTTCCAATCAAAGTTTTTTATTTATTTTTCCCCTTTGATTGGCGTGCAAGTTGGTTTTCCAATCAAGTTTTTTTTATTTTTTTATTTTATTTTTTATTTTTAAAAATGATAGCATGAGAATGATTAGAGAATTTTTTTATCCATCATCAAACTATATTCATCAAAGTACAACTTGTGTAAAATACGAAACAATGTTTAAGATCTCATAAAAACCTATTTGCATACGTGGTAACTCCAAGAAGATTTCTAAAAATTGTGTAGACAATTTGTAGGTCTTTAAAGCCCAACTTGAATTGTGCATTCTTGGAATCACCATAGTAATTTTCAAAGCCCAAACTAGTAATCTCAGGAGATGGATTGTGTTATGTATCTGTAGGTCCCTCCAAACTGCTCCTTGGTTAATATTGTTGGTGTGCAAAAATTTGCATGTTGGTACTAAGAACAAAATTAGAAATTCTTGTGGATATTAGCACGAAAAAAGTGTTTTTATTAATATCGACAATAATTACTTCTTCATGTTATACAAACATATACAAAAATGAAGAAATTGAAAGACATGAAATTTTTTTTTCTAATGGATATGGTTCAGGGATTGAATTTTATTATGGGATGAAAAACGAATTTGGATGGGTGGATTTATTACGCATGGGTTTTTATTTTGGCTCTACAAAAATCCCTAAATATGGATGAAGTTAGTTAGAAATGCTACGAATTCATTATTACAAACGGGATAGGCCAATTTTTTACCAAGGTTATGAGTAATAAGATCACCGAGTTGTTAGTTGATATAAGCGGAAATGGTGGTGGTTATCAAGAATGACATATGATATTTATTCAACTGGATCTACTTCAATATTCAATATCATATTCTATCATTTCCAGATCTGAATTCTTTTTTCATACCATTATACCTTCTTCATCAAACGTCACTGTAATTTTCTTATACACATAGTTTGTGCGGAGATAAATATTTACAATCTAATATTCCTAATTGTAGAAATGAAATTTAGTCTACTTGCAGGAAATAAAATTCTAAAGAAACTACTTACCAAATACTTCCTATCACAGAATTTGCTATAAGGTATTCTACTGTCACTAGAATATTCTTTTAGAGAACTCTGAAACTCCTAATAACACCATGTACCCAGAAATGGCGCCAAAATGATGAGGGTCATCAATCTTCACCATTAATAATGTCAATCTAGGGCTAGTGTCTGATGGTTATACACATTAAGAGAAGAAGATCTTGTAAAATAGATCCCTTAAACACAATCCAAACTTGCATAAATTGAAAGCACACATGCGGAAATTTAAATGAACACTTGCAAAAATGTAAACACACATGCATATAGGAGATCACACTTACAGGAATAAAACACACTTGCATAAATTGAAAATTTTGAATTAGAAATAAGAAAAATTGAATGAAACACTTGCAAGTTTACAATAGACTGAATGTTACAATACAAAGAGAAGAACAAAGACACTAAGAGGATAATTACGAAAAAGAAATAAACACAAATTATTACAAAATAAAAATACAAATATACATATCCATCTTCCTTAGAATGAGTGGCCAGCTCATTCCTTGGAAGAGGATTTAAACCATGCTTCGAGATCTTAACTCAAAACTACAGAATATTAGAGAGAAAAGAACATATTCATTTCTTGGTAGTAAAAATTACATATCTGAGTGTGGAAGGTTGCATTTATAATTTATGCATCCAACCAACTCCTTATTTTGGGAGATACAATATGATCTTATCTTTATTCTAATCCTAACAACTAAGATCTCCATCTCCACAAAATATGGAGAGAGATATATTATTGGAGTCAAAGTCTAATCTCATCTGTTTTAGGAAGATTTGCTCCCAAATCTTCTCCTTGCTTTTTGGTAACAAGAATCACAATGATTTTATTCTCCTCTAAAGATGATTTTGATGAAATACCTTTCCTAGATTTTCCATTTGACATTGCTATTTTTTATCGTGGAACTTTTGGCGCTTGTTTAATACATTTTTTCCTCAGAATGAAATTAACTAAAAGTTATATTTTTCTTCATTGGTAAAAACCTGTAGTAAAGTTGAATGAGGTTTTTGTTAAGAAAATTCTATGAACAAAATTATCTCTCATATTTTTCATATGACTTTTCTATTTCTGATTATGGAACTTTTAGTGCTCATCTGATACACTTTTCCTCTTATTGCAGCTCACTAAAAGTTAGATTTCTCTTCATTGGTAAAACCTATAGCAAATATGAATGAGTCTTTTATTAAACACATTTCTATGAATAAAAAACTCTCTCATATTTTCCATTTGACTTTTTCATTTCTATTTATGGAGATTTAGTGATCATCGATACACTTTTCCTCGAATACGACTCACCGAAAGTTAAATTTCTCTTCATTGGTAAAACCTATAGAAAATCAGGATGAGGTTTTTGTTAAACACATTGATATGAACAAAAACCTCTCTCATATTTTCCATTATATTCTATGATTTTTCACAATTCCTCAAAAATTACATTCCATTGATGTAGGTTCCAGAGATAACATTGTTATTCCTTTTATGCAAGTTCAGGAACTAAAGTTGACATTCCTTTATGCAAGCTCTAGAACTAAATCTACAAGTTCCGAGAAATAAACTGATTTTTCCATGAATCGTAAGTTCTTGAACTAAACGCCATTCTATACCTTGCAGCTTTGTCCATTGTTTTAATTGCTTGAAAATATAATTAAACAAATAATAAGTTCCATAACTATATGTTATTCGATTGATGCAAGTTCGGAACTAAAATGCAAGTTCGAACTAAATCTATAAGTTTCATAACTAAATATCTAAATTTTGGAACTAAATATTTGATTTATGTAACTAAACTTATGAGTTCGGAACTAAATTTATAAGTTCAAGAACTAAACTTGCAAGTACCGAAACTAAAACCTCGCGAGTTGTGGAGCTAACTTAAAACAACTATAAATTTTGCATGTAATCTCGGATTGAGATGATTATTAGTTTGAACTTGAATATTTTTTTCAGAGGAATCTGAATATGAAATCATATTTGACTTTAAATTTACTATTCATGATCAATTAAACTTTTCCCAAAACTAGCATTATCCTTCCTTTATGGCCTGCATACACAAGACTTTGCATCTTTTCCCAAATAATCAATAGGATTAGTCAACGAAATAGATAATATAAGATTTATAAAGAATGAAAAAGATATATATCCTATATTCTATCTTAAGAAAGCTATAAGTTCCTAGATTACATTTAAATCCACTTTCAAAGGTAACTTGGAAGTATAATATAATGGTAATTTATGGCCAATTTATGGCCTCATCACTACCTACAAATAATATGTAATTCCAAAACACTAAAAACTAAAAATTGGAAGAACAATCCACTAAGTTTGAAAATACGATGGGATGAGAAAAGGAAAATTGATATAAAATGCAAGCGAAATCAAACCATTGAATGCAAACCAACTTTCGTACCTAGATTGATCCGAAAAATGTCAATATACCACAATTTAACTACTTGTTTTAATATATCCTATATATTCACCAACTTTCATGATTTAAATGAATCCAAAGATGATTAGAATCCAATTTAAAGTTGAATTATAATTGTTCTAGAATTGATTTCAATGATTATCCAAATCACTATTATTCACCATACAATCAAACCATTCAAAAACATTTTTACCCAATTATTTGATAATGACGTAATCTTATAATAAATACTTGCTTGAATTTAAAATTGACTGATTAAATGTGGAAATAAATCAGAATTAAAAATGAAAAATAATTAAGATCATAGAGTCGACACTAGAGTTTTTACGAGTTCATAAATTACCTATAGATCCCTGGGTTCATACGAACCTGATCTATTACATATTGTCCAAACTAAAAGTGAAATTAACTTACAATAAATAGTGATAGATCCATAACCTATAATTTTGTCTATTCAAAACTTCAAATGACCTTGGCAAAGCTCCATGTTTTTCCTCCACCTTCCCGAAGCACTTGCAGAAGCTCAATCCCTTTATTTTATTTCTTCCAGGTGACTTTTGCATCCCAAGAAAACATAAAAACACTCAAAAAAGGGAAAATAAGGTATGCAAATGTGAAGCGTCTCAAAATTATAGAAAACTTTTGAGTTTAGAAGGAGGTCACAAAATGCTCCTAAGTTACTCAAAATATAACTTTTTAAAAATACATTGTTATCTACAATAAAGATAGCATAGTCATCTCTAATACCTTCAATAAAATGCAATTGGAATATAAATAGTCTTGTGGCCACCTTATGGGCTAGCATCTAGACATTTTTTTGGGAAAATTTTGTTGGGATATCGAACCACCCACTTCCCACACTTTTCTTGAAATGGAAATAATATCAAACATTATGTTGGGAATACTTTAGTATATGCTTTATTAACCCTTTGACCACCCAATTTTCATGTTGCTTAGGCCACATATTTTTTTAAAAATCCTTCTCTTCCATTCCCACATGGGATATGGTTTGTATAATTGGGCTTGGTTAAAATATTTTTCATGTATAATGCGCCAAAACTAAAGTGGGGATTATTTGGTTAAACCCGATAACACCGAACATAAAGGTGATTGAGATAAGATAATTTAGGAGAGTTAAATACACAAAAATTAACATAAAAACCCAAGTATTAATTGGTGACATGGAATGGTAATTTAAAAATTTGGGAATAGTAATCCCACATGTACCATACCAAATCAAGTATTTGGCACTTATATAAAAAATTGTGCCTATAGTCATATTAAGTCACGGATGTGGATTCATCCCTTTGAAAATAGAGTTTGTTAACACTATCTAAGGTCCCCCACTAAAAAAATGTATGTCCCATCTATCCAAACTTGAGTGTCAAAGATCGAAGGAAATAAAATATAAATACCCTTTTACAATTTTTTTCATTTTTACACTACCACGTGTCATAGCCTAATTGGTCATCTAACCTTTTTTCTCCTTACACTAGGAACTTATACAGATGCTATATTCCTTAAACAATATCAATTTTTCACATTCAAATAGAAAATGGAAAGATCTCAAAGTCCTCTATTGTACTATAATGATTCTAAGAGATTTAGGGAAACATTGTCCACTAGATTGATCTCTTGATAATTGTGCACATTCGGGAGGCCCTAATTTCCATTTTTCCCTTTTCGAAGGGGCATGGGAGACACTAAAATGTGTCACCATATGAGAATTTCAAGTTTCATCACTTAAGACTCATCACTTGCTCACTAGGTATGTATTTTCAACTTCACAACTTGCATCCCCATGCCCCCTTTCATGATGATCAGACCCTTGGCCCATTTTTACACTTGTGATTTCCCTTTGTCCCTTAATAAATGTACTAAGGGACATGAGGGGGTCTAATACCCATTTGGAAATTTTTAACCCCATGCTTTTATTTCATGTAATCTCGGTTAAGTAGTATGGGTCAAAATGAGTTAAGGTGTGAGCTAGCTAGGTTAGTGAGGGGAGGTGAGTATAAAGAAAATACTTAGTATTTTTAAAGTATTTTTCATGTTTTCCCTCCCTCCATTGTTACTAGTATGATGTTATGATATTAAATTTTCTATAACCCTCCATTGTTAAAACCACAATTTTTTCTCATTTCTCTCAGACCCTAACTTTGTTTACGTTGAAACGTTTCTTATAACTTGCATTGCAAAATTCCGTAGAGATGAAATAAAAATCATTTTCAATGATTCCCAACATTTTTATAGCATCCACATGTAAATTTCATAAAAAAATTCCTTTTAGTATCCCTAGAGTTCCGATTATAAATAACACTTGAAATTTAAAGCATGAAACCACATTGAAAAACCTAATCTAACAGAGAAATTTTCCTCTCAATTGAAACTTCAAAGTGACACTTATATTTTTAGTAAGTTGACACTAGATACATTCTAAAAATAGTAAACATTAAAACCATAAACAATTATTTTGAAACCTCTATGTAATTCTCTAAGTCCATAACTTAGCAGATTGAAAAATCAAGAAATTGGGAAAAATGATTAAAAATATTATCCGAGGGTGGGTGTGACTTACTAAAAATAGTAATTATCTAGATCATGTTCAAATTTCACACACACTTCCATCCCCCACTCCCTCACCATATCCAACCATCATGAAGATCAACTACATCAACTTTGATCTAATTTCCGCTCCGGCCACCGAGTATCCGATTGTGGGAGATCGTGATGTGGCATAAAGATGCTAAAAGGACCATGACCGTAATTGATATGACCTAGAAACGGTAGAAAAAGAACAAGTTTTAAAACATTTAATGTGATGAAAAACTTGTAATGCTTAGGAAATATTCTCTCAATTCATCCCACAAGGTCTCTGATGAGGATGGAAGTTCATCTGATACAGGAAAGAGAAATAGGATAAAAGTTAATGATGTTAAAGTATCTCATTCTGTGGAGGTATGTAAGAGGTTAAAAAAACCCTAGGAAATGACTTGAACTAGGTGATATTAATCCTTTTTAGTATCCTAACCATCCGGTAGATCCTAGTGTTTTGGTTGAAGCACTTGTATCAGTTCATCTAGGTCGTGTTTTGGTCCCTTATGAAGCACTTGAGATGCATAGTTTCATTTCCGCACATGATGAGCCTTTTTATGGGTAAATGACTTGCTTTGAGAGGAGTTAAGAATAGCTATGAAATAAATGAAACCTAACCTTGAGGCCATCTCTAAATACATAAGGACCAAGAAGGGTAAGAAATAAAAATCAACTTCATGTTTCTACATTGAGGCTTACGGATCTCAATATGTCAAAGTGGCACATCTAAAGGTGAATAATCCTGTGATTTAAAAAATAGATAATTTATTTTTAAAATCCTAGAGGCTATTTCAGAGTCACATGCAATAGATAAATTAGTAAAGAACAAATATGATGCAAGAAATAAGCAAATGATAAATTGAAACCCTAAGTGAAAGAAAGAATAAAAAGACTTAGTTGATTCATAATAAATCCTGAAGTGTACTGAGAACTAGAAAACTAATTAAAAAGAGTTAAGAATGTATTCTCCATTCTCATAAAATTGTGTGATTTCTGAAATAGGTTGGACCAGGGCATATGGGATGGTACTCAGGTGCCTAGGTGCAGAGACCCTGTCTCAGGTGCCTATGAACTCAAAATCTCATAAACTAGTTTTTATTTATCGCAAGGGTGTCACTATTCTTCATCATTGATCACTGTGTGTTTCATTATCCCCACAACATTTTCCTTCAACCTAAAAACAAATGATCCCCTACAAAACCCCAAACACATCAAATCCTAAAAATAAAATATGTAAATGGGGAGTCACACTGACCTAACATTCACCCAACCGAGTGAACTTACAATTTGGGTATTATCGCATTTCGAGGATGGATGCAATTATGTGTACGTGTGTTTAGAATCGTTCCCTAGGAAGCTCTTATGTATGATGCACTTGATAACGATAAATAGATAGATGTATAAATGTAGGTAGATGTGTGTATGGAAAAATTAAATTACCCTCCTATGAAGTGTATACGAGAAAATGAACTCCCTTTTCCCTTGAATGAAGCTAGATGGATGATTTGATGCTCTTAGATTCCTTTGGATTTAACCTTAAGAAAATGATAGTAGATGCTTAGATCTTGGTCCTTTATTATTATCACATAGCTTTGTGTTTATAAGATTTCATTAGTTGAATTTTGTAATAAAAATCTAAAAGGCCAACCACCAAGAAAAAAATATTCAAAAAAAAAAAAAAAAAAAGAGACCCAAAAGGGGAGAGAAAGATACAAAGATGTCGGGAGTGCCCAGAGTGGATGAGGATTCCTAGGCGATGGCATCCAGGCTAGGCACCGGTGTTGAAATCCAAGAAAGACAAAGCATTGAAAATCAAACGGGGTAGTGGGGTGTGCAAGACATAAGAGGAAACCAAAAGATAGAAAAGAGGCCAAAGATAGTTGTCAATTACTAATTTTCTTGATTAGGAATCGTATGGATTGTTGTATATGATTAGGACCTAGAAATGTACCAAAAGTGTGTTATTTAGTGTTGATATTTTCTCCCACTTTATGTTCTTGAGTCAATACTTGATAACATAAATTAGATAAAAGATGTGTACACAGTAACCATGTAGATCTATGGAAAAAGTATATCGAGGAGACTAAAAAAAAGAATAGTGTGATAATAATGAAGTTTGGAAGCTAAGGAAAAGGAAATTACCCCGGGGGTCGAGCGTATATGTTTTGTCACATTGTTCCTATTTTCATTTCCGCTTGATGTGTTCAATGATGTGCCTTCTACTTCTCATAATAATATACCTTCCAAAAGAAGAGAAAAAGAGTAATCAAAGTCATGCATATGTGAAAAATTCGATCCAAGTATGTAAAAAGTATGTAAAATGTGAAAAAAGAAGTAAAAGGAACATGTTGACCTGATCTGTGATGAGTAAAAGGGATACAAAATATCCTGAAAATGTTGTAGAAGAGCGAGTTTCTTTGGTGATTTCATGCCAAGAATGAGTTTTTCGGGTGATCTCACGCCATGCTAGAAGAAGTGTTGGGGAGAAATATCTAGTGTTATTATCCAACCTTGATTGCTTCCTAAAATTATATTACACCGTAGATGGTGTGATTTTTCTTTGTTCTAGTTCAATTCATTTCAATCTAATTCGATTTAATATAAATAAAGAAGGAGATAGAATCCATTCTTATTTATTGGAGGATTGTGCCTATTCTATGTAAACTATTGGGTAAACTTGTGTAAATTGTTCCAATATGAGAAAATCACTATAACTGCCCCTAGTCATAGGTGCCCACAAAATTTTAGGAGAGCACAAGTTCTCATGTCTATATCCTGGGCAAGAGTGTTTGTGTTTTCTGAGGACCCAAGTTAGATTCTAGGGCATTTTGTAACTATTTTTTGTGCTCTGTTCTTGTATTGTGCAAGTCTAGACTATGATTGTGTGTTGTTAAATGGGGTGACTTATTCACTTAATATGTGCCCCCTATTTGGGGTGCATGCAATGTTACTAGGAGGATGCAGCCCAAAGGAGAGGAAAAAATTCCGTTATGTAATTGATGCTCTGCAAGGAGGTAATGTGCTTGGTAGAAACCAAGGCACATGCAAACAAAGTGGTTGGAAACATGTGTTAGTGCAAACAAGACAAATACGGATATAGAAGATAAAGTGTAATCTAGCAAGAAATAATAGAAGGTAGACCTTTAAAATCAGATTATAAACATTAGACATCACTCACAATGTCGAAGATAATCGGGCCAAAATGGCTGAAAACATACAAGCGTGAACAAGCAAGACATAGGGAAAAGCCCGCAAATAATGGCATATAATGGAAAACAATAGTAAGAAAAGTATCAGATAACCATGGTAGAAAATAGTTCTTGTAAATCAAATGATGCACATGAAACACCTGTTAGAATGTTAGAAAGATAAAAAGTATGTCAAAGTGTGTATGATCTGATATAGAGAAAATTTCTTGTGAGAATACAAAGTAGTATAAAGCTAAATAGTAAAAATTTTAGTTTGTACGAAAGTAGATTCCGCCAAGAGCCTCAATGGGACTAATAAGAGGTAAAGTTTCAAGCATCCATGTTGTGTGTGGAGATTGGTGTAAATTCTACATTCACAACTCAAGAACAAGTGAATGTGCATGTGTGTATAAAAGGATAATGACATATGAAATATTTGACTAGCATAGTAAGTAAGGTGTACATGTGAGTATAGGTAAGCAAGAGTAAGTGCAACCAAGATATGTAGTATACTATAAATGACAAATATGGAATGATATGCAAAGTGAGTGTGATAGGAGAAGCATGCCCCAAGATTGGATATGTATGAGTATGTGTGAGATGAGGTTCATTTATAAAATACCCTTGATAGTCCACAATGAATCATAGAACAACAGCGCATCATCGGGAAATGGTTTGAATTTTTTTGTTAGATAGATACAATCTATGAATCTTAGAGTGTAGAGAGTGAGTGAATGTGGTTGGGTTCATTTCAGATTTAGACATTCAATAGTCAAGTATTAATTGTGGAACTAAATTTCATCATAGGATAGTGTGATGTGTTTGAGTGTGATCCTGGAAAGATGTGTTGTGAATGTGCCAAGTTTGAAATATGTAGTGTATATAGTGTGAGGTTCATGAATGTAGTATGCCCTTAATAGTAAAGTGTGAATTGTAGTATGATATTGCATCATAGGGGGTAGTGATCTCACAAGTTTTGTATAAAGTTGTGCAATATGGAGAAGAAATATGAGATGTGAATAAAAGAGCGTGATAGTACAAATGAGATACCCCTGATAATGCTAGAAGGGAGGTAAGAGCAAGTGTGATGCACCCCAAGTGTATGAGTATGAGTAATCTATTTGATAAAAGAGTAGGGAAAGGGTCCTCTACCCGATGTACGAAGACATAAAGATGCGTGACAATGCTCTAAAGGTGGTAGTAAATGAGATGGATGATGTACATACAATGGAATCCACGGTGGTGAACACATATAGGATGGATACCGCGAAGATGACATGGACCTAGATGAAGGAGATTGATGAGTTGATGTGTATATAGCTGAAGGAGACAAACGAGGTGATGTGAAATCTAGATGATGGAGACTGACCAAATTATTTTCATCTGGATGAAGGAGAGTGACAAGGTGATGTGTTACTAGATGGAGTTCTCTAAGTAGTGGACCTATGCCAATGAGATGCAATAATGGACCGATGAAGACGAGTAGTACATGCATGAGTAGGAGAGATAGGAGAATATTTTTCTTTAGTTGTCAAAGGTCCAGGGACCTAGATGCTCTACAGTGAAATGGCCACCTCAAGAGGAGGTTAAGGCCATGGTGTGCATTGTGGTACTCTTTTGACAGTGATGAATTGCTTAATATGAATGAATTTAAGACATAAGTGATTCTTAGAAATGATTTCCTGAGTGGCAAGGAGCCAAGGGAGACCCAAGCACATGTCATAATATTTGACGCTAGCTAACACAAGGAAAGAAACAAGAATGGTGAGAGAACTGAATATAAGCTGGAAGCCTTACATAGCCATAAGATCCAAGAAATGGATATGAAATCTGCGATAGTTGATATTTGATAGGAATAATAAGTGCAATAGATCATGCGGCTATGAAATATAATGAGTCAACCATGGTGTTATTGATATAAATAGATCCAATAGAAGCACATATTTAGAAGTGATAAAAGGAGAATGTAGCATGACGATTGTGGTTAGAAAATGCAATGAAAGGTAGAGATGAATTAACATGTGCAAGTAGAAATGCAAGAGGCCCCGATGATGAGAGGAAGTCTTGAATGATATGAATGATTAGCCAAAGATTCCACAACTTGATTCTCATGATTAGGTAGAGGATTATTGAATATTTTGAGATTTATATTTTCATTTGTTGGTGTAGAAGTTGAATGCTCAATAAGTTCAATTGCATTGTTTTCAATAAGATATTGGATGATATGTCTTAGCTTAAAGCATTGATCAAGTATAATTCCTAATGCATTGATGATAATCGCATCTATTTTTGTAATTGTGACCTTTTAGCTGACATAGATCTAGATTGAGTGGAGGAGGAAATGTAGTAATCTTTCTCTTGATAATTTATGGCAATAAAATATATGTAGCACAAGTCAATTTATTAAATGTATGCTTGGCGATTACCATTGAAGCTTTTCAACAAGTAAAAACATCATTAATAGTAACTTTTGCTTCATTAGGATTCGTACATGGATTGAAGGGTATTTTTCTTAGAACCTAAGTAGAAGATGATGAATCCCTATCTTGATACTTAAGTTTTCCCATAGTAAACATATTACTTTCATATAACTTAAGAGTGTGGCAAAGGTGATCAAATGAAGGAGAGTTTTCAAAGACGACACTCTCTTTCCATGGAGATAAGAGAATTTTCATAAATAGATCTCGCAATTCTAAATCACTAGGTACATTATTCATCCTAGCTAGGTTGTTCTTGTAATGTAGGACATAATATGCTAGACGCTCATTAGATATTTGTTTTATTTTCATGAGTTTAGCATATGATATCTTTGAGATGGTATTGATTAAAAAATGAGTAAGACAAGTATAGGCTAAATGTGTGAATGATATTAATGAATGGACAAGTTTATCATAGAACCAATTCATTGCATAATCTTGGAGACTTCTAGGAAATATATTTGCTAATAAAGTATGATCATTCACATAATCTATACATGCCACATGAAATGCTCGAGAGATTCTCTTGAGGGTCACTATGGACATTGAAGGTAGGAAGATTAGGAGTGAAAAAATTTGGAGGAGGTGCATAAGTTGAAATGGTGGGTGTGAAAGGAGTATGAAGTAGTAATGTGGAATTAAGAGATGGATATGCATAGGAAGTATCCTACTACAGTTACGATTTGAACTTGAAGATCCTAATAGAGAGAGACTAGGTCTTGAGTGTTGGTTGAAGATAATTTCCATGTGTGAAAAACAAGAGGTGGATTAAAATGATTGGTGGGAGTAGGAATAGATACGGGAATAGTAGAAGTAGGTAGAAGAATGGGAGTAGGGGGTTGAGTAGAAATAGTCATTGAAGTAGAAATGGATGTAGGAATATTAAGTTTAGTAAGATTAGTGTCCTCTTCATGAGAGAATAATAAAAGCAAGTCTAGATCTTGGGGATGTTCAACAAGATGATCATTGATATCTTGAAGGTGGGCTTTAGTAAATGGTTCATAAGATTGAGCCATGATAAAAAGATGAAAAAACTCTTAGAAGCATGAGTTGGTTTTAAGTGATTTGTTCACCAAATGATTTAACAAATACATAGTTTATTTGTAAAACACTATAGGCTATTTTAGAGTCATGCAATAGATAAAGTAGTTAAGCATCAATATAATGCAATAAATAATAAAACGATAAATTGAAACCCTAAGTGTAAGAAGGAAGAAAGAAGACTTAGTTGATTTGCAGTAAATCTCAAATCTGTATGAAGCTAGAAAATAGATGAAAAATAAGTAGATAATGTCATCACCATGATCATAAAATTGTACAATTATCGAAATAAGTTGGACCAGCAACCTAGAATGGTACTGGGTACTAGAGACCAAAGACCCTATTTAGGTGTCTCTGTGACTACTCAAACGCTAAAAACTAGTTTTTGTTGTGTTGTAAGGGTCTCACTATTATTCATTGTTGATTACTTGTTTGTTATACTATCCCCGCTAAATTTTCCTATTACATGAAAAATAAATGATCTCCTACAAAAACCAAAAACAGATAAAATCGTACAAAATAAATATTTAAATAGGGAGTTAGACTAACCCTAGAGATCACCCGACTTAGTGAACTTAATAACTAGGTATTCCACTACATTTTAGACTCCATGAAGTTTTTTCTATGTGTGTAGAATTGTGCCCTAGGCATATCTTACGTAAGATGCACTTCATAGCGAGTAATAGCTAGATGTAGTAATTTAATTAGATATGTGTATCAAAAAATAAGCTTATCCTCTTATGAAGTGTATGTAGAAAATGTAATCCCTTCAATAAAGCTAGATAGATGCTTTGATACTCTTGGATGCCTTTGGATGTAACCTTAGGTGATGATAATAGATGCTTAGGGCTTGGTCCTTTATTTTTATCACATAAATTTGTATTTATATGATTCCCTTAGTTTAATTTCATAATTACCATCTAAAATTCTTACCAACAAGAAAACAAGATGCCCAAAAGATAAATGAGGCCTAAAAGGGGTGAGAAAGATAAAAGGAGGTTGGGGCACCCAGAGAGGGGACAAGGGAACCCACATGCTGGCTTCCCGGTTGGGCACTAGTGTCCATAGCCAAAATATATAAAGTAGTGAAAGTCAGACTGAGTAGTGGGGTGTGTAAGATGGATGAATAAAGTAGAAAGACAGACAAGTGGCCAAATGTAGATGTGAATTACTATTTTTCTTGCTTAATAATCATATGAATAGTGGTATGTGAATAGGACCTATAAATGTATCCAAAGTGCTTGATTTATCATCTACACCTCTGAAATAAATGAGACCTAATGATTATTTAATGATGAAGGTATCATTGGGTCAAGCTACCCATGAGGGTTATGATCAATTTTTCAAGGATTATTCAACTTGAATCCTTGTATGGAATGAATAATAGAATAAAATCATTGATCAATTAGAGAAGAATTGTAGGACTTTTTCTTCATATGTCAAAAATAATTTCTTTAACCATGTTCATCATCCTTACTTTAGATTGAAGTAATTTCCCCAACTTGTAGCTTTGATTCCCATAAAATCAAGATATCTCAGGTGTTCACCATGTAGGGAAGATCCAATGATAAATGGGTGGACATGATTATTGAAAAGGGGAATAATTTTCTACGAGGTTCTTTCACTATTTCAATGTTGCGACTATTGTGTCAAAGATAAAAGATGCGATGAGGGATATGTAGAAGGAAAAGGGCATTACAAAAAGTCTTCTCCCATTGGTCTCTGAGATGACCTCTCTTGACTCTTACTTCTTAGTGAATCATAATGTTTTTTCATCCATTGTTGAGAACTTTTCCCCATTTTTTCCCACACAATTATTGCAAGGTGCGGCATGTTGAATGATGTCATTTAAAACCTTCAGGCCTATGGAGAAAATGTATCTAGGATCTGAGATGATATTGTTAAAATTGTGCAAGAACAAGGAGCACCCTCATTGAATAAGAACACATCCTCAGAAATACTCTTGATTTCATTTCATCGTTTGTTATAGATAGCTACAAGAGAGCCCTCTTCATTCAAATAAAATAATCTTGAATCTCTCATAGAGATTAGATTATTTACTTCTAATAGTGGAAAATATCATGAGAATTGTTTCACACATTACAGAAGGATGGGTAGAATTCCTAAGACTTGGCTCAGTACTTTGGAACATGTTTACATCCTGCATTATGAGAAGGTAGCATTGGTAGTTCCTCAATTTAGCAAGGAGGTCCAAGGCATAGATTTAATCATTGGAGATCTCCTACGGAAGCTAGATGGATTTGATTCTTCATCATTGGGAGTTTTTTCATTAAGTAGTTAGTCAACTCCCTTATTCTTCTATCTTCCTCTCTCATTATTCTCCCCCTTTTTCTTTTTCTTCATTGTAGGTAATCATGAAATTTTGTCTTTTTCACTTAACTAACCTGTCTAAATTTGCACAATAAAAATTTCAAAGCATAATCACTAGGGGTGATCTAGTGTCTTCAACACTTTTACTTCAACCATTCATTAACTTGTACTTAACTTACATGAACAATTATATTGGTACTCATTATGAACTAGTACCTATAATGGTAGTGAACCATTATTCTAAGAATCGATTCACATGGATTCAAAGAACACTAGAGAGTTATGTTGTCCAAAAATTGCCCCCTCCCATAAATTTGAAATAACTTCAAAAATTGGCTGGAAATTATACTTTAGGAAGGTTGTGGTAGAAAAGATAATCATCCATGGAGTGTTAAACTTAGTGTTCTACGGGTTGTTTCCCAATCCATGTAATAACAAAAATCATCTCGGGACTTAATTGGGATTTTGGAATGATTGGTTGTTGCGGCATCAATTCAGTCTCGTAAACTAAGGAAAGTTGGGATGTTAATGTCAAGTGGGTATACAATTGGTTTTATACCAGTTAAATAACACCTTGTCTTGAATATTATTTTAATAATCTTAGTCACTCTTTCACAACTTTGAAAAAAGTGATGCAAAGATAATTGCTCACCCATCTAAGTAGATATAAATAGGATGATCCCTCACGGGATTGGGAATCTTGGTGATCTTACTTGGCTAATGAGTTTATAGATCAATGTATCTATGCTTAGATACTTATGCAAGTTATAATACAACAAGACAATATTCTTCTATTGTTTCTTTGTAAGACCAAGGATTGAAGTGGAAGTACTAGGTGAAATTATGATAAATTCTTAATATACGAGCATAATTCTTTTTAAGTGGGGTTTTTCCCGTCGGGTTTCTCCACCGAAATATGGTGTCTCTTGTCTCATTTACTTTAATCTATTGTAATTTTGTTTCATTCATGATCTAGTAACTACCATATGCATATGTAAACATCTAGTTAATGTTTGCACATTATAATCTATAATCCTCAACTGTTAATTTGTGGATCTATAATTCTTCAATTATATCTTCCCACATTTTTTATAACATAGTGTCCGAGCTAGTGATTATGTGTGTCAAGAGATAGATATAGATGTTTTATGTCTTGCAAGAGCTAAGAAGCTTGAATATAATTTGATCTTTGAAAGCCTAAAAATTTAGCCGACAACTTCAAGCTAACCATGTTTAAATTTCCCTAAATATTGTTTGGAATATTGGTTAAATATTGGCTAAACAGATTCTTAGATCATGTTTGAGTTATTGTATGCTTGATCTTTGCTTCCTCATCTTGTTTCATTTGTTCATGATTTAAATATGCCATCTAAAAACTTAATTTAATTTTTTTCTTTGTTTATAGCCATTTGGGTCGTGTTTTGACCGAGGACCAGAAGATCTCTTTAGATCCACTTAATTCAAAGCATTTAAATCTGTTCCTTTTTTTTAAACCTTTATCTTTCACTAGATCTAATTTTGTGAAGGTTGATCCAATCATTTTATGCCATCCTGGCTTAGCTTTGTTATTTGGTATTAAAATCCTATCGGTTTTGAAAAGCTTAGATCAATAAAATTGCTTGAAATAGCTTCATTGTCCATTTTTCATTTTTGTGAAACCATATCCACTCTTAGAGCCGAGTGGTTTTAATCTATCATTTTTCTTGTTAGATATTTATTTTTCTACAAATTTTTTTCTTTTGAAGCTTGGGCCGATCATTTTTTTACGTTTTACGTTTCTATGAAGTTCTTTTGACTGTGAAGCTTGAGCCAATCATTTTTCTCCAGCTAGCTTCCCATTATCAGTATTGTAAATAGACATCTCTATCTTTGCAAATCTTGAGAAAATTAGAAGCCTCCATCCTTGTTCACTCTGGAAATCATTTTTTTGTTTTATTATCAATTATGAAACATGAGACAATAAGGGCTTTATGCATGTCTCCACATTGTCAGACTTGGCTTAGTTGTCCTTTGTCATTTGCAAAATATGATCCAATAATATTTCACCAAGTAGCTCTATATTTTGCATTGTAAATCTTCTTTTATCTTACTTGTGTCATATGTGAAGGGTGATCCAATAGAATTACTCCAAGTATATTTTATTTTGCATTTTTCAGATTTGGAAAATCTGAACAGGCGAAGTGAATTGCTCCATATTTTGCACTTGTCAGTTTTTCATTTCGGAAATAGTTATCCAATAAAAATTAGCCACCTTTTTCACATTTTTTAGTGTGTGTCAGTCTTTTGAAAAGTGAGTCATTTAAAAGGATCCACGTATCTTTATTTTTTTCTTAGTCTTTTTCGGATTTGCGAAGCGCAAACCAATTATTTTTTACACGTATATTAATATTTTAATTGTTTCAACCTTCGCAAATGTCGTGGTGCTATTTTTTTTTCTTTTATTTATCTTCTTAAATCATGACACCTATCTTCTACCTTTTTCAGACCCTAACTTGATTTTAAGTTTGATTTATTTCGAGATCTTTAAGCCCACTCAAAGCTATATATTTAAAGTTTGTCATAAAGCTGCCAAGTGTCAATTTTTAGACATTTTTTTTTCAACAAGTGGATTTTTTTGACTAAGAATTTGATTTGCATTGTGTCGAGTGTGAAAAAATGAATCCAGTTGATTTGAGACATGTGTATACAATTATTTTTTAATAAATATTATCTAACTTATTAGTTGCATTGTTAAATACAAGCTAATTGAAAAGTGACACATATATTTGTTTTTTGTTGTTTTCAGTCTTGTTATAGTCTTTGAAAGTTTATTATTATTTATTTGTTGTCTCGGATGTGAAAAGGAATTAACTTTAATTTTTAAAGACTTCACATCCATCTAAGGATGTATTTTAAATTTGGCATGTGTCTCTATTATGTTTATATTTTAAGTAGCTCATTTTTAGTTGACCTCGTCAAAGTTACTAAATAACTTGTCCAACTCATATAGCTCAACTCTAACTAAGATATGTTAAATATCGATCAAAGCTAGTATTTTTTATTAAATTTGAGTTGTTTGCAATCGTATAGAAAATTAATAGATTTGTAGCAAGTTTTTTTCTTTTTTGGCTTCCTTGATTTATTTTTTAGCTATATTTGTCTCCATTTCCATTTGAGCATTAAAATGGCTAGTTCTGCCAATTTCCTTATTTCTTTTCTCTCGAAATCCTAAGAAGTTCTGTCCATCCTATTGAAAATTATTAGAGATGAATTCTTAATGTATATAGGTCATATGAACTCATCTGTAGATGCATGGAAGAAATTAGAAACCATGCATGAAAGTAGTAGGTTGTCTAAGATCATTAAACTGGTTTTAGAATCTGTTTACAACACCCATGAAGGGGGATGAGAAAATGGTCAATTGCCTAGCTGAAATTAAGGACATTAAAGTTCAATTGGATGGTTATAACTCGCAAACTATTTCAAGATAAACTACTATATTTCATTATGCATATCAATATACATGAAAAATTCAAAAATTACATCTAAATTCTTAATTCTAAGTATCATAATGAGAATGATTTTCTTGATGTGGACACTTTTTATTATTTGTTGATTCAAGAAGAGAGAGTCATAGAGAACTCTGATTCAAAAGAGACTGCTTCTCAAGCTCTATTCTCATATAATCATAAGTGTTTTCATAATAAAAATAACACCAATCATAATCAAAATTCTATTGTCATATCTAGATTTAAATCAAATCCTAATACTAATTCTTCTACGAACAATTAGAAATTTAAAGTCAATTTAATGGAACTTGTAATAAGTGTGGAAAATTTCGGCATAAATATTTTTATCATAGAGTGAATACTAACAAATCATCTAAGAATGTTAAGAACAACAAGCCTAATAATCATAAGAAAAATCAAAAGAAAACTCAAGCAAATGTGGCTAAGAAGTCTATTGCCTTGTATATTTCCCTTTTAGCTTCAAATGAAAATGAATGGATTCTTGATAGTGGTGCCTCTAGGAACACAAATTGCGCTCCCGCTATCCTCTCGATTCGGCTTAAATGTGAAGATAATTTCTATCTAGGAGATAACTCAATCATTAAGTCTGAAGGTTGTGGACATGTTAAGCTATAAAATTTCCAAAGATAAATTCGGGACATGAAACTTGTGAAAACTACCTACATGGTAAGCACCATATCTAAACATGAAAAAAATTGTCACAACAATAGGATTATCACATAGGCACAATAGATGTTGATATCATATTTTGTAATGCATCAAGTGCATTTTTACATCATGAAAGTTATACCTAGAGGTTACAAAGAATATGTGCATGTTCTTGAGAAATGTTTTTGTAGAACTGTCTTTATTCCCTCTTATAAGTATCCTAAAACTTAAACTAGTATGTAAGTTTTTTTTTAGTTTCCTTTTAGTATAATGGATGTATACATTGAGGGGGATATTTCAATCCTTTACTCTTACTAGGATTTTGTTGTCAGGTGCTTTCACAAGCATGGTTTCTCTAGCTATTTTTTTGTGATAATGATTCTTTTGTAAAAATAGTCATGATCTCTTAGTAGTAACAAGAATATAATTCTTAGAATCAAGAGAAGTAAGAAAATGTTTTTTAATGTTAAATCATGTTTTTTGGCATAAAAATATGATCATATATGACATGTCTAAGCTTAAATTTTTCTTACATGGTCATTTTCTTCTATGAATACTGTGATCACTCTTGAATGATTTGATTATCTGATCATCTCAGTTATCTATCAAGTCTTATCTTTGTATAAAAGGCTTGGAATAAGATATATATGTTTGTTGATAAAATCATTTATTTCATTACTAAAATATGACTATATGCATATGAAACTTAGGGACACCTTTGTGTTTATATTGGAGACGTCCAATATTGATTGCATCTAATAAATATTTTAGTAGTATAATATGTTAGAATTTTTCAACATATTTGTAATGTAACATGGTTAGTTGTTAAGCATATTATTATGTTAGTTGTTATGTCTATTATGTTTTCTATCATGTCTCTAACCATGTTGATGTTGTTATTAGATAAACAACTAGATTTGTATTCAATTTTTGATGTAGGTGCCATCACTTGGAGTAGAAAAATATCAATGTGGATAACAAGGTTACTGGTAGTGATACACATAGGAGCTAAAGGAAGGATTCCTCCTCTATGTGAAGGAAAAATTTCTCTTGATAAAGAATCCATTTCAACATCATAGATTATGTTGTAGATACCTTCCCCAAGCCATTGTGTGTTGGGAACTACTGTAATTTTTATGCCTAGTTGGGTTTATCAAATTTTTTTCATTGGGGAGTGTGCATGAAAATTCTACCTCTTAACGGATTATTATAAAAGACCCAGGTCAAATTTTAATAGTGGATCATGACCATCCGATTTATATGTAACAAAGTGATGCTTTAGTTATTGGTTACACATGGTTATAACATTATACGTGAACTTTATGTCTCATCATAAAATGCATAAGGAAGTTCATTGTAAACTTACAATACTTCCTCCATTTTGTAATAAGTAAATGTGTCACTCTATGTGAAGTTACTTGTAAATCCCAATGACGCTTTAGTTGTTGGTATACTTTAGTTTATAAAAGGCTCCATAATTTGATGTAAGTATTCATATGTAAATCACTTGTCTTAGGAAATTCTGTATGGGAAGATTAGTTGATTTCCCTTATTTGCAAGCTAACTTGAATCAATGTTGTGAATCAAGGATCTGTAAATCCTTTTGTAGAAAAAAGTAAATTTGGCATGTTTGTTTTATGTTTTCCCACTTAACATTAAGGGGGAGTGTTAGGGTGTTAATTTCAAGTGGGGACACCATTTGGTGGACCACCACTTAGACAACCCCTTTTCTTAAAGATTATTTTGATAATATTATTCAGTTTTTCACAACTTTGAAAAAAAGTGAAGTGCTATAACTGCTCACCCATCGTATACAAATAGGATGATCTTGCATGGGAAAGGGAAGATTAGGGATCTTAATTGGCTAATGAGTTTATAGAATGATTTATTTATTCTTAGATACTTATGTGAGTTGTTATACAACAAGACAAAAGTCTTCTATTGTTTATTGTGAGACTGAGGAGTGAAGTGGAATTTCTGGGTGAAAGTATGACCACACTTAGATCTTGTGTATCTTGTCTCGTTTACTTTCATATTTCATTCATGATCTATTAATTGTTATAAGCATATGTAAACATATAGATAATGTCTACACATTATAATATATAATCTTGAACTATTTATTCATGGATCTAATTTTGTTCAATTATACCTCCCTACATTTGTTCTAACATGGGGAACAATGGGTTTTCAACCCACAGGACATTTAAAATTCAGCTAAAGATATAATCCATTAGAAAAATGAAATGACAAGATAATGCGTTAGGTAAAATTGGTCGATTGGTGAAGGATCCAAAACTGTGGGGCTAGGTTTTGTAAAGGATTGAGAGTTTGGTTATGTAAAAACATTTTGACACACCGATTCAAATTTTCGTGGGTGTTTCATAGGTTAGTATTTTGCAGACTTCAGAAACCATGGGGTACTCAAGGATCCGCCAAATGAGAAAAAATGACAGGGGACATCCAATACATTCAAAGAGACTGCGAAGAGGAGATAAGTGCAAGTAAAAGCCGTAGAATGAGTGATGGATAATTTTCACCTGTAAATCTCATTTTGGGTAACCAAATCATGCAAGATTGATATTTTTGGGAGGGTAATTAATCTTTCATCCTTAGGTATGTTCATTTGAGATAAATAATAGCTGAATTAAAAAAGAAAGAGAAAAATAGGATATGTGTATACTAGAACTAAAATGATTCTATAGGGGCCCCAACCCTTGAAATTCACATAAATTTTTTGTATACATATACAAAAAGGATTTTTTTGTAACTAAATACATTGTCAATTTATGATTACAAAATCTTCCGCAAAGGCGGGGATACGATCTAACATATTTTTCATCCTAAACTAAAATTCTTTGTGGTCTTGAGTGTCATATATATAGTGAACATCTCCGTTAAACCATGATACATACCATTTTCCATAATCTCCTTAATTCTTAGCCTTGGGCCTTCCAAAAACATAATCAATTCCAACATTTTCCTATAAGAAGAGGCCCATTTGAAGAGATTAAAAATCCTGTGAGATATGCCTTAATACACCATGGACTAACAATTTTGGAGGTTAAGGATGGCCCACATACATCAACCGGCATATCAAGAATCGGCTTAGGTACACCAATCTAATCAGCAAATTCTTGATTGGATGCGCCTATTAAATTAACTAGACCCCTTTTACATCTATTAAATGGAGGTAGCGGCACTTCAGAGCTTTCTTAGAAGTAAATTTTTCGAACCTCTTTCAAGATTGGTGATCCTTTGCTATATTTTGGTTATTCTATGGGAAATTGAGGATATGTCCTCTCTAGGATCATCATCATACAATACATGGACATTGACTAGGATTTCATTCTGTTAATTCCTTGGTGAAGAATGGGGGTTATAAGAATGGATTTCTTATTAATATCTCGACTTGTAATAGATACAAAAATTATTTAACTACTTAGGAACCACATAGTCTTCCTCGGGAGATACAAATGGTGAAACAAAATGTAGAATACGAGATAAGAAAGGAGTCATTTTGATAAGATTCATGATCAAAACCATCCAAAATGTGAAGGGATTTAGTGGTCCTATGAGCTCTATTTGGTCTTCAATCATGAATAACATCCTACAAAATCTTCACTCAAACCAGAAATATTGAAGATCGTGTGAAATTTTTTTGAAGAAATCTCTTTCAATTTTTTTCCCAATTCCATCTCGTCATTGCTAGAAAAGGGAAAACATTGATTTTTTCACAAGAAAATTCACTGCAATACTCAAAGGAAGTTGCAAATTCATAAGAAATTAGTGAGAATTTATAGGAGGATGAATCCTAGAGAGGTTTATGTAAAGTATCATGTTAGGAGTGAATGCAAGATCAATTTTGGATACTCAAAAGGTAGAATGATGTCTATCAAAAAGTATTCTTTTTGTTTGATTAAAATTTTTACAAAATGGAAGCATCAAATTAAAATTAATATCCATGGTTATTTCCCAAATCATATCTTGTAAAAATACAAGTGTCAAATCAGTTATAATAACGTTAATGGGCACATGATTGATTTCAACAAGATAAGAAAGATAAAAGATGATTCGACAATATCAATGGGATATCTTACGCACATCCACATATGCATCCGAAAATAAAATAAGGTAGATAGCTAATAGAATAATCTTTGCAATTGAAAGATATTTTCCAAAGATGGAGTTCATCATCATGCCTTTTGCAATTTCTCACGTATGATTTTTGGGGTAAAATAAAATAGAGTTCATAACAAATTTTGTATAATTATGAGGGTTTGTCCTCATATGAAGGGGGTTTTATGTTTTCTATTTGATAAATTGAAAGAAATTAATGTAACTCTACATGTTTCCATTTTCTTATATGGAATACATATGAACTTTGATTTTTTTTATGTCAAGGTGGTTACACTATACATCCATTGGTGAACATTAAGGGAATTTAATTCATGTCTCCTTGTCAAGAAATTGAAATTTTTAATGACATATGCCTGCTTATGATTCTATTTTTGTGTTCGGATCTTGTATGTTAAAATTTGATTAATGAGTTATAATTTTTACTGCAATTTTGTGTTTATTGCTTCTATATGTAATACACTAAATTAGATTTATAGTAAGTTGCATCTTTTTGGTCACTAAATCAATATTGCTTTATAGAATTTACTCTACAATATTTGAGGTAGTTATAAAACCATGTTGCAACCTATTGGTTAGATGATTTTTGTCATCCTTTGAGTGTATCTTTGGTGTATGAGAATAGGAGCAATAAATACTTCATTGAATCTCTTGCATAATATTTTATGTTAATTTTTTTAAAGATTGTCTTAAAAATATTTGCGATTGTTCAAATGTCAATGAATGCAAATCTTTCTGTTTTAAAAATTGTCACTATTTAATCACATGTTCTTTACTTTCCAGGATAACATGCTGTCATAGTAGTTGGTGATACTTTATTACAGGAAATCAACCGTCATTTACTCCCATGGACCTTTACAAATGAAACCTACTATAATTTTTCCCATCAAAGACACTTCCATCTAAAGATGCGTTTATCGCCATGTTTCTCTAATTACAAAGCATCATTGAAGACACTTCTTCTCACCCATATTCCCATCAAAAGTGATGCCAGAACAACTAAACTTTGTTGTCTCTAGTAACCTATGTCTGATGCACTAAGTATATATGATATTCTTGTGACAACTCTTGCAAGTGAATGTTATATTCATGGCCATGTTAGCTCATATTGACCCACCATTTGAAAAATCAAGAGGAATTAAGTGAAAATTATCCTCTCTCCATTCAGGTTACCCAATGGGTCCTCTCACCCTAGTTTAAGGTAGAACCAAAAGCAATAGGATTAGGCCATCCCCTTTGTATGTGCCTTTCAATCATCCCAAGAGCTTGGTTCTAAATAGAATGTTAGACATCTCGCCATTGTAAATGACATGTATCACACATTCTATCATCCTCTAAGCCTTCCTATTCTCTAAAAGAATTTCTAGGCAGCAGGGGGTGTAAAATTAGGAACCAACCCGCTTCTCGGAACCATTTCTAGGGACCCTTTACTCTAGGAAAGGTTAAGGATACTTACCTTTAAATAATATTTCCAAAATTATGTAAATAAAGACCATCTGCTAGTATTGTTAGTAATTTTCCAATTATAAGTAGGATTTGCATAAAACTTGTGTTTTTGTGAGTGTACTGGAAGTTGGTTATCAAGAATATTGTGAATACCACAAATATTTACAACATATTTGGCCTAACAGGTGGTGAAGTAATTTTTATGAACATTTTGAGTTAATTTGTATCTCTAGGGTGCAAGGCCCTAGTATTGGATACACTTTTCAAAGAAAATATGTGTTAGACCAATATAATTTTTCATCCTATCCACCTTGTTGATTAACTCTTGCCTTTTGCAAAAATGGAAGGATGAGCATCCTTTCTCAGATCTGACCCTACTTGAAGGTTACTCCTATAATTCGAAAGTGCACATTTAAGAAAGAAAAGAGTTTGGAAACCTATGGGTGGTCAAAGTTTAAGAGGTAAGGGTGTTACATCCTTTGAATGTAAGCTTCTTTTGGTAGAATATTATACTAGTACATTCAATAGTTCTAATACAAGTAGTCCCTAGGTGTATTTGCATTCTTTGTTTAAAAAATGCTTATTCCTACAAATAACAATGGTATTCCTCGCCTTCATCATTTGTTTATCCTACAAAAAGAGTTTTCTATGAAATTTAATCTCCCAAAGTATTTTATTGTGTTTAAAATACCACTCTACCAATGACACCTCTCATTCCCCACCATTATAATCCTCTATTTTACAATCTCGATGTAGTCACACTCACATTCAATCACCAACAAAAGCTAGATAATTCATTTGAAATCAATATTCAAAATGCACCCAAAATATAACTTTTTCTCAAGACCCAAAACTAGCATTTCACAAAAATTGCTATATAGAACTTCAAGAAATATTGAAATCACTTCACACATGGTGTATTTCACCTATCAAAATTGTTTAAATTCTGGAAAATATTATATCACTTCATTTACACCGAACTCTCTTTAGACTAATCTCTAGGCTTCTAACCCTCCTAAACTACACTTTTCATCATAAAATCCTCATTTCTTAGAATTAAGGCCCATTGGTAATTTTTATATGACCCATTATCCCATTTTAAGTGTATACAAAGTTTCACAATTCAACTCTTTACCCTTTTTATTTTATAGTCCTTTTTTCCATTTTTGGCTCACTAGCTTAATTAGCCCGATTTTGGGAAAAGTCACCATGTATGAAGGAAATTATCCATTTTAAATAAAATGTAAAATAATATCTCGATGACCATTATCACACTAGTGATTCATGCAAATTTTCAAGCTTTATCTCTTTGCGATTTCCTCCTAACAAGTATGTTTCTTCTTTCTAGGACCTCTTTAGCCTATACCTAGGGTTTCTTAATAAAGTATAGGGTTTAGTAATCTTCACACATTCCCATCCTTCTCAATTTTGTATTCAACATATTCCACTCCATGTAAAACTATTGACAACATTTACTTACTCTTCTCTCTTTGTCCTCCTCAACTTTCCTCTTTAGCTTCTTTACTTCTAGCATATGTAGCTTAGGCCTTCATGGCTTGCTTAAGGTTTTATGATATTTCACTTTTTCCATCACTATATCACCTTATAAACATCTCATTCCTACCTTATCACAATTTTAAACATTTCTACCCAAAATTATCAAACCATTAATTCTTTGGAACATTCTTACAACTTATTCAAGAGTCAAGAATGGGTATAAGTGTTTCATACAATGTTTTAAGTCTATGTCTCCCTTTTAGTGTCTTGTTTTACACCCTTGGAATTATCAAGATAACCTTATTTTTATTCCTCTCATCCTACAAAACAAGTCTCATTAGTTAAGGATACATTATATCAACTCCTTCAGCTAAACTTGCATTCTACCTTCATAAGAGAGTACGCACAGACCCCTACTCTCATGTCAAACTTTTGGGATAAATCTACATATGAATTCACTCTCTAATTCCTTGAACATATCTGTGACATACCCATGATGCTTTTTACAAAATTTGGGTACTTTTCTATGGATAATAATGTAGTTATGATTGAATTTTTAGTTGAAACCCTAGTTTGCTCATACTTAAGGAAATGATGGTAATATTTAAATTTTTTTATCTTATCATTACATCCTTAGGAACAATAATATCTCGAAGAATTTAATCACCCTATACAACCTCCTACTACCATCACAAATGTGAAAAGGTTATGTTATGCTTCAAAGTATTCTCTATGTCACTTGGATTTGAGTTCTCTCTCTCATTCCGTAATTGAATGCACACTCACATGAATATGAAAGTTTGGTGATTGTGAGATGAAAAAGATTGTCTTAACAACCTAAGACCATGAACAAATTTACTCTTGTAATGAATCAACTTGGAACATATTAAGTTTACTTCCCCGACTATTAACTAAACAAATTCAATGATCCAAACCTATAATAGAGCATTAACAATGTAACTCATGGTTTCTTGTTTTCTATGCTCTATGTTTTGGTCTTCTACAGATTTCATGATGTCTTTAGGTTCAATCCACGACTTGTTAGATCAATGTCTCACCTTATTTCGTTAGATTCTAAGTATGATTCATTTACCTCTAATATATCTTTCTTTCAAAACTTGAAAGTGTTCGAAGCCCGCATGATCACTCATTCTTGTTACCTTTCTCAATAGATACAACAGATCAATTAATATCAAATACTAAAATTTCTTATCAAACATCTATTTCAAATATAGATCCTTTCTTCAATTGAAAAATTATATGAAATAAATATTTTCTTGATTTACTTTTATCTTTGACACTAAAAAAATTCTATCTTCCTCAATCAACTCATAGTCCATAAAGACTTTTCCTCAAACATGATACAATAATGCTTTCTTTTATAGTTGGAATACAAGATTATATGATTTTCACCATTTTATTTTCTCAAGAAACCTGTTACAATTCTTTCTTGATACTTTAAAACCTCTTGAACCTCTTAATACTTCCTCTACGTACTCTCTCTTGTTGAAACACCTTCCCAATATAGCAATCACTAACTCTCTCCCCTCGAATCTCATTCCCTTATGTTGAAGAAAATGTAGTTAGAGACTTAACCAATATAATTAAGATGACCATATGTCATGATACCCTAAAACCAAGGTTAAGAACATATAATTTCTCTTCATGAGGACTATATGGACCTTTTACATTAGTAGCCACCTTTACATTGCACATCCCATCTATTCACATAGTATTTAGAGTTCCAATTTTAAAATCACATTTTAGGAGGAAATTACATAAGGGGTATCCTAACCCATGAAGACTAAATGGAGACTGTGGAAATACCTAGAAACACCTAGTAGACATAGAAAACTTCTATTCAACCCAAAAATATAAAGGAAAGATAAAATTGAATATCAACAAGATGATTCCCTAGCATCATACTCCCTAAGAGGAGAGTTTTGCGATAAATTCTATGTTTTCTTTCTTTCTCTTTGTTTAATTCTTTTGACTTTTTGAATTTTTTCATCTACTATTTCTCTTGAGCTCATCTTCGCCTTCTTTACATATCTTTGGTTTCATTTTTTCTTGTTTGGTTCTTTGTTTACTTTCTTTCTCATCATCTTTCTTGATGCTATATTTTTCTTCATTGTTGTGTTCTTCTTCTTCATGCTTCACATTATTTTCCTCATCCATGTCATGCTTTTCTTCACTTTTCTCATTGATGTCTTGGTCCATAACTGCACAAACAAATATAAAAACCATCTTAGAAAGAAAAAATGGTTGACAACAATTCATTTCCTTATCTTCTCTCTTCACCATATTGACTTATTCATTCTCTTTCTTCTCTTTTTATGCTAAGAGCATTGTATTTCTCTGCAAATTATTATGTTCTTGCTTATTTTCTTCACCTTGCATCTATATCTCACTTTCATCTTCATTATTTTCTTCACTTTCCAAGGTTTCTTTAGATTTTTCTTTAGTTTTCACCTCATCTTCACAAATAATCCAGATCCACATGCTTGTTAGAGCTCTCCATGACCCTTTCATTACATTCATGGTTGCACTTTCACTCTCCATTGATCCATAGTGAGCTTGTAATTTTTGCAAACTTCTTCCTCTAGTTTTTTTATTTTGTTCTCTATTTCTTCATTCAAGACATGATTTTTTCCATTTTTTTCTTCTATTTGTGTACCTACAATTACACATTCAAATGAACCATTATTTGTAAAACTTTTAGGTTCTTTAACCCTTGAGAAGCTCCATCAATGAGCTCTTTGGTTTCTTTACTTTGATGTTCCTCTCTTTCACTTTCTTGTTCTTGTTCAAGAATAGCTAGAAGGCTTGTGATTATCATTTCTTCATCCAAAATATAAACCACGTATTTAGAAACTTATTTCTCTTTTTTTCTCAACCTCATTTCCATCTTCTTCATCTTTGTTTCTTCTCTTTTTTTCTCTTCTCTACAAGTAGCTTGATAAACCATTTAAATCCTTTCTTCATCTCAAAGACAAGTATACTAGCTTCTTCCTCCATGCTTGTAGATTTTATCAACTTGCCTAACTTCTTCACATCATCCTTCAGCTCCTTGAGTTCTTTCTCAAACCACAAATCTTATTTTCTTTCTATCTCTCTCTTCTTTTATTCGTTTCCCTTCTTCTCTTTCTCCTCCCTCATCTTCTTTATCAAATTTTCTATTTATTCCATCTTATTTCCTACTCTGATACCAAAAATTATGTAGTCACATTTAAATTCAACCACCAACAAAAGTTAGAGAAATAATTTGAAATCAATATTCAAAATATACCCAAAATTTCACTTTTCTCAAAACCCAAAAATAGCATTTCACAAAAAAATTCTATATAAAAATTTTAAAAGTATTGAAATCACTTCACACATGTTATATTTCACCTATCAAAACTATTTAAATTCTTGAAAAGATTATGCCACTTCATTTACACTCAACTCTCTTTAGACCAATATCTAGGCTTCTAACCCTCCTAAAATGTACCTTTGAACATAAAATATTCATTTATTTAAATTAGGCCCAACTAGTAAGTTTTTATATGACCCATTATCCCCTTTAAAATGTATACAAATTTTTGCCATTCAACTCTTCACCCTTTTTCTTTTATACTGCATTTTCAATTTATAGCTCACTAGCTTAATTAGCCCCGATTTTGGGACAAGTCACTATGTGTGGAGGAAATTATCCATTTTCAAGAATATTTAAAATCATAACTTGATTCCCATTACTACACTAGTGCTTCATGCAAATTTTCAAGCTCTATCTCTTTACCATTTCCTCCCATCACTACTTTTCTTCTTTTTGGGTCCTCTTTAGCTTATACCTAGGGTTTCTTGCTAAATTGTAGGGTTTATTACTTTTCACAAGTTCCCTTCCTTTTTAAATCTTAATTAAACTTATCCCACTCCTTTTCAAAATATATACAACTTTTACTTGCTCTTCTCTCACTATCCTCCTCAACTTTCCTCTTTCGCTTCTTTACTTCTAGCACATGTACCTTAGGGCTTCATGGCTTGCTTAATGTTTTATTAGATTTCAATTTCTCCATAACTATATCACCTTCTCAACATTTAATTCATGCCTTATCAAAAATTTCACATTTCTACCAAAAAGGATCCAACCATGTCTTCTTTGGAACATTCTTATGACTTACTCAAGATTCAAGACTCGCTATAATTGTTTCATACAATGTTCCAAGCTTTTGTTTCCTTTTGGTGCATTTTTTTACACCCTTGGACTTAAAAATTCCTTTTATAACCTTATTTTTATGCCTCTCATCCTCAAAAACAATTCTCATTAATTAAGGTTACATTATATCAACTCCATCGCCTAAACTTGCATTCTACCTGATAAGAGAGTATGCACAAGACCCCTACAGATCTTTGTTAAACTTTTGGACGAACTCCACCTACCCATTCACTCTAAAATTAATTTCATATATTTGTTACACACCCATGATGCTTTGTAAAAATTAGGGATTTTTCCATGGATAAATATCTAGTTATCCTTGACTTTTTTTTGAAACCCTAACTTGCTCATACTCTGTGGAAGTGAGGGTAATGTTTAAAGATTTTAATATTATGTTTACATCCTTAAGAACAATAATATCCTTGAAGCATTTAATCACCCTATATAACATATTACCACCCTAAAAATGTTAAAATTTTATCTTATGCTTCAAAGTATGGTATCTGTCACTTGCGATTGGAGATTTCTCTCTTCCATTCCTTAACTAAATGCAACCTCACAGGAATATGAAAGTTTGGTGATTGTGAGATGAAAAATATTGTCTTGACAACCTGAGAGCTTCACCACATTGAATTTTTCATTGAATTAACTTGGAACATATTAAGTTTACTTCCTATGACTATTAACCAAACAAATTCACCGAGACAAACCTCGAAAAGAGTATTAACAATGTAACTCATGGTTTCTTGTTTTCTTTGCTATTTGTTTTGGTTGTCTACATATTGATTGATGTCTTTAGGGTCAATCCACAAGTTTTTAGATAAATTCCTCACCTTCTTTCCTCATACTCTGAGTATGATTCATTTACCTCTAATATATCTTACTTTCAAAACTTGACTGTGTTCAAAACCCCGCATGATCACTAGTTCTTGTTACCTTTCTCAATAAATGCAACCGTAAAATAATATTAAGTACTCAAATTTCTCATCAAATACATATTTCATATAAATATCCTTGCCCTAATTGGAAAAATAGATGAAATATAGAGTTTCTTTATGTCCTTTTATATTTTACAATAACAAACTCTTTATCTTCCTCAATCAACTCATAGTCCATAAACAATTTTACTCAAACATGATACAACAATGCTTACTTTTGTAGTATGAATACAAGATTATATGAATTTTACCATTTTATTTCTCAAGAGACCTATTTCAATTATTTCTTGATACTTACAGATCTACTAAAATTCTTAATTCATCCTCCATGTACTCTCTCTTCTTGAAACACCTTCTCAATAGTAATAATTAACTCTCTCCCTCGAATCTCATTCCTTATGTTGAATAAAAGGTAGTTAGAGACTTACCCAAGATAATTAAGATGAAGATAGGTCATGATACCCCAAAACAATGTTAAGAACACTTAATTGCTCTTCATGAGAACTATATGGACCTTTTACATTTGCAGCCACCTCTATATTTCACATCCAATCTCTTCATATAGTATTTAGAGTTCAAATTTTAAAATCCCATTTTAGGAGTGAAATTATGTGAGGGGTCTCAATACCCACCAAGACTATATGGATATTGTGGATCTTGTTATGTTTGTGGAGCCTATTTTCATGTTAGAGTGTGGTACACCTTCTATGTGTGACACTTGGGTATTTTTACGCTGGTCCCGCTCATTTGGTGAGCGGGTCGAGGCATTCGGGGGTGAAGCCCCGAAGCAAATTTTCATGGGTGGTTTATTAACCCATGGGTAATCGTAATGCTTGTTATGGGCTGTTTTTGGGCCCATGGATTTTCGTTACCCATTGTTATGATACCCACGGTTTTTCACCCATGGTTTTGATACCCACAATTTTGCCCATGGTTTTAATACCCATGGTTTTGTATGAAATCGCTTAAGCAATTGTCTATTTATATGGTCTTATGCATATGATACATATACTAGCAAATGCATTGCAGATGTGCTTTGAATTCAAGTGTGAATTCTGTAGAGTTTTTTTAGCATAGCTCCAAATGTATCTGGGTATTGTATTGAGAGAGTGGAGGCTTGTAATAAAATTTGAGCAAGTGATTCTTGGTGGACATAGCCCAAATTGGGTGAACCACGTTAAATATTGTCTTTCTATGTTGTGTTATTTATTCTGCACTTTTATTTGAGATTTGTAATATTTTCTGCATATTAGTTTCTACTATTGTGATTTTGTAAGGGATTATTCTGCATATTTTATCTCTTATTTCCTATCAAATCTACCTAGAAACGCCTTGTAGACCTATAAAACTTATATTCAACACAAAAATATAAAGTAAATCCAAAATTTACTATAAACAAGATGATGTTCTGCATCATACTCCTTAAGACAAGAGTTTTGAGCTCAATTTTGTGTTTTATTCCTTTCTCTTTCTCCAATTATTTTTCCTTATTGAATTTTTTCCTCTACTACTTCCCTTGATCTCATCTTCACCTTCTTAGGATCTCTTTAGTTTTCATTTTCCTTACTAGGTTTTTGGTTTTCTTGCTTTTTCATCTTCTTTCTTGATGCTCTCTCTTTCTTCATATTTTTCTTCTTATTCTTCTTCATGGGTCACTTTCTTTTCCTCATCCATGTCATTATTTAATTCACTTTTCTCATTCATGTATTGGTCTATACCTATAAAAATAAAGATAAAATCCACCTTAGAATGCAAAAATAATGAACAACTATTCATTTCCTTAACTTCTATCTTCATCATCTTGACTTCCTCATTTTCTTGCCATTCATTTTCTACTAAGAGAACTATATTTATCTACAACTCCTTACATTCTTGATTATTTTCTTCACCTTGCATCTCTATCTCACTTTAATATTCATTATTTTATTCAATTCCCAAAGTTTCTCTATGTTTTTCTTTGGTTTTCACCTCATCTTCATCACTTATTGAGCTCCACATGCTTGTGAGAGCTCTCCATGATCATTTTATTACATTCATTGTTGTATTGTCACTATTGACTAATCCATAGTGAGCTCGTACTAGATCACAAACTTAGTCCTCTAGCTTTTCTTTATTCATGGTCTCTTTTTCATCATTCAAGGTATTATTTCTTCTATTGTATTCTTCTCTTTGTGTACCTAAAATAGAAAATTCAAAGACACTATCAAATTTAAAAATTTAGGATCTTTATCCCTCGAGAAGCTCCATCAATGAGCTCTTTGGTTTCTTTACTCTAACACTGCTCTCTTTCACCTTCTTGATCTTTTCAAGAAAATATAGAAAGCTTGTGATTATCTCCTATTATTAAAAATCTGAAACACTTATTTAGAAACTTCTTTCTCTTATTTTCTCAACCTCTTTTCTATATTCTTCATCTCTTTTTCTTCCCTTTTTATCATCCTTCTCATATTCTCTTTTTGTCTCCTCTACAAGTAGCTTGATAGGCTATTTAACTACTCTCTTAATATAAAATAAAATTACACTACCTTATTCATCCATGCTTGTATATTATATCAACTCCCCTAACTTCTTCACATCCTCCTTCAGATCCTTGAGTTCCTGTTCAAACCATAAATCATACTTTCTTTCCATCTCTCTCTTCTTTTCTTCTTTTCTCTTCTTTCATTTTTCCTCTCTCATCCTCTTTATCAATTTTTACATTTTTTCCATATTATTATCTGATATGATATATAAAATGATATATTTAAACTCTCATTCAACCATCAACAAAAGTTAGAGCATTCATTTGAAATCAATATATATAATGCACCCAAAATTTCACTTTTTCTCAAGACCCAAAACTAGCATTTCACAACAAATTTTCTATATAAAAGTTAAAGAAAGATTGAAATAAATTCACACATGTTATATTTCACCTATAATTTTTAAAAAATTCTTGAAAGGATACCCCCACTTCATCTACACTAAACTTTGTTTAGAACAATCTCTAGGCTTCTAGCCCTCCTAAATTGCACTTATGAACATAAAGTCTTCATTTCTTTTAATTAGGGCCCACTAGTAAGTTTCTATATGACCCATTATCTCCTTTCAAGAGTATAAAAATTTTAACCATTCAAATCTTCACCCTTTTTTTCTTTTATACTCCTTTTTCAACTTTTGGCTCACTAGCTCAATTAGCCTTGATTTTTGGACAAATCACTATGTTTGAAGGAAATTATTTAATTTCAAGAAAATGTAAAATAATATTTGAATACCCATTATCACACTACTACTTCATGTCAATTTTCAAGCTATATCTCTTTACCATTTCCTCCAAACATTACTTTTCTTATTTTTAGGGCCTTTTTATCTTATACTTAGGGTTTCTTACTAAAGTATAGGGTTTAGTACTTGTCACACATTCCCAACTTTCTGAAATATTCATTCAAATTATTACACCCCTTATCAAACTATCTATAACCTTTACTTTTCTCTCACTATCCTCCTCAACTTTCCTCTTTAGCTTCTAAACTTCTAGCGTATGTTGATTAGGACTTCATGGCTTAACTGCTTGAGGTTTTATGAGATTTTACTTTTTCCATCACTATATCACCTTCTACACATTTAATTACTACCTTAACACATTTTTCTACATTTCTAACGAAATGGATCCAACCATGACTTCTTTAAAACATTCTTATTAGTTAGTTAAGAGTCAAGACTAGGTATAACTATTTCGATCTTGGTGTCTTTTTTACACCCTTGGACTTATCAAGTTGTTTTATAACCTTATTTTTATGCCTCTCATTCTAAAAAACAAGTATCATTAGTTAAGGATACATTATATCAACTCTTTCAACTAAACTTACATTCTACATTGATAAGAGTGTATGCACATGACCCCTACCTTGTATTGTCAAACATTTGGACTAACTCCACTTACCCATTAGTGTCCTCGAGATTTCCACTTACCCCTTTTAAAAAAATTGTTCATTTGAAAGTAATGGGTCATTTTTGTTTTTCCTATAACTATTTACATTGATCTAAGGTATCCTAGAGATTTATAAAATCCAAATTCAATAAATACCCACATGCCAAAATTCACTCAAATCCTTCACAAAACTTGTCTGCATGAGTGTTTTATTTATTTATTTATCTATTGAATAAATAAAGTAATTTTAAAAATAGATTGAGCTAAAATTGGAAGGTTTAGGCTATATAAAGTACTTCACCCCATCATTATTACCACAGTACATTCACTTGGGAGGAAGAATTTTGGCAGGTCACCTAGATGGAGAAACTTTTCTAGAATTGCCCACAGCTATTTTTGTTTTGTTTTATTTGTTTTTTTCTGTCTTTTGGTTTGTTTTCTCTTGAAATTCCCGTTGTCTATTCATTCTCTTTTCCGGACCTTTCCCGGGCTTATGGTTTTAAAAAGCTATCAATATTTTTAATTACTAATATGTCTAAAGGCAATCAAGCTAAGGATTCTTTCGAGAAGATTGAAAGAAGTTGCATGGTCCAAAAAGGTGTAAAATGGATTCGATGTAAATAATAAAAATATTGTAAATCGATGTGTAGAGCTCAAGAAAATATGCACTTTTAGAGAAAACAACACCTAAAATAGAGTCACATAATGGAAGTTATGGCACATGCATGTTTTTGTTGCTACATCTTCCCAGACCCTTTCGAAAAATAGAAAATTTTATTCTCTCATTGTGTTTTCTTCATAAAAAATCCAAAAAGGAAAGAAATGTAGTCTTCATGCCAGAAGCAATTTTCAAATCTATCTTCCATTTCCAATTTCCACATTGCCTTAAGTGACAAATTTTCATGTAATTTTAAAGGAAGAAGTCATAATTGAAGTTGTTCTTTTGGAAAACAACTATCTTTCATGCAAGTTACATTTTTTTTTAAAGGAATCACTCAAGCTACCAATGGGAATTTTAGAGGTGGCTAGACATGTGGGAATTTCTTGCCTGCCTAGTAGGTTACTTTTTCCCATCAAGTCAAATCACTTAAGCTACCAATGGGAATTTTAGAGGTGGCAAGCAGGTGGGAATTTAATGCCTATCTTACAAGGAAAAAATTCCCATTATGAAAGTCAAGTCATGTAAGTGAAAAGTAGGAATTTCTTAGCTTCCTTGCAGGGTAAAAATTATCATTATGAAAGTCAAGTAACTTAAGTGAAAAGAGGGAATTTCCTACCGACCTTGCGAGGGTAAAAATTTCCATTGTTTTGACTTCTGTTTTTAGCCATTCCTCTCCCCAAAAGTGTTACCCACCTTTGCATTAATACATGCATTTAATGATATTTATTAATGTTATTTCTAGCACACGGTTTGTCGCCATAAATAGAAGGAAAGTCAAGGAAAGTGTATGAGCTAAAGAAAAGTTAAGGATGCATGCTAAAAGTAAATAAAATAAATTCATAAAAAGTAATCGAAACATGTAAACTTGGGCGCCCAAATTGGAAGAAGAAGCATGTCTTTTAATTAATTAATTGCCAAAAATAGGGAAAGGAAATTATTAAAAATAGCATGCAGATGGCTATATAAGCATGGGACACCATAAGGGAGAAGAAATTAATTATTTTTTATGGAGCTTGCAGCCTAGAAGGATTTTGGTGCCAAAGGAAGGAGGATTTTGCATTAAAAAATATTTTCCACTGCCAGGAAGCATCCAATTTTGGCACCTAGGGTTGGAAAGGATTTATTTTTATTATTCAAAGCATCTGCATGTTGATGAATACTTCATTTATGCCCATATTGGTGAAGAAAGTAGAATTCAATGTTTGATACATTGAATATATCTTCAAAATTAGAGGAAGAAATAGATCCATCTATCATAATTGTAAAGATTTCGAAAAACTTTAATTCTCTTGTTTCTAATGCAGCCCATTTGAAATTCATTCATAGGAAAATTCCTTTCGGGAGTTTGTGCATGTTTCTCTAAATCTTCCAGTTTAATCCTTCATTGAATTTACTTGTATTTTCCTTCACATGGAATGCTTTCTAGAATTTAAAATTGCTCATATGCAATTAAAAATAAAAGGTGGTGATTTTTTCTGAATTATTTACGACATGCATTTTAGTAGTGAATGTATTAGATAAGAAGTGAAAAATATTCAATGATAATAGGGAAGATGGGTCAAAGGTATTACCCATAAGAAACCCATAGTCAACAACTTCCACATCTAGTTTGGTGAGAATCAAAGGAAATAATTCAACAGCACATGGGAGTATCTTAGATCCACAACAAAGATATCATTTAGATCATTTATTGCTAAAATAGATGAAGGAAAATTACAATGCATATTATATCATCATGAAGAGTATGGAGAAAGGAAAAAATAGAGAGTGTTACAACTAGAATAACTTATAGTTCTTTCTCTTATTTTCACGGACAAAGTAATTAAGTAATGAATTAAATTGTAAAACTTAAGTGATTGGTTTAAAATTTGTTACTTCAAGTTACTAGAAGAATTTAATTGCTTGGAAAAAGTGGCGGACATGCAAAAAAATTATTTAGTCTTCAAATGCATGACATGAGCAGAGAAATTCTAGGGGAAATATTGCTAGTTGTTTTCTTCATAGCCTATGCATGTGTCGGTTCGAGTTATTAACTTCCCATTTTTAATTTCCCCTCTATACACTGATATATGTTAGGTTGTGGGGCCTATTTTCATGTGAGAAAGTGTTGAAGATTGTACACTAAAAGTACTGTACACTTTCCATAGTTGTTTCACTAGGGTTCGAGGGCAGTGGGCCCCGAGTTGATGTCGGGGATGGCAGCCCACGATATCGGGGTTCGGGGCACTGACCCCTTGAATTTTGTTTTGGCCTTAAAACATTCCCGATATATCGGGAAACATGTTTTTCTCATATGGGTGAGATTTTTGACCCATCGGTTTATGGGATGGTTTTGGCCCATTGTTTTAATACCCACGGTTTTGTAAAATTGCTTAAGCAATTGTCTAATTATATGGTTTTATTAATATTGTGGGAATAATGTAACATTGCAGATTTGTTTTGAATTCGGTGTGAATTCGTAGAGTATGTTGAGCATAATTCCAAACAGATCTAGGTATTGTATTGAGAAAGCGGTGGCTTATAATAAAATTTTAGCAAGTGATTCTTGGTGGACGTAGCCTAAATTGGGTGAACCACATTAAATCTTGTCTCTTTTTGTAGGGTTATTTTATTCGCACTTTTATTTGAGATCTCTAATATTTTCTACATATCGGTTTCTATTGTTGCGATTTTGTGATGGATTTTTCCACATATTTTATCCCTTATTTCCCAACACTATAAATAGCGGAAGAACCTATGGTTTAAAAGACCAGAATTTCTAATCAGCATTCTTGTGTTCCATACTTTGAGTTGAAACCCTTGACATGTTTCAAAGCTAAGGAATTGAAAGGAGGAAGAGTTTGAGAGAACTTGGTATCAACGGTGCATTTTTTCTTACTTTTTTGTAGATCTTTGCATAAACTTTGTATTATCTCATATTTAAATTTAAAAATTCCTTTTTTTAAATTTTGTATTGTGATATATGTTTGTTTCATCTATGTGTATGAGACCAACTCTGTAAAATATTGGTTAGATTTCACATATTCTTTTCTTTCTTCCTAGATTTAATTATTCCCCCTTTTACAAATATTTATTTATAATTACTTGCTGTAGAATTTCCTAGCTATGGCTCATGAGCTTTGAAATTAAAGCAAAACCCATGAACAATTACTCAGATCCATAATTGATAGAAATATTTCATGGTAGCCTCACCAGTAAATGAGGGATATTTATCTCATGACTACCTAGGTTTTGAGTTGCACAAAAATCTAGCCAACACCCATTCACTCTCAACTTCCTTACACATATTTGTAACATACCCATGGTTCTTTGTACAAAATTTGTGTCTTTTTCCATATATAAAATTGTACTTATGCTTGACTTGTTATTTAAAACCCTATCTTTCTAATACGAGGGCGGTGAGGGTAATATTTAAAGTTTTTAATCTTATCCTTACATCCTTAGGATCAATAATATCTCTCAAGCATTTAATCACCCTATAGAACCTCTACCCACCCTCACAACTATGAAAATTCTATCTTATAATTCAAAGTATGGTCTATGTCACTTACATTGGAGAGTTCTGTCTTTCATTCCTTAACTCGATTCCACACTCACGAAATATGAAAGTTTGGTGATTATGAAATGAAAAAGATTGTCTTGACAACCTAAGAGAATCAACACATTGAATATTTCACTGAATCAACCTAGAACACATTATTTTTACTTCCCCGACTATTAATCAAACAAATTCAACGATACAAACTTAGAACAAAGCATTAAAAGTGTAACTCGTGGTTTCTTGTTTTGTTTGTTCTATGTTTTGGTCTTCTACATATTTCTTGATGTCTTTAGGTTCAATCCACAACTTTTTAGATCAATGTCTCACCTTCTTTCCTTATATTCTAAGTATGATTTATTTACCTCCAATATATCTTTCTTTTGAAACTTGACAATGCTTAGAAACTTGCTTGATCACTTATTCTTATTACCTTTCTCAATACATGCAACAATCAACTAATATAAAATACTCAAATTTCTCATCAAATATCTACTTCATCTAAAGATCTTTACCTTAAAGGAAAAATCAAATAAAATATAGAGTTTATTAATTTCCTTTTATCTTTGACACTAATAAGCTCTCTATCTTTCTCAATCAACTTACAATCCATAAATACTTTTACTCAAACATGATACAAGAATGCTTACTTTTGTAATATGAATGTCACCATTTTATTTTCTCAAGAGACTGCTAAAATTATTTCTTCATACTTCCGGACCTCTTGAAATTCCAAATTTCTCCTCCATGTACTCTCTCTTCTTGAAACACCTTCCCAATAACAATAAATAACTCTCCACCCTCAAATCCCATTCCCTTATGTTGAAGAAAAGGTAGTTAGATACTTAAAAAGATAATGAAGATGGCAATAGGTCATGATACCTAAAAACGGTTAAGAAATATTAATTTCTCTTCATGAGGACTATATGGACCTTTTACATTAGTATCCACCTCTACATTTCACATCCCATCTCTTCACATAGTATTTAGAGTTTAAATTTTAAAATCCCATTTTAGAAGGGAAATTACATAAGGGTTATCAATACCCACATGAAGACTATGTAACTACCTAGAAACACCTAGTAGACCTATAGAACTTCTATTCAACCCAAAAATATAAAGGAAATCCAAAATTTACTATAAACAAGATGATGCTCCCGCATCAAATCCTCCATCAAATCATATG
The DNA here is from genome assembly GCA_018340775.1 of Taxus wallichiana var. yunnanensis. Taxonomy (NCBI): domain Eukaryota; kingdom Viridiplantae; phylum Streptophyta; class Pinopsida; order Cupressales; family Taxaceae; genus Taxus; species Taxus wallichiana. Next base: position 370,189,010 of record CM031240.1, read on the forward strand.
AATCACCCTCCACCCAGAGCTCCCTTTTTCATCAATACATATAGACCAATAAATTTCTTTTGTATGGTAGGCTATGCTAATGTGGTAGAAAATGAGATCAAACATAGATTGCCTTAGTTTTAAGGGAAGAATTATATTAGTTGAGCCAAAAATCTCAAGTTTTTCAAAAATATCATGGATGATTATAAAGTTGAATCAGGAAAAAATTTAAGGGTCCCTCCAAAAAAAGCCTTAGAAAATATTTGGAGAATTTGAACAAATTATCTTTCGCATGAATGGAAAATATCAAGACATCACAAAATAACTATTTAATACTACCAGATGGTAGCTTTTTATATGCTACTAGTCGGTAGCATATTTTTATGCTACTACCGACAACATATAGTATGTTTGTCAGCTGCTAGTAACATAACAAATGCTACCAGCTGAAATTATTTTAATGCTACGAGGCTAAGATCATAACTCTATGTTTTCGATCCGTAATATAAAAATGTTGTCATCTGGTAGTAGTTTTTAAGCTATCGGTTGGCAACATAGTAAATGTTGTTGACCAATAGCAGAAAAATATGCTACTAACTAACTATATTTAGGAAAAAAATTTGAATTTCTATTTCTTGGTAATGGTGAATTCACCCCTATAATTATCTTATACCCAAAAACATTTTTCAAACTGGTCCTATCTTGTGCCCTAAATAATCGCCAATTTCCAATTTCAAAAAGCTGTAATATTCAGTAAATTAACAAATATTCACCACTAATATTTTCCTGTTGAGTTTGAAAATGTTTATGTTATATTGTTTATATATACATTAGAGGAAGATGATAGAGAGTGGTACAATTCCTTACCTACAAATTCAATTGACTCTTGGGATGAAATGAAGAATGCTTTTAGATTTCAATATGGTGATAGAAATGATCCCATGTTTCTTTCATCGAATTTGAAAACATTAAGAAGAATCCTAATGAGTGTGTACAAGATTTCAATACTAGGTTCAACAAGACTTTGACTAGATTACCAAATAATATAAGGCCCAATGATGAGTCTTGTTTAATTAAACACTATGATGCTTTTGAAAAAAAAGGAAAATTATTATTTGAGATACAAGGCCCTTCAAACTCGAGGTGAGATTTTTCTATGGAAATCTAGATAGATAATAATGTAAAAGTAGTTGGGAAGCCTCCCAGAAGAGAAGGTGTAAAGTTGGTGAACCCAAAATAGTCACAAGAAGGTAAATATGTGGATTTAGAAGAGGTGGTTAAAACCTTGGCTAGGGTAGTAAAGGATATCTCATACAAACTTACTAGAGTAGAACAAGGGTTAACCTCAAATTCTCAATCTCAATATCAAGCCCCTAGACATCATAGATTTGGGAATCATACCAAACTTGAGACCATGGGTTAAGGATAGAGGAAAGGGACCTATGGGTTCACTTAATAAACAAAATGCTTTTCGAGATAACAAAACAATCCCTTATCCTTTAATGGGGAGATTTTATACAATAAATGAAGAACACACTATTGATTGGTGTGATAAATGTATGTTGCCTAAACCTTCTTGTGAGTAGCCTGCTAAAAATGATGATGATGATGAAGCTAATTTTGGTGATATGTTTATGATGGAATTTCCAAATCATTCAATACAAGGGGCCACTTCTATTGACCTCCTATATGCTAAAAATGTGGAAGAAGTTTGGGCTTGCACCAATCAGGTATTTTCCCTCCCTTATATATTTAATGATGATGTTGATATGGATCAATCATTTGAGCTCCCAAATCATGAATTGGTGGAATTACGTAGGATTCCATAACACATAAGAAGGGAATTTGACTATTTGGGGCTGAAATAGGATGTGGTTGTCAAAGAAAAGGGTGCAAGTAATATTCTGACTCCTCCTACTATTGCTAAGGATGAAATGAAAATAGCAAAAAAGCATTAAAAATACCTAGAAGTGTATCTCGAGTACTTCTTTGGAAAAATAATGATTGGATGTGGATCCTTTCTTCACCACTCTTATTATTAATGAATGAATTCTCGATAATTACATGTTTGATTCAAGGTCTTCTTGTAACATCATGCCATTAGAAGTCACAAACGAGTTGAAAATCAAGATAACAACTACTTTTGGGAAGTTTTTTTCCATGGATTCTAGAGAGGTGTCAGTAGTTGGTTATGTCAAAAGGTATGTTAGTACATATTTCTCCTTATCCTGGAAAATATTTAACTATGAATGTGGTTATAGTTGACTCCCTACTAAATGGGGCATGTTGTTATCAAGAAAATGGGTTGCCACAAAAAGGAAAATATCTAATGGACATGTATTTTACTTCCATGCCCTTGGAAGGTAAGATAGTCAAGATACATAGAGATGGTAAAATGGTGTACCTTATTAAAAACCCTTTAAATACTTTTATGAAGTATTATTTATTGACACAGACTTAGGTAACTTTATAGGTTGTGCTGATTTTGAAGATCGATTTTGGATATAAATGAACAAGTTGAAGATGTTAGTGTCCCATGCACTATCAATTGTTATAGAGAATTCTCTAATATTGGAAATGGATATGGAGTGATATTGATTTACCCAAACCATTGTTATTTCAATTTATCCTTCAATTTGAAATTTGAATGTACCAACAATATAGTTGAATATGAAGAAATTCTCCTTGGTGTGAGAGTTGCGTGGAGACATGGGATTAAAGATCTCATTTTCAAAGGATATTCTAAGTTAATTGTGAGACAGGCTAGAAAAATGTATGCAATAAAAAAACAAGAGGTTAAAACAATATAAGCATGTAGTCTGGGATCTCATTGAATTATTTGATTCTTTTAATCTCCTCTACTGTGAGAAAAGTCAAAATTTAACAATTGACAAATTGGATTTTATATATTCTCAGTATGAAAACAAAGCAATATAGCCATATTGCAATTATGAGGTAGAAGTGTTGGTTAGGCCCTCAATCCTTGATAAAATTTAACATTGGAAGGTTTTTTAAGATGATGCTCAGATCCAAAGGTTCTTGAATTGCAGAGATGAGTTTACCAATCAACTCATTGACCTTGAACCTATGGTGGTGTTATGTGAAGGAAAGGAAACCCTCTTTGGGAAGGATGTAATTTAGTTGAAAAAAAACACTATCCCTAGAGGACTTGTTAGCCTTGAATCAAATTTTGATAGTGTAGATAGATTTATGAGAAAGCCTATCCATGTACCTGGACATGTTGTTGAATGCAATTTGGGAACTTCCCACAATACAATAAAATTTTGGTTAGGAAGCAACATGAATAAAGAAGAAATATAATCTTATACCAAACTATTGAGAAAGTATCAAGATTTTCTTGCATGGTCTTATTCGAGCTAAAGGATTATAGGAAGATTTGTTTCAACATGAGACATATTTAGAACCTCATACCAATCCTCTTAGGTAGAATAAAATACCTATCAACCCCATCCTTGCAACTAAGATGCAAGAGGAGTTAACAAAGTTGAGAGATGGTGGGATAATCCAACCCACTAGGTACTCCTCATGGGTGGAAAACTTGGTACCAGTTAGAAAAAATAATGGGGATATTAGGATTTGTGTGGATTTTAGGAATTAAAACAAAGTATAACTAAAATATAATAACCCATTACTGAGCATAGATAATATGATACAAAAGGTAATATGATCTAAGTTATTATCCACATTAGATGGCTTCTCAGGTTAAAACCAGGTACTGGTGAAAAATCAGAATAATTCAAGACTTATTTTACCACCCCTTGGGGAAAATATGGATATGTGAGGATTTCTTTATGATTAATGAATGTAGGATAAAATTTTCAAAGATCTGTGGATGTGGCTTTCTTTTTTATCAATGATTTCATTACAATTTATCAAGATGATATAGTTGTCTTCTCTAAAATTAGGGTGACCATTTAGAGCACTTTGAATGGTACAGCCCTTATTATTGAATGTAACTAGGGTAATCCTAAATTAAATGTTGTGGGTTTCCCAAATAAGATGGGGATCACATAGGGAAACTCTAATGAACCTATGGAAAAATGTTTGTAGGGGGTACAAGGGAGGAAATCACGGTGATGAGGGGAAAGGAGGGACATTAGGAAATGGAGGTTACTACTGTGAGTAGAATAATTAGATATTTTACATCTAGTAATTTGAGTAGTTCAACATTCAATATAGATTAAAGCACAATTAAGTTCATGGTACAAATTAATTTAGAATTTTTTTATTAGATTCATCTATCGAGGATGTAAAGTTCCTCTCCAACACTATACTTGTAAAGTGCATAAAAGAGAGAAGTCAAGGAATATAAGTAAAGGAAAATGGAATAAATGTATCCTTTGTTTCATGTGTATTGGTGATAAAATCTCAACAACATATCACAATCCACTATTTATACAAAGTACAAATTTGTCAAGATCCTTTGGAATGGAGAAGCCATCCAAATTTAAAGCAATGTGATTTGACTCTTCACCTACCCCCACGTGACTCTTTGTGGTCTCATTCAATTTATGAATTTTTCATCTTCCTAGGAAGTAGGTAATAAGATATTTTTATAAATTAAAGGGACTTTTATAGTACAATGTAACTTTATAAAGTCGCTTAAGTGAATGAGACAAAATACAATGATAACTTCCAATAAAGAATTATAAAGGGGAAGAAAGAAGAAGGAGAAAGAGAAAAAAAAGGATAGGTTGTCACATCTAATGAAGAGGCTCCCTGTGATGAAGAACTTACCAATGATGATCACAATCTCCTCCTTTCGCATCATGTATAGACCCCTCGGGTTGCCGAATGAGTGTTTAGAAACATTGTTGAGAGATCCCCCAATTTAAGATCAAGATAACCATAAGAATTACTTGTGATGATTCCATCGATGATCAATTGATCAACTCCCTTATCCAACCGAGTTCATTGAGGTCACTTGGGATCAGTCTAACTAGCTCATTGATCTTTTGAAAACTTGTTTGGTTTACCAACTCATCTCACTTGTAATCTAACTAGCTCACCCAACTTGCTTAACTGGCTCACTAGCCTATGAATCTTCCTAGAAAAGATGATTCCATTACATATCCACCGCCAAAACCATCCCAAATCAAACTTACTACTTCCAACTCAACTCAACTTAATTTAATCCACCCAACTAGCCAACTATCTTATTGCAACCAACTCACAAAACTCAACAACCTCAAATTTGTCATCTCAATCTTATCACTTCAACCAACTCATCTTGATGAGGTGATGATGTTTTCAATCTCATATGATAATCATGATGACTTATTCTGATGAATCAATGGATTCCTTGACACTCTTTGAATTTTGTATATCTACTCGGTTGTCTTGACATTCATCTATCATGTTTTACTATTTTTTCAGGCATAACTTGGACCAAGAAGATGTTTCCAAGACCCATATGGAGGCTTCATTTATCTGTTTAAGCTATGATATTATTTTTTAACCATGTGAAGAGTTCAAAAAGTGGAAAGATGAGTGAAGATGGGGCCATTTGTAACTTTCTACACCCAAAATAGATATTTTCTATTTTTAGCAGGTATTCGGTTAGAAAAATTTACTAAGATCACATGGAACACTGAGGCACACAAGTGGCATGTGTGAACTCATGCAAAAGATAGATGAAGAGGTACAGGCTAAGAATTTATAGTCTCAAGACTTAGACAATTTTTCATATATGGGATAAAATAGAAAGAATGAGATAGAGTGTAGATCACGTGAAGGGAAAAAGTAAGAACACTTTTTTGGAGCTCAAAATTGCACCCTACACTAATTCATAGAAAACTCAGGATTTTGAGGAAACATGGGATTGTCTCTTAGTTGTGGGACCTACAAACTAAGACAGACCTCTGGAGAAAGTCATCTTCCTTGACTGATTCCTAATGCTAACACTACTCCTAAAATTGAAACCATTTCCTAAACTATCATGCCAAAGAACCATGAATAGAAGGAGATGCGTAAAAGGGGAAACCCTAAGCTAAAAGGGATGACAATAGCACCAGGAAAAGGTTCGATCACTCTCGATAAGCTCACAAAGAAATACAAAAATGTGTGAGAGAGGGTGAACAAGTGTGCCACAGACAAGAACCACATAGTCCATGCATTCCTGTGTGAACACCACATGAAATGGATTATGTAAGTTAAGAAAACACACGACCTACCAGAAATGTAGATATAGAAGCAAGGAAAAATTAAAACATGACACTAGGGCGGAGAGATAGCCACAAAACGTTATTTTATTCATGAAAAGATGCACCATCATTTACATTCATGGCAGAAGGTGAAAATAGATTGCAGAGACCAAACAAAAGAAGTGAAACTCGTGGAAAGCCAACCACCATTTTGGCATGGTATTATTACAATAAAGAGGATCTCTCTTTTTAGCAGAACTCTTACATTTATGGAAAAATAAGGAGAGAAAAAGGGGAGAAAGAGAGGGAAACTTGAACTCAAATTTCCAACCACCAATAGCAATCATTAAATTCTCTAAAGAATTTTGGCACTTGTGATTGTCCACTACAACACACCTTCTTCCTTATGGGGCACCCATACTTTTGCATTAAATGTTGGTATTTGTGACACATAGAACCACACCTTTTACGTGTTGGATAATTCTTCCACCTTTACATGTACCTTTCCATTGATATAAGGTTTGTATAAATTGGATCATCATATCAGAAGTTATGGCGATTTTAATCTCGCACAAAAAATTGTCTTTTTCCTTTGATACGTGGCTCTCTCCTTTTAGTCTTATGTGGTTTTTACATCCACAGATCTTTATTATGTTCCACAACCTTCTCCTATTTTTCCTTAATCCTCCGTTTTTCCGAAAATATCTACGAAATGTTAGTCCCGTAGCTTTGTTTAATTTATTATGTCTTGACCGAAACTTCTTTTAATTCAATGACTTTATCTCCTTATTTGTGAATTTTTTTCTTCATCTATTGCATGCTAAAATGCTTCCGCAGCTTCATCAATTGCACTATTTTGACACATAGCCTCTACTAGTGTGGCACTACTTTTGAATCATCACCTGTGGTTCCTATTCTTCAATCTATGGCCCTCTATTTTGAATATTTTGCTTGTTCATACTTCGGTGGCATATCATCTTTGGTCGTGACATACTATGATTCTTTACGGCCTTTATTCCAATTCCATGGAAATCCAATTTTTTCTATTTTTGTAGTGGTATAAAAATAGACAACAAACTTGAAGGAAAAATAAGAGCTATTTTTGGGATAAAGTGAAGATGAACGGTCATGCATGTATCGGGCTAATAATAGGATTAAACCATAGTTTATTTATTGGATTAATCTATTATTAGGCTTGTAGAAAAGCATGGATGTTTTATAGTTTCTTTCTTATCCATGCATGACTATTTTTGAGCATGCATTCTATTTTGAGAAAACATAGGGGGTTAGGGGAAAGTTCCCACCCCTATATATATTATATGTAATCCATTTTATTAGACACATTTTGGCACAATAGAATTATTCCACTATGATGTTCTTGCGTGTATGGCTATGTGATGGGAATTTTTATGTATTCATCTTATGATATGTAATAATTTATTTATTAATGGATCAATGACGATGGATTTTGGTGATTGATGTGTTTGAATAGGGTGATTACATGGTCCAATTTATCTGATCTATTATGTTTCCTTATTGCATGTGTTCCTTATGATAAGTGTAATGATCTAGTCTTGAATGTATGCTTGGTATTAGTAATCATGAATATGCATACTAACATCTTGATAAGCCATTGTAAAGGAGGGACCTGGTAGCTTCATGTGATTTAGGTGAGCATTCATTTCTAGTTGAATGAAGTGCCAACACACATAACAATTAGGTGAAATAAATAAGGACTACATTTTTATTTCGTTAAGGGCCTCTGTTCAAACTTTTACGTCGGGATGTTGCATGTAAATGGCATATCAATTAACTCTTGAGAGCATTGAAAGTTAGGTTGAAAATGGACAAGATAAGTTTTCTTAGAGGTACAACATGAGACTTTCTTTCAATTTGGAAGAAAATATCTATAATTCACTCTATGATACATTCTTGACTTATTTCTAGTATAATTGTAAGTGTGGCTAGAAGCATATGATTTAGGAAAGAGTTGGAGTTATAGGCCAAAGCTTTGGATGCAGGAAGATTACCATACATTATTTGATGTTGATGTGGATTGGACTAGAGTTGTAGATCACTTTGGTGGGTTAGTGTGTTACACAATTACACATTGGAGTAGGCTATTTGAACATACTTTTTCTAAAGGAAGCTATGTTTAGATTATTGTGAAAACCGAGAGGATCATATTTATGCGTTATGCCCTTGGAAATTAAGATCTTGATGATAGAGAAATATTTAGAGATTCATCCTATGGATTGCTAAATCCCAATTCCGCATAGTGGTAGGAGCAAGTGTGGTAAAAATATGGTAGGCCTAGTGGTAGAAAGGTAGAGAGAGGATAAATGGATCAAGTATAATGAAGCTCGAGAGAGGGAAATAGTGCACACATGAGAGGTTGTAGAAGTAATGGAATTAAGGAGAATGATGGCTTGTGAAGGTTTTAAAGCTCTCATGGAAGATGAGGAACAACAACATCAGGTACCTCCAACATTGGGGAAGTGCAATAGAGAATCTACTTAGACTTTATATTTGAGCACATAAAAGGAAATATTGAGGACCGCAAACATGCATCTAAACCAACCTAGCCACCTATCCCTTGTACATTGTGTTCCAATTCCAAAAGTATTAATTGAAAATTAAGATAGTATAGGTAATCAAATAGCTATGAGTAGATATCATTTTTAATTGAATTCAAAAGTGGATCGGACTATAAAAATTGTCCGTACAAACAATGTCATTTATTAGAGATCTTATTCGAGTTTTGTTTTCAGTGAGCATCATGAGGACAGAGTGTGGGTGCACTGAATATTAGAAGTAAGTCTAGGAGTATTGCGACTTTAGAGACCATGGGATTTCAGTTCAACACTATAGTTGGAATGTAATGAAGTACATCAACTCGGTCCTCTACCCATTGCGGGGAGATCGGGAGGATCAATATCACGTGGATCGAGGGATATGATGGGTAAGGTCCACACCCATAGTAACAATCTCAACAACCCCTCCAACCACAATAGACACCTCAAGTATTTTATGAGATGACTCTCAACTTTCTAGAATATAGAGGAATTGAAGATGTAGTGGAGCATGTGCACAAATGTGAGATAATATGACATGCAAAAGGAATTATAGCTTGAGGAAAAAGACAAGTCAGTTTCTTACTAGTCTTAAAGAGTGTGCACATATTTTTATAGGAAATATGATCTGCATCATACTATAATGAATTATGATGATTTGTTCTCGAATTTTTAGGTGAGTTTCATATTCTAGAGTTCAAACGGAAGAGTATCAGCAAGCTCAAGGATATCAAGTAGGGCCTATCTCGAGAGCATAAGGTATTATGATGCACCTTTCAAAAATTTGTTTTCAAATTTGTCTTATGATATCCATCCCGATCAACATGCACGGTGGTTTTTAGGAGGGCTTCACCTCTATTCTTTAGAGCTTTAAATCATAAGACTTAAGTGGATCTGTGTGAGTCTTAGGAGGTAGCTTTGCATGCTGAGGTAGTTAGAAGTGTTGACACTAGAGTAAGCCCATTTTGGAAGCACATGATTGTAGCCATAGTAAAGTAGCTAGATAATTTTTCATCCGAATCAGCTCATTAGACACACAATGCAATATGGTCCACAAATTGTGAGGTTGAAGGACATACTAAAAATAATTTCATCGAAAGTCATGTGTGTGTTATTATTAGATTGCAAGGTTTTTCACATCAACCATGATGTTCATTATTGTCGTCTTTATTAGAGTGCTATTCAGAAGAAATTGTCCATGCGATGTAAGATTTATAGGTCCCATACTCATGAAATTGCTGATTCTGCAGATTGATTGATCATTTTCACGAATCCATTGAGACAAGATGGCACTAAACTAGTGTGGAAATTGGATTAAAGGAACATGAAGGTTGGAATAATGAAAGGCACACCAATGGAAATAATGAAGTGCAAGATTCTGAGGATGATATCGAGGTTGCGGTTGCAGTCACGATGGTGGTAGAGGTAGATTCATACATAAAACTTGTTATTCTTTTTTATCTCTTGATCATTATTAGTTTGATTCCCCTTAGAATAAAACTTTCTCATGGTGTATTAAGTAACATAAGTTAGAGGAATGTCGTATTTGTATGATCACATGAGTAAGAATAAGAAGCAATAAAAGGGAACTGGGATGAGCAAGATACATCATGTCGTTGCTAATCAATGGCTACCTAAAAATACACTTGATCCAAAGTTAAAAACTGTGATGGTTACAACATGCACCGAGTTTTCTCACACATGCAAGAAAGCCTTTGAAGGTTAAAACTATAATTATAATGGAGGAGGTGATACATACTAAGTATCCAAATGTTGTGCACTAGAAGGAAGTATATAAGGAAACCATGGGAGTTATCAGCAAACTGTATGGAGAAATATAGTGCTGGAATTATAAAGCACATGAGATTAAATGATTAAAGAAGGTTGATCTCCCTCATAAGGATGTGGTTGACTTGAAAGAGGTGTGTAGAATGTTGCAACAGGAGAACATCATTTCTTTTTTAGGGGAATGGTTATGAGAAAATGTACCACACATTGGGTCTTAGGGAAAGAGGAAGATACTTCACACGAATCTACAACATTATAATCATGAGTTTAAGGAGATTACACTATATGTTGTAATTGATGGGTTGTTTTTGCATAACATACTAATTGATATTGGCGCTAAAGTGAATGTGTTAACTATGGATGCATGGAATCGGATGGGTAGCCTAACATTGTAGTCATCTTTACATGTTTTGTATATGGAAAATAATACTAGGGAGATGCCTATTAGGTGCTTGAAGGATGCTTCTATTACCATTCAAGAAGCCAAGTTTATTAGATACTTTTAGGTATTGGAGCTTACAGTAAAAACTTTGACATTACTTGGACAACCCTAGTGTTATGGGAGTAATGTTGATCTACAATTTAACAAAAGGTACATATGTTTTGAGAATGAAGAAGAGTACATGATAATACACCTATAGGGTATGAATGCATATCCTTAAGTTTATCCCTTCAATGATCGCTGATAGACTATGCATCCTCCTTTGAAGGATTCTTTCTTTACATGGCTCAAGAACCTTTCAATCCCGGATGGCATGTACATAAATTCTATTTAGGGCTTGTTCACTCAAAGGCTCAACATAGGGCACAAATTTGTGATCTATTAAAAGGATAATAACTCTTTCCTCCTTGTTTTCAAAGATGATATAACCCTTGTCGAACCGAAGATCAACATTATTTGCATAGCACCAAGGATGCCCAAATAAAGATGGGAAGCTATCTAACTCTATCATTGCTAGAACCTAAAAATATCCAATGAACTTGGCTCCTTACATCATAATGGATGCATCCTTTAAAAATCTAATGGGAGTGGCATTATTCGATTAGCAATGAACAATACATTAGAGGATGATTGTAATGGAGGACTCCCCATTTGTAACCATGCATCTAAGGTAAGAAAATTGACTTCCATGCCTGTATCAATCAGTATATTACTCAATAGCCACTGTCCATGACAACATTGAGTGATTTCCTTATCATAATCTAGGCTATGAGGGGGAAGATTTGTTAGGAAATAAAAGATAAAATATGTGGAATAATTCCTCACAGAATCACAATAGTAGAAAATAATATGAAGAAAATATTACAGATCTCAAATAAAATTGTAGAAAAAATAACACAACACAAAGAGACAAGATTTAACGCGATTCACCCAATTTGGGCTACATCCACTAAGAATAAATTTCTCGGATTTTATTACAAGCCACCACTCTCTCAATACAATACCCACATCTGTTTAGAGCTATGCTCAACAAACTCTCTGAGGTAATTCACACCCAAATTCAAAACGCATCTCGCAATGTTACATTATACCTACAATATGCACAAAACCATATAAATAGACAACTACTTAAGCAGTTTTACAAAACCATGGTTATCAAAACCATGGCCCAAAACTGTTCCATAAACCTATGGGTTAAAAATCTTGCCCATATGAGAAAATCACATTTCCTGGTATATCAAGCATGTTTTAAGGCCAAATTTCTTTTTCCTGGTGAGACAAATGTGGAAAGTGTACAGTACTCTTAGTGTATAGTCTTCAACACTTTCTCACGTGAAAACAGGCTCCACAACCTAACAAAATTTACATGCAAGATCTACAGTCCAATCTCAATACTTACGCAAGGAGTGTTTTCTTTTAACCAATTCCCCAAGAGTGGAAGCATATTCTCCTGGTACAATAACTTACAAACTTCTCTTAAGTCATCCATATCATTTTGGACCATTTATGATACTTTATTTTCTCCATATTTTGTGATTCTTGCTTTAAATATTGTATTTCACCCTAAAGATTCCGACTACCACTATGGTTTCTTGGTAAAATTCCTTTTGATGAGCGGGATCTAGCTACCGTGTATGTAGAACCTCCTCCTTAGTGATGGTAGGCTTCTATTATAATACTTCTCCGGAGTGTTCCGCCTAAGCATGGGTTGTGATATTTACGTGAAATTCCTTAGAATCTACTTCCAACCTAGGAATCCACTAATTTTCCATAGTGCGTTGTATCCTAACCATCCCTACACCTTTCTTTTCTTGTTTATGTTTCTTGCTAAGATGATCATATAAGTCTGGGCATTCCTCATAACTATGATTCTTTCCACAAACAAAAATGTAACATCTCGAGGACATTCATGCTTGTAGTGTTCAAGAGATCCACATGTATAACATGTCCCATGAGAGAACTCACTTCTTCCACCACCATAGCCTCATCCTCCAAATCCACCATGGTATCCTCGACCTCTACCATGACCGCCTTCAAAATTCCCTTCATTCTGATCATAGCGTGCTTGATTGTGATCCCAATCCTGATGCTCATTCTTTCCTTTAGATTTATCTGAAACTCATGTCTATCATACACCAATATCTATAGCATCATGGATCTGACCAATTAGCAAACAATCTTCCATGTCATAAGTCATGGACCTACAAATTTTACGATAGCTTGAAACGTTCTTCCTTTTAACACATTGTAGTAATGGGCAATGACTAGAATCATGGTTTAAATGGCATATCTCATAATGCAAAAAAATGAGCGCACTGATCTATAGGGAAAACTATCCTTTGTGTGACCTTCCACTTCGCAATCTATGCACCAAATTCTTGTGCGCATCTCATGTGCTAAATTTTCTAATATTTTTTCCAACTTTTTTGCCATAGCTGTGATCTGTGCTTCTAAAAATAGGCTCACCCTAGTGTCTATACTTCCAACTACCTCAGCATGTAAATCTTCTTCAAGTGCTTAATGTGGATCATTGTATATCTTATGTGATAACACCCTTCTAAAAGGTGTAATCGGGCTTCCAAAAACCATTGTGCATGTTGTCTTGCATGAATATCATAAGAAAACTTAGATAACAACATTTTGAAATGGACATCATACTATCCAACACTCTCATTAGTTGTTTTCTTAATATCCTTGAGTGCACTTATACTCTTCTACTCAAACTCGGGGATGTGAAACTCTTTAAAGAAAGCATCTTTTAAAGCTATATAGTCTACGTAAGTCCGATCAGGGTAAAACTTTCTATACCGGCTTGTGTGTGTGCCCTTGTAACGTAGTAAAAATTTTACTTTCCCTATGCTCGAAGCCATGATTTTTTTTTGTGCCACAGTATTTCACACATATGCACATATTTAGCAAAGCATCTTCTATGTACCTATACTCTAGAAGACAAAGAGACATCTCTATGTAAATATTATAGGGTTGGTGTGGACCTTGCCCACCTTATCATGAACCTCTTATGTTTCCTTAGCATCTAGAACCTATAGATCCATTGGAAATAGAGCCACCTATACCTCCTTATTCCAAACCTAAAGCTAGAGTTGGACTAGAGGTTGTACTTCCCCGTGTCCTAATAGTATACTTGAACCTGTACCCCAATGGTCTACAAAGCATTACTACTCCCTTAAGAGAGTTCGAAAATATTTGCGCATGAATTTTGTGTAGATGATACACCTAAAACAATACTTCCATATAAAAATGAATTTGTTTCCGCTTCCATTTTTGTGTCTCTTATAAGACTCACTCCTGCTTGCCCATTGCTTGAATTAACTTGCTGACTATTTGTTATACTAGATGCTAGAAAACCAAGCACAAGGGAAAGGTTGACAAGTTGATTCAGATGCATGCCCGTGGCCCACGAAGTTTCTAGTGACATGCTTCTACATGAGGCCAAGGACAGACTCTGTCATGCTTTCCCAAATGGGGGAGTTATCGAGGCTCGAGTTCCATGTCTTTTGTGTCAACTTCAACTCATTCTCAAACCATATTTCTCTATAATGCCATTTTCTCTACAACCTTCTACTACTTCTCTATCTCCTTCTCATATGCCTCATTATACTTAAGCCTCCTTTCCTCTCTCTACCTCTCTGCCACTAGGTATTCCATCTTTCACACAACCTGCTCCTTTCACCATGCGTGGTGGGTTTTAGTTAGTCATTTATTTTCTCTCCAAATTAAAAGTTACAATCATGATCTTGATCACCAATGGAATGCCCTACGGGTAAATTCCTCGGTGATGTCATACAACCTGGAATTCAGCTACCTATGGGCATGAATAAGTGTAAATTGAGTACTCCAAGATATAACTATTGAAAACACCATGGAACCATGTATCCACAACATGAGTCCAAATCAAATCAACATCATAAAGGGTCAAAAATTCTTCCTCCTTCCAAAAAAGTGTTAGATACTTCCAATTCCATTAAGATGAATAAGCAATCAGCCACTCATACAATTATACTAGAAAGATAGCGAATAAGCTCTCATATAAACTTTCATACATATTCTATTCCACCCATACACATGTGTCAAAATAAGATTCGGTGCTAAACCTCCATGCATTTCATTCTTCTAAATATTTTATCCACTCCTCAACACTTGGTAGAGTCAACCGGTATGTATTCATTGTGAACCATCATAAAAAAACAAATTAAAAAGAGGTCTCGGTAAGCAGAACCAATGATGCACCTAGAATTCACTAGTAAAAGTTGAGGTGTGCTAGCACATCACTCGGCCTAGACCTGAACACTCTTTGAAAGTGCACAAAGTACCATGCCCTCTCAGGGTTACTATTGTAGGATGTTAGCATGATGAATACTTGAATCATTTCGATCTATGGCTATTGCATCATTCTATAGTACATATTCAGATCTAGATCTAGAGAATAATAGACTTAAAAGATAACCATGATGAAATCAAACATGTAAGAACCAATTATACTTAGGTTTTTACACTTTGATTCAGCTAACACATTCCATTGCATTTAAACATGATAATTACACATAAGCATATTACAATAGATAACACCATAGTCTATGCACGCATCAGATTTGGTAGCATAACCTCACAATAACTCAGTCCTCACATCCTCTCTTATGCTACACAGTTCACTTCATATTTATAAGGGTGGGGACTTTCCCTTCACCACTTATCTAATCCTAAAATAGGTTGCATGCTATTATTAGCCATGTGCCTTTACAAAAATAGCCACACATGCAAGTGTGCTAATGATATACTTCTTCTAGTTAACTATCAGTTCGCAACTCTATTTTTTAGCCCATATCTATGCAAAGTGCTTCATAGTCAATCCTCTAAAAATATCCAATGCATGTCGTACAAATCTCTAACTTGTTTTTTATTCCGCATGTGATGTTCCAAAAATAGATCCTCATCGTGAAAACGGCTAAGTCCGAATCTGTCTTTGTTCCCAGAGCGTGATTCCTTTCCGATCCTTCCATGATTTTTTATGTGCTCTACTCTTCCTACATGAACCTTATGTATGTTCTTTGCTATGTTCCATACTTTAACTGATCAACACTATACTTGGTAAAAGGAAAATATATTTAAAACAAGTTTAATGTAACATCCTTATTTTAATACTTCATTAATAGGGGGGAACTTTGTTTTTCTTTACTTTACTTTACTTTATTTTACTTACTTTACGCTTCTTGATCTAAATACCCATATATTTAAATCCAACATAAATCTTAATGTCCACTATTCCAAATTCACATAATTAAAAATAGATAGTCATTTCGGGTCCACTTAATCACCCATAGTCATCATAAGATGACATCGACACAAGGCTATACTACTATCACTAACTAGTGTATAACAGAGACCTGGATCCAAAGTTTTGTGAAAGTAATGCTTAAAGGAGATAGAAGATATTTTTTCCTTAGGGGTTGCTCCAAAATAACCAAGTAATAAATTACATCATTGATTGAGTACAGCATAGTAACAACTAAGCTGCAAAAGTCCGTTGAATTCCATTAAGTGAAACATCATAGCTTATCAAGTTCATTAATTCATTATTTCGCAGCTTGTTGATTCTTCCTTATTAATTCTTATTGTGAGGTAATGTGCCTAACGATCATTTTGGATTCGAACTGATTTTTTCCTTAAGCAAGGTTCGTAATGTTTAATTCATTTATGGGAAGGATTTCAGATTCATGCCTACATTATACTTAATTATTGAAACATTCATTTCCATAAAAATAGGTAAGTTTCATGTTTGCATTTCATTGTATTTATCGTAGTACAAGAACCCCATAGTATCATTACATATTTATATTTCTCTATAGAAATATTTACCTTTCCATTCCAAATCGATCAAAGTATGTTTCTTGGTTATAAAATATACTTATCCCATTAATTGGAAAACATAAGACATTCAAAAACTTAACTTAACATTCATGAACTTTAGAATTTACTAGCCTTCCAATTTAACAATTACTATAATATGATAGTATTATCTTATCTCAACTTTAAATAATTACTAAGTTTATCTCAATTGTTTATTTAATATAAGTCACATAAATAAGGATATCATCTAACATATGTAAACTTTCATAGTTAGGGTAAAACTTATTCATTATCACTAGGTAAACCTAATCCATATAGTCCTAGCAGTTTGCCATAGTTCATAATTTACTTAGGTTCTCATCCAGAATAGCTTACTCAAACTTCAAGTACATAATAATCCATTAGTTAGTAGTTAAATTTAATATACAAGGAAACCCAAGAAAAACTTTATTTCAATAAGCTTAGTTACTAGGTATATAGCTTAAGTCATTTATTGATTATTCCTTGAAGGCTTGTTCCTTCTAGTATATTTTTATTCATTATAACAAGCAAACCAAGAAAAATTGGTCCATAATGTTTATACCAACCATACAAGTAACTTTATTTAACAAACGTTTAATCTTATTAATATGATAACTTACATGTAATATCTATCTTAGGTTAGAAACATGTTATATAAACCATGTAGTCCTATAGTTTCCTTATACTCGTGCTCTATATCATAGTAACTTTCATATAAGGCCTACTCTATTAATAAAAATTAATAAATGAAATCATTATTTCCATTGAGATATAACCTATCGAATTTGAACAACTTTATTTCTTTCCGAATAAGATATCAAATCAAGTTAATCGAGATAGATTAACCCTTCATTTCAACTATTTACGGTGATGGCCAAAGGCCTCAATCATTATTATATAGAAGTAATTCAACTATAAATATAGAAATCAGTTATTTCCTTTAAATTTCTTCAATCAAAAGAATAAATGCAACTTTATACATCTTCCTTCTTTTATCTTTCATGAATTCCATCTGTAAAATTGTTAGCATGAGTCAATTCACATGAACTGAGCATGATAAGTACTAACCATTTAGAACAACATACTCTACATAATAATTTCATAAAAGAAACACCGCTTTAACTTTAAATTATCCTAAGGTTCAAAAGAATAAACACAATCTCTTGATAATGGCATAATAACTTCGTACAAGAAACCATTAAGAGAAGACATGTAACCACGGGAAGATATGCAAGTATTTCAAACATTTATAGGTTAAGCCATACCAAGTAATTTAAAATAAGTATAATTGATCCTAATAAATTATGTAGTTAAAGGTGCAAGAATAACATGGTTTTAGTTTTATAAGCCCCTAATTATCTCGACTACAATCATTTATCTTGCTTTATTAAGTTTATATAGCATAATTAAATTCAATATAGATAAAAATTCAAATAGCAACATACAAGTTATGGACTTATTGAAGATAAAAGGTATAAGATTTACTAATATGATAGTCATGTAAGTTCATATTTACATGGTTGATATTTTACATCTTGTTAAATAAGGTTAAACAAATTCTTTTAAAAAAATCATTGTAAAAAAAGCTATATAAAGCCAATCATGTAACCTTATTATAGTCAAGTATTACCACTTAATAGTACTAAAAACAAGATTTCTACCCAAAAATTCCTAAGAAATACATCCACTTCAAGGAAGGGAATTGGTTTAGAATGAAGACATTCATGCCTAGTTTGACAAGAAGCCATAAGATACAAATAATTAAATTATACACAATTCAACTTAAGTGACCAATCAAATCAACAAACCATCCAAAATGAATGCGGTGAAGGGTACAGGTGAAACATAACATCTCATAGTCCTTAAGAGCACCGAGTTAAAATAATTAAATAATTCGAGTGAGAATTTGAGTTGAACTCAAACTTCACCAATTCTTAAAACCTATATCCTAACATTGAATCAATCCATCGCAAATGGATCCATTTTATTAAAGTTTTAGAGCTAATAATGCAAATGAAATGAAGTAAAAACTTCACTCAAACTCAAACAATACTCAAGATACTTAAAGGATATGTTACCACTTAATTAACAAATCATTCATAGTTGAAGGATTCCACGATGGAGTTATGGCCTCTATGAGGGAGTCTATTAAAGATTCAAAACACAAACACCCCGAAAGGAATCAACTTAGTTCTTGAGCCTAAAGAATATAAGGTTGTATTACAAACACATTGTCGATAAAAAAATGCCAAACCCTTACCAAGTCAAACAATGATAGGAAAATGTAGGAAACCATTAACATAGCAGGGTCGAATAACAACCAAAATCCAATATCCAAACTACTTGAGCTTAACAACAATTGTTAAATGTAAAAACAAAATTAATCCCTATTATAAATGTTTAAAATGTTTACAATGTTTTGCCCCTACAAGGAAGCCTAAAAATAACACCCAAAAAGGCAAGTGAAACCAGAATATACCATATGCACTCCATTACTAGGTATTTAGACTTTCAATTCACAATTTCATTTCCCAACATAAATGGGTATCAAAAAAGCAAACAACATTGCTATGGAAGGAACGAGAAAAAAATTGAAGCAGGAATTCCTATTACAAATACAACCCAAAATCACCATTCTTGAAGCCATATAAGTCACAAAAAGAATACACGTCTAGAAAAGATTATACCTGAAATACGATCATAAACAAATTAATAATCCATTATAAAACCTTATAATCGAATAATGATACAAAACATCAACTCAGAATCGGAGAGAACAATTCCATTCAAGAGAAGATTTATTTTCATGAAATAATTAAATAGAGACTATTATTTTATGGAGTTAGAGCCTATCATGGCTGGTAGTGTCTCTATCTTCTTTCCAAATTCTTTAGAAGAAGCTTGATTCCAATTTGAATGAAAACCTGAATAGTTTTTTTGTGAAATCCCAACCCCCTCTAGTTTCCTTCATTTATATATACCTTGCAACAAATAATATCTCCCTAAATTTTCTCTTCCATTACTAAATTAATCATATAGAATTTCAAGTAAAGACCAACTAATAAAAATAGGAGAAATAGTTGTCATGTAGAGCTCCATGAAAAGCTTTGGAATCAAAAAATGAAAACCATATTCTTCTTATTTTCCTTCAAAAGCTGCTTTCCCATACACCAAGGAAGAGAAGGTTACTTTGAAGGTGCATTAATTACATGAGAGGAATACCAACCATTTTCCTACCACCCTTTGAACTATTCCAAATTTAGTGGAATTTAAAATTTATTTATTTAACCATATGCTTATCCGTTTAACCGGGACCGTATCCTAGGCCGCTAAATTGGCCAAGTCATCCACTTATTTAATGGAGGTGAATCATACATATAATTCTTAAATATACCTAGGTACCTAAAGATAAGGATTTCATTATAAATCCAAAGCCCCATACATATAACATCAAACCCTTTTCTCTCAACGTTAAAATCATAGGTCATGTTTTAATAATTCAAAACAACATAATGCTAGACTTAGGTTCTTTGAACTGTAGATATATTTCAAAGACTTATATTCATAGGAAGACATAGTTAAAAATTACTATGTCCAAGAATACTTAGGTATGTATGTATGTATATATATATATATATATATATATATATATATATATATACACACACACACATGTGTGTGTATATATCTATGTATCTATATATATATATATATATATATATATATATATATATATATATATATATATATATATATATATATATATATATATATATATAACACTCAATGCTCAATTCGAATAAATAAAGCCTTTATTATTGTGAATGAATATGAATATTGGTCTAACAAATGTTACATTTAATTTTATTTGGGGTCCCTTATGAATCTTATCACCATGTTCCAAAAAGAAAATATCATCAAAATTGTAAACTGACGTTTTATTGATAATCAAAATAAAGCATTGGCTATAACTAACCGAATCAGTCCTTATTGTTAAGTACATGTTTTTGTTTAAGAGCAATATTGGTAATTGCATAAGAACTTACTTTGAGCTACTACCATTGTTCTACTTGAAACTAGCTCTTAACGACCAAGTGTAAGGAATCTCAAACTTAGCCAAAGGGTCATCCAATGAAAATAAGTAATCAACAATAGATAGATCAAATTTATCTAAAAAATATCATTAAATATAGATTATAACAACTAAAATATGCAATTATATTATAATAGCAAAGTTTAATAACAAAGAACCGACATGTTTCCATAAAACTCACTTAATCGGTCCCTGTAAGGAACACCAATTTGAATGCCACTTATAATAAAAGCATGCCAATGAACTATATGAATCAAATAATAAGTACTAGCAAGACATGGGTATTACATATCTCCCTTCTTAAAAATATCACCGTCTCGATGATTTTCTAATTTATTAACAAAAGTTAAGAAAAACAAGCTATAAATCACTTTTGTCATCATCAAATTATCCAAAATAAATGGTATAAAATTGCTAGGTTAATTAATTATGCATTATATAATTAATTATTTAATTAATGTTATTAATTAAATAATGTTGTTATTTGGTTTTTTAACCATATTTGTTTTATTTCTTCACGGGTATAATTGTTATGATTGTTATAACAAACATGTTCTTCCCGGATGTAATATTGGAAGCTACTGTATTGGTTGTTGCATTGTTGCAACTCCTCATTTGTTTGTATTCAGTTATACAATACCTATAACTATTGTAGCTCATTCATATGTAATTTGGTTGATTAAGATTACTATAATTTAGATGCTTTCGTCCCTATTTACATTTCATACCAGAGTGAATTGAAGCTCCTGGCAAGGTTGGAGAAGGTTGTAGAGGAAGGAGAATCCGTGGAGAAGAAATATGCTTCAATGGAGAGCTAGTGTTTCCTCCAGTAGCTTCCCTGACCTCCCTACAGACCTGCAACCTTATGTGTAATTTCCAAGTAAACGTAAAGCATTTTTTTTACCTTGGTGTCCTCTGCACCATCTACATTTCCTCCCTAGAAACTAATCATTTTCAGAATATTAAAAAAAAATTACCCATTAGGAGTTTTTCCTTTAAATTTAGAAGTGTAGATAGTTACAGGTAACTTCGCACCATTTACTGCCAAGTTTGGCAGAATTTTGGAGTGACCGAGATCCTAATAGAGATCTTTGAACAAGCTCGCACTAAGTTATTAAAGCTATTTTTATAGTCCAAATCATGTGATAAAATCCAAGTTGGTTGTATTGATAAATCCGGTATTTTTCATCAAACCGAGCCAATCTCTAGTTATCTATCAATAATATTTGTTGTTGATATTTGTTGGATAATATTCGCGAGCGAGTTGAAAGGATCAATCTACCCTATGAATGGTACTTGTCATCCACGGTGAAGTCATCTCCTCGACCAAGTTATAGACTAATTCCAAGGCCAAGCCATTGCTAACATGAATCCATGCGGACCTTGCACAAAATATACACAAATGGATCAATAAAAAAGGAGAGAGATACCACCTTCTAATATTTTTTGAAGTTGAATCTGCCTCCACTCAACACGCAGCTCCACCTACTCATGCTACCCAAAACATGGCATCGAAGCCTGCACAAAGTAACAACTATAAAACATTTGTGG
This sequence comes from Taxus wallichiana var. yunnanensis, assembly GCA_018340775.1. Taxonomy (NCBI): domain Eukaryota; kingdom Viridiplantae; phylum Streptophyta; class Pinopsida; order Cupressales; family Taxaceae; genus Taxus; species Taxus wallichiana. The sequence continues at coordinate 370,211,486 of CM031240.1, forward strand.
TTCAATAAACACGGTGGAATGAAATACCTAAAACCTCTTGTAAAACAAAACAAAACAAGAGAAGGTAAATAAAAAAGTAGAGGCAATAACAAATTTGAAAGAGAGCACAATAAATCTTGAAATGGATAAAGTTGTGTGAATATCCATGTCAATCGTTACATACCTTCTCTCCTCGTCATAGATCCTACACAAAACACACAACACAGATCAAAAAGTTTAAGCCAAAAAACCAAAAAACAATAAATAATGGTGATAAATAATCAAAATGGTGTGAATGAAATCCATGAAATCGGAAAAGGCGTTTCAAGAATCTAATACAACAAATAACAAGGAGATAAAGGTGTTTCATATCCATTTAACATGGAAACCCTAATCTACCATGCACGTAGCCACATAGACCCACCTCCAAGCTCGTGCCATGTCGACTCCAACTAAGCTAGGTCGAAATTTTCAAAAGGTTAGTCTTTTTTTGAAGTTATATAAAATTCATTTGCTTTAATTTATATACATAGCGCATTGAGCACCTTCATGGATAGACTGAGAGCTTTGGGTGTGTGAGGTGAATGGTTCGACCCACCCCAATTCAATTTTTAAACAATTTGGAATTTGGATGCAAATTTAGAAAAAAACACCATTGTTGGAGGTGAATTTGGTGGGAAAACCACCTCTAAATAGCTAGTTACAACCAAATAGGTCTCCAAATTTTTAGTGAGAAAAACCCTAATTTAGGGCAATTTTTTTCTCCTATTAATCTTGTTTTTTAATTTTGGGCAACATTTACAAAAGGAAGACTATCCAAAAACTTCATTTTTGGCCATTTTTAATGGATTTTTAGCATTAAGGGTCATATTGGGCTCTGGAGGCCACCAGGGCCCAAAAAAAAAAGCTTCTCCTACCATTCAATTTTTTCTAAATTTTTGAATGTAATTACATACTTGAATATATTGTACTAATTTGCGGGTTTTCATAGTCAACCGAAAATATTGTAACTTCTCATAAAATGGCATAAAGTTGTAATCAAAATCAATAAAAAATTGTTTTGAAACACTCACGAGATCTTAGATCTCATTCATAACATTCGGTATATACAGTGCCTCTAGGAAGTTCTTACGGGTAAATTTTTCATGACTACTACTGCACTTAACGCCTAATATAGTTGCAACAATGTCATCTAGGCATCAACCTTTAAATCGACGGGGAGTAATAAGGTCACAAGTGCACACACTATGAGCCATCCCATATGTCTATGAATGATTTCACGACATAAATCCGGATTGAGAAATTATTTGAGTATATAGTGAAGTAACACGCATGTATGAGGATATTTCTTTGATTTGGTATTAATAATTACAGACCCCTTCGATTAGACTATCTTGCTACCACGTATTGAATTCTTTCACATATGTTAACACCTCTTTCACATACCCCTGGGTATATAGAAAGGGTGAGCTTCTTCACATAACATCGGGTATATCGGAAGGGAGCATATATAGAAAGGTTCGGTATATCAAACTAACGATGGTATATAGATTAGAAGACCTAATACCTAGAGTGATAAGACCAAACCCGTAAGTTATTTCTACAAAATGGGCACCAATGCCCCCAAATATTTTCTTCAAGATTCACAACCACTCATAGGAAACAACTATGCTGCATGGAAGACTAAAATTAAGACACAACTTGATTTTGAAGAGATATGAACTGCTGTGAGTGGTACTCTGACCAGATCAACTACTAATACAACACAACAATTGCAGTTTGATAAAGCAGATCAAAATGCCAAACTCATCATCTTGTTTAGAGTGTTTGAAAATGTGCAACCCCACATTCGAGATGCCGAAAAAACCAAATAAGTTTGGGATAAATTGCACATAATATATGAGGCCAAAAACAAGAATGTCATACTAAATTTGCAGATTCAGTTACATACACTGAAGTTCAAGCAAAATGAGAAAATTGAAGCTTTCTTAAGAAGATTTGCAAATTTGAGGGCTTCACTTCTAGCCCTAGGAGAAGTGGTCACAGATGATTCTCTCCTTCCCATTGTTCTGAGAGCACTCCCCTCTTCTTACTGCATTTTTGTCACAACACTAAATGTGTTAGATATGACAATTAGTTTTGACAAGTTGGTAAACCTACTAAAACAAGAGGAAGCCATGCACAATAAGGATGATGAAGAGGATTAGGAACTTTCTTCACATCAAAAATGGAAAGGAAAAGGTAAAGTAAAACCTAACTCCTATCAAAAGTCCCAACATCAAAATCAATATCACGGGGACAAACAATAGAAGAAACAATGTCCAATTTGTAAAAGAGGACATGAATTAAAATATTGTTGGTATAATACTTACAAGAAAGGTTCATCAAGTAACTTTGGACCTCCACAAAAAAATATTACAAAGGGAACATTCTAACTACAATCAAGGGTAGAAAAAGGGGAACTGGAAAAGAAGACCCCATCAGTAAGGAAATATTGTTGAGCAAGAAGAACATTCAAATAATGAAGACTTCTTGTACACTACTCGATCAAGTGAACCATCCATATCTAGTGATGTATGGTATGTTGATTTGAGAGCCACTCGACACATGATCAGCCACAGAGACTGGTTTACTTCAATGAGGGACACCCCTAAAAAACCATGTTTCATTGGGTGATGATTCTTCATATACTAGTTTAGGGGATTGGGAACATTTCTCTACCCCTTGGTTCACGCAACTACAGACTATCATATGTCTTATATGTCCCTGGGTTGACAAAGAATCTTCTTTTAGTAGTCAATCAACCTAGATCACAACCTAAAAATTGACTTTGATACTCATTCCGGAAAGAAAACGTGTTTGATTCGAGATAAATCACGAGGTTTGAAAATAGTTGCAAAATCCTTCAATGTGGGATGTATGTTCCAGCTTGATTTTTATCACTGAGATGAGTAGGAACTTGTGCCTAAGAACTCTACCTCAGCATAGTTGTGGCATCAGAGACTTGGTCATGTTAGTTTCAAGTATCTGAGACACTACGCTAGTGCAATATGGTACATGGGCTACCATCTCTTGAGAAGGATATAGATAAGTGTCCTCATTGCCTAGCAGGAAAAAAACACAGAGCTTCATTCCAGAAGAGTACATATTGAGCTCATGGTAAGCTTGATCTTTTTCATCTTGATCTTTGTAGAAAGATGTAACCAAGTCATTCTAGATTTCAGTACTTCATGCTATGTGTTGATGACTATTCAAGGAAAATGTCGATTTTTAGTCTCCGCAAGAAAGATAAATCTTCTAAAACTTTCATAAAGTTCAAAGTAGCAGTTGAGAATGAAACTGGTCATCACATCTGAACTCTCCACTCAGATTGGGAGGAGGAATTCACCAATAATGAGTTTAAATACTACCAATAAACTCACAAGATTCGTCAAAAAATGCCTCCTTTGCACACACCACAACATAATGGTTTTGTTGCGAGAAGAAATCATATTATCATGGAAATGGTGTGATGCATGATCAATGATTCTAGACTTGAAAAGACATTTTGGGTAGAAGCAACAAAGACAACAATGTATTTGTTCAACAAAGTGCCCACGGTTACTCTTGAAGGAGTAACACATTAAGAAGCATGGTCAAAGAGGAAACCATCTATTGCACACCTTAGAGTATTTAGGTGTAAAGAAAGTATGCACATACCCAAGAAAAAATGAAATAAATTGGACATGAAGTCAAAAACTCATCTTCATTGGGTACATTAAAGAGACTCTTGGGTATAGATTGATGGATCCAAAGACCAGAAAATTCTACACTAGCAGAGATGTTGAGTTTTTTGAGAAGAAGGAAGTAGATTCTCCTCCTCCAGACTCACTTGATGTAGATTCTTCACCAGTTGTAAAAATTGAAGCTGATGTTCCCATAGATGATGAAAGTGATGATGGGGATGATGGTGTTGATTAAATAGAACCATAACCCATGGGAACAGTTTAGCATATGCCCAAGTGGTGTACTAGCACATTACGAGATGCAAGAATGGATGCTCCACTAGATACATCCACCCCTAGACCACGGAATCATAGTAAAGAAAGAGAAGAAGTTAACTTTTTTTTTATGAGTAGAGTTATTGAATTTGATGATCCCTCTACAATCCAAGAAGCCTTATAGTTAAAAGATTAGAAAGATTCATGGATTTTCAATATAAATCGGTGATGAAAATAACACTTGGCAAAGCTTGTTAATCTTCCACCAGGGAAGAAACCCATTGGATGTAGATGGATATTCAAAACAAAGTACAAAGTATATGGGACAAGTGGGAAAGTATAATTAAAGAATTTTAGTAGTAGAAAGAAAGGGGTATGCACAAAAAGAAGGCATTGACTATGAGGAGACATTTTCTCCCACAACTAAGATCAAAATGATCAGGATGATCTTTTCTCTAGTTACATAGTTTGGATGGAAATTCCATCATATGGATGTAAAATGTGCCTTCTAAACAAATATTTACAAAAAGAATTCTATATGACTCAACTTGAGGGATATGTTGTACCTGATTAAGAAGCAAAGGTAAAACTAAGGAAATATCTGTATGGCCTTAAACAAGAACCCCATGAATGGTACATCAAAATTGATGAGCATCTCGTACAACATGGATTTGTTAGAAATCCATACGACCCCAATCTCTACCTCTAAAAGTAATGGCGGGAGATTGTGATTGTGATTGTCTATGTCCATGATCTATTCATCATTGATAGTTCAGTGAGGATGATCGATGCAATGAAGAAATATCTTAATCGATCATTTGACATGGTGATCTCGGGATGATGCATTATTGTCTTGGATTAGAAGTATGGCAGAAAAAGAATCACATTTTTTTTCTCATCTCAAATATACCAAGACAACACTTGATAAATTTAGGATGATGGATTGCACAGCAATTTATACACCTATGGAGAACAGATTGCAGAGTTATCTCATTTAGATCCATCCCGAGGTAAGTGCTACTCTCTATCGGCAGTTGATCGGGAGTCTCATTTACCTAACCTACACTAGACTAGATATCATATTTACAGTGAGCTATCTATATAGGTTCATGTAGGAACCAAAGTTTTTCATTGGAAATTAGCAAGGTGCATCTTGAGATATCTCAAAGGATCAATGGATCTTGGTCTAGAATAAAAGAAGAATGACAACTTCTTGTTGTTAGGATATTCGGATTCAGATCATGTAGAAATATTGATGATAGAAAATCCACTTTAGGATTTGTATTTTTATGAGATCTGGACCAATATCATGGGGAAGCAAGAAACAACACTTTGTTTCTCATTCTTCCAAAAAGCCGAGTATCGTTTTGTAGGAGAATCTATCTATGAAGCTTTTTAGCTACATCATATACTAGAAGGACTTAGAATACCACATGAAAAATTGGCCACCATGTATGTTGAAAATGAAGGTGTTCTCAAAATTGTTTGCATTCCATTGTTTCATGAAAAAAACAAATCACATTGAGGTACAAGCTCATTTCATATGTGATCATGTGTTGAAGCACAACATCCAGCTTCAATTTTGTCTAACAACTGAACAACGAGCAGATATCTTCACAAAGTCACTTGCACATGACAAGTTTGAGTTGTTCAAAGAGTTCCTCTCCTCATCCCTTGAGACAATGCACAATTGAGGGGGAAATGTTAGGTTAATTAATTATGCATTATATAATTATTTAATTAATTAAATAATGTTGTTATTTATTTTATTATTAACCATATTTGTTTTATTTCTTCACGGTATAATTGTTATGATTGTTATAACAATTATGCACTTCTTAGATGTAATATTGGAAGTTACTATATTGGTTGTTACATTACTGCAACTCCTCATTTGTTTGTATTCAATTGTATAATACCTATAAGTATTATAGTTCATTCATATGTAATTTGGTTGATTGATTAATATAATTTATAGGATTTTGTCCCATTTTACAAAACTTGCAAATTCAAGTTTCTAGATTATCCATAGAAGCTTATTATTGATTGTATCAATATTTTCTCACATGGTTCCTTGAAAACAGTAAAACCAAAAATTAGTTTTTAGTCAATATAATCATATCATAATATAGAGTTTGTCAAATTTTTGTGAGAACAAAATAAATTACTCAAAAACAAAGTTTTCAAAGTGTTCTTATTATCGGGAAAAATGTTGTTTTTATCTATCCCAAAATGTACCAACGATCTAACAGGTATCATCGTAACAATTTTTAGGTTACGTAGTCTTTAGCACCTTCATTTTTGTTTCCCTTTTAGTTTTTCAATTAGAAATTACATTCTTAATATTATTCGTGGATTGTTCTCCTTATTTTTCAAGGGGAAATCCTTAGCATAATGACCATTGTTACCACATTTAAAGAAACCAATGAAAGGTCTCTTCCTTTCAAACATTTTACTACTACCGGGATCATTTTCTTTTCCATTCTTTGTAAAGTTTACAGCAATATTATTTCCACCATTATGTGTTTTATTTTTCTCCTTCTTCTCCCATGTCTGCTGTTTAGGTGGCAATGGTAAAGGAGTGTTATTCGAGTTTACACTTCTCTTCTTTATGAGTAGTAATGGCCTAGATATTTTTTATTTCCTTATGGATTACTCAAATATTGCTTCCATCATTTATGGCCCATATACATCAACTTCACCACCTATTATAGGTCTTAAGCCCATAAAAAAATTTGTTATGAAGATTTTCTCATTTGTTTGGTACTATGGGAAATACTTAAGGAGCTTAGTAAATTTCTCCCAATACTCGAGTAAAGGTTATTTTACCGTGTTTAAGGTTTTGAAACTATGTCATATTTTGGTCATAATATAATTTAGGTAACTTAGCTATTTTGAAATAGGCCTTAAACTAGTCCCATGTGATGTTATATTCATCAATATTTAGTTCAGCCTTATGACTATCCCATTAGGAAGATTCTTCATGGGAAATCTGGTAAGATCCCCATATTTCTTTGGTTTCTTCAGAGAATTTCCTTATTACAAAGTACTTCTCCATCTCATTGAGCCAATTCTTAGCCCCATCTTCCAGTGTGGTACCATCAAATTTAGGTGGACTTATTATTTTTATGTCTTTTGACATCTCATCTCGCTAAGCATACTCTTACATTTCGAGTTTTATTGGGTAAATTTACATTATTATTACGAGAGTTATAGTTATTTCCAACATTTGAATCTCCAACACGTCTATTATTTTCATTATGTGGTTGTTCCTTACAGGTTTCATTTTTAGACTCAACATTATTTCCAGCCACTTGTTATTGACTTACAACAATCCAATCTCTTGTGTGCAATAAAGATGTAAGGATCTCATATAAATTTTTAGATGTAATTGCTTCACCACTCGGAGGATGTTCATTCAGTAACTTCTCCATTTGTTCTAACCATTTTTTGTTAACAAGAAGTTAAGTTTTATTCTTGATGGACTCAAATAGGTCAAATAGCTACAACCTTATGCTCTAATACCAAAATGTAACATATTCATTTTAATACTTCATTAAAAGGGGAAATTATATTTTCCTTACTTTACTTTACTTTACTTTATGTTTCTCGATCTAAATACCCATATATTTAAATCTAACATAGAGCTGAATGTTCACTATTCCAAATTCACATTACTTAGAAGAAACATTCAATTTGCTAATCCATCTCATAACAAGTAACCATATGTAGTTATAATGACTTGGTTCCGAACCGATATCTCATTCTTGACTCATTATTAAACCAATATCTCATGTGTATACCAAGTATACATGTGGTTACCTTATTCCATCAAGGGTCAATCAAGTGTTGACAACTAAATTTCCTATCTGAGTATCTATTATGGATACCCATCTAAAATCATGCATCTTTATTCTAAGTAAATCAAGATAACACAACAAGAAACTTGTGATAATTTTGAAAAATTTCAAGACATGTATGCCATGTCTTTATTCCAAGACGACATACTCGTCAACAAGAATATGTCTTTCACCTCACTTGAAAACTGTTATCTAGATTAGACTATCTTGACTTATGTCAATCACATCCACATATTTTTATATCTTGAGTAGAGCTAGCACACATAGACTAGTGTTGATAGTCAGTTTATAAAGACTAAGGAAAATAAAGTGCATTCAAATTGACTTGCATCTCGCTTCATCGCCCATTTTCATCATAATATGACATCGAAACTAGGCCATCTTGCTATCACTAACTAGTGTCTAATAGATACCTAGATCCAAATTTTTATGAAAGTAAAGCGTAAGGTAGGTAGATGTATATTCATGCCTAAGTTGTTGCTCCACAAGTAACCAAATAATAACTTACATAATTGAATGGGTCTTGTGTAGCAACAACTAAGATGTGATAATCCATCACATTCCATTAAGTGAAACATCATAGCTTATCAAGTTCATTAATCCATTATTTCACATCTTGTTAATTCCTCATTAATTCTTATCGTGAGGTAACGTGCCTAAGCATCATTTAGGATTTTACAAGATTTTTCCCTTAAGTAATGGTCGTAACATTTAATTCATTTATAGGAAGGATTGCATATTAATGACTTCTAAGTATGCTTCATTACTAAAGAATTCATTTCCATAAAAATAGGTAATTTTTATGTTTGCATTTCATTTTATTTATTATAGGGCAGCAACCTCATAATATCATACATATGTATATTGATTTAGAGAAATATTTACCTTTGATTTCTAGTAGATCAAAGAAGGTTTCTTGGCTATAAAAATATACTTATCCCATCAATTGGAAAACATAAGACATTCAAAAACTTAACATTCATGAAATTTAGAGTTTACTAGGCTTCCAATTTAACAGTTACTATAATATGATAGTATTCTCTTATCTCAAATTTAAACTATTACTACTTTTATCTCATCTGCTTATTTAATAGAATTCACATAACTAACATAAAACTTATTCATAGTTAGGGTACAACTTATTCATTATCACTAGGTAAACCTAATCCATATAGTCCTAGCAGTTTGACATAGTTCATAAGTTACTTAGGTTCTCATCCACTAATAGCTTATTCAAACTTCAAGTATATAATACTTCATCAGTTAGTACTTAAATTTAATGTACAAGGAACCTAGGAAAAACATTATTTCAATAAGATTAGTTACTAGGTATATAGCTTAACCTATTCATTTATTATTCCTTAAAGGCTTTTTCTTTCTAGTATAATTTCATTCATTATAGCAATTAACCCAACAAATATTTTTCCATAATGTTTATACTAACCATACAATGAAATTTATTTAACAAATGTTAAATGTTATTAATCGATAACTTACATGCAATATCTCAAGCGAGTTAGAACTTGTTATATAAACTATGCAAATCCTATAGTTGCCTTATACTCAAGCTCTATATTACATTAACTTTCATTTAAGGTATAATTCCTTCTAGAAATATTAATAACTAAAATCATCATTTCCATCAAGATGAAACCTATCGAATTCAAACAAATTTATTGCTTTCTAGAATAAGATGTAAAATTAGGTTAGCAGAGACGTGTTAACCCTTAATTTCAACTATTTTCAATCATGGCAAAAAGCCTCAATCATTCCTATACAGAAGTAATTCAACTATGAAAACAATAATAAGTTATTTCATTTAACTTTCCACACTCAAAATAATAAATGCAAATTTTACACGACTTCCTTCTCTTATCTTTCATGAAGTCCATATGAATTTTTTTAGCATGAGTCAGCTTCAGTTCACATGAAGTAAGCATGATAATTAATAACTCGTTAGAACATAATACTCTACATAATAATTTCATAAACTAAATAGTTTTTTTTACTTTAAATTATCCTAAGGTTGAAAATAATAAATGTAATCTCTTGATAATGACATAAAAACTTTGTAAAATAAACCATTAAGAGAATTCATGTAACCACAAGAAGATATGAAATTATTTGAAATATTTATATGCTAAGCCATACCAAGTAATTTGAAATAAGTATAATTTATCTTAATCAATTATGTAATTAAAGATGCAAGATTAATATGGTTGTATTTTTATAATCCCCTACTTATATGATTGCGATAATATATCTTTCTTTATTAAGTTTATACAACTTTATTCAATTCAATATAGATAATAAGTCAAATAACAACATGCAAGTTATGGACTTATTGATAATAAAAGGTATAAGATATAATAAGATGAAAGTCATGAATGTTCATACTTACATGATTTATTTCTTACGTCTTGTTAAATAAGGTTAAAAACCTCATTTACAAGAATGTCATTGTACAAAACAAGCTATATAAAGCCAATCATGTAACCTTATTACAATCAAGTATCACCACCTATTGGTACTGCAAATAAGTTTTCTACCAAAAAAATTCTTAAGAAATACATCCACTTCAAGGAAGGGAATCGGTTCTGAATGAAGACATTCATCTCTAGTATGATAAGAAGCCATAACATACAAGTAATTAACTTATAATGAATTTCGCTTAAGTGACTGATAAAATCAACAAACCATTTAAAATACATTCAGTGAAGGGTACATGTGAAACACAACATCTCACAGTCCTCAAGAGCACCGAGTTAAATAATTAAAGCGTTCGAGTGAGAAGTCAATTTGAACTCAAACTTCACCAATGCTTAAAACCTCTATCTTAAAATTAAATCATTCCATTACAAATGGCTCCAATTTATTAAAGTTTCATAGCTAACAATGTAATGGAAACAAAGTAACATATTTTGCTCAAACTCAAACACTACTTAAGATCCTTAAAGGATTTATTACCACTTAATTAAAAAAGCAGTCATAGTTAAAGGCATCCAAAATGGAGTTATGATCTCCATGAGGGAATATATTAAAGATTCAAAAATGAACACCTAGAAAGGAATCAACTCAATACTTGAGCCTAAAGAATATTAGGTTGTATCACAACACACTCTCGGTTGAAACAAAACACAAAACCCTTACCAAGTTGAACAGTGATAGGAAAACGAAGACAACCATTAACATAGCAAGGTTGAATAACAATCACAACCCAATCTCCAAATGACTTGAGCTTAATAACATTTGTTAAAAGTAAAATGAATACTTAATCCTTGTAAACGGTTAAAACATTTACAAGGTTGTACGCCCACAAGGAATCCTAAAAAACAAACACCCAAAAAGGAAAGTGAAACCAGAATATACCTTACGAACTCCATTACTGGTATTTAGACTTTCTATTCAAACTAACATTTCCTAGTATAAATGGGTATAAAAAAAAAAGACAACATTGCTTGAGAAGGCAAGAGAAAAAATATGAAGTAGGAATTCCTATTACAAATACATCCAAACATAACCATGCACGAATCCATATAAGTCACAAACAAGAATACACGTTCGAGAAATCATTATACCAAAAATAAGATCATAAACAAAGCAATAATCCATTATACAACCTTATAATCAATTAACGATACAAAACATCAACTCGGAACCAGAGAGAATAAATCCATTCAAGAGCAAATTTATTTTCATGAAATAATTAAAAAACATATTATTTCAAGGAGTTAGAGCCTATCATGCACTGGTAGTGTCTATTTCTTCTTTCTAAGTTCTTTCAAAGAATATTGATTCGAACTTGACGAGAAAACCCGAATCATTTTAATTTAAATACCAACGCATTGCCTCCAATTTCCTTCATTTATAGATATCTTGCAATGGTTAATATCTCCTAAATTTTCTCTTGTAGTTACTAAATTAATCATGCATAAGTGTGTGTAAAGACTAAGAAACAATTATAGGAGAAATAATTGTCATGCAATGCTCCATGAACAACTTTGGAGTTAATAAAATGAAAAACAGTCTTCTCCTTCTTTTCCTTCAAAACCATTTTCCCATTCACCAAGGTAGATAAGGTGAGTTTCAAGGTGCATTAATTTCATGAGAGGACTACCAACCATTTTCATTTTGTCCATCTAACTCTTCCAAATTCAATGGAAATTAAAAATAGTTTATTCAACCATATTCTAATCCATTTAACCACGACTATATCCTAGGCTAGTAAAGTAGCCATGTCATCCACTTATTCAATGGTGGTGAATCATACATACCATATTTAAATATACCCAGTGTACGAAGATAAGGATTTCATTATGAATCCAAAGCCCCATACATATAACATCAAACACTTTTCTCCCAATATTAAAATCATAGGTCATGTTTTAATAATTCAAAACAACACAAGACTAGACTTAGGTTCCTCGAAATTTTGATATATTTCAAAGACTTATATTCATAGCAAGATATAGTTACAACTAACTAATTCTAAGAATACGTAGCTATGTATGTGTGTGTGTGTGTGTGTGTCTATATATATATATATATATATACATATACATATACATATATAAACACTCAATGCTCAATTTGAATAAATATAGCCTTTATTCTTGTGAATGGATATGACTCTTGGTATAATCAATCTTAGTTCTTACTTTAAATTAGGGTCCCTTTACAATCTTAGCACCATGTACCAAATCGTAAATGCCATCAAATTGCAACACCAATGTTTTATTGATAATCAAAATAGTAACATTGGATATAAAAAAATGATTAAGGTCCTTATTTTTAAGTCTATGTTTTTGTTTAAGAGTAATATTATTAATCACATAAGAACTTAATTTGAGATACTACCTTGCTCTTCTTCCGAAACTAGCTCTTAACAACCAAGTGCTAAGAATCTTGAACTTAGCCAAATAGTCATCCAACAAAAATAACTAATAAAAACAAATAGATAAAATTTATCTAATGGAATATCATTAAATAAATATTATAACAACTGAAATATGTAATTAGATTATATAAGCGAGTTCAATAACAAAGAATAGACATGTTTCCACAATAATCACTTAACCATTCCTCATAGGGAACACCAATCTGAATGCCACTTACATTAAAATCATGCCAATGAACTATACAAATCAAATCATAAGTAGTAGCGTTGCGTGGATATTACATTCAAACTCCCTGAAATGCCCAAGGGTAAACAAAACTTTGGCACCATGGAGGAAAATGATCCCACTCTTACAATAACATAAGAGGAAGATCCTAAGGATGAAGAGGAGGATATAGTGGATGTTGGTGAGCTAGACCATAACACAAGAAGGAAAAACCTGCGGGCATCAAGTGGTGATGTGAAGAAACTACTCTAAAGTACAAAGAATATTATGTGAGGAATGATCCTGAACTAGAGGAATTAGACAAAGAAAAAGGTGAAGCCAGTGCATTTGAGGAGGGTGGAAGAAGTTAGATAAGTAAAAGAACCAAACCACAAGGTAGGATATATTAATTATCCTTCTAAGATCATCCACACAAGGTTCCAGAGCACCCTTTCTAATGATCAAGCTGTATGGATAGAAGATAATAGACCCGAAGGGCACTAATATATGAACATGGAAGAACTTATGGGAGAAGAGATCTTGGATGTGCACCCATGGTATGAGGAAAAGGTCATTGGTATATTTTCCTCCACATTACATTAGATGCAGATTCTTGGTACATCTACTATTGTGGAGAAAATGAGTGCACAGAAGGCGGCGGGACGATATAGTAGAGAAGGAGAAGAATAAAAAGACTATGGAGTGCCAGATTGCATGGTATGATGCCTTGTTGTAGACATTGAAAGATGACATGAGGAAGGAAGGATGGGTAATATAAAATTACAAGGATCCAAAGAATATCCTTAAAGCATACAAATTCCAAGAGGAAAATGAGGTCCAAACAACTAAGACAAATGAATCCTTGGGAAGAGAAGATAAATTGTTCATAGTTGCAAAGAATCATGATGCACTTAATGCATATAGGGATCCTCATGAAACACAAGTAAATGATCTAGAGGTGTTGGTTGAAAAAATGATGGATTTATTGGAAGGAATGATATCGAGCCTACGGTGTAATGTAGTAGTTGAAGCACAAGGGTCAGGACATGACTCTAGAGGAAATGGAGAAAATAATTGGTGAATTCCCTGATAAAGTGAAGAAAGGGTTGGGAGAGTGGAATGAGTTGGAGACTACAATAAATAAGGAGTACCCTAAACTCCTACAACTAGCTGAGGAGTAAGGTGCAGCGATGATTGTTCATTTAATTCATTCTGTATGGTAATTTTTATTCTTTGGAGAGATAAGTTGAGAAAATTGATTCCCAAGGAAATAAATGTAATTATTTTGGGGTAATTTTGGGTGGCAAAAATTTACTAAGAGAGCGAGGAACAGTGAGGCATATAAGTAGGGCACATGAACATGGGGAATATCAAGTGAAGAGGTCCTTTCCGTGAAAGTTTAATCTAGGACTTAGCCAATTTTGCATATATGTGCTAGATGTAGAAAAATTTAGATGAAGTGTGGAACATGCAAAAGGAAAAAAGGAAGGAGACTTGATGTCCAAAAAAGAACTATTTTTGGGATGAAGGTAATATGAATGGTCATGCATGGATCGAGGTAATAAAAATATTAAAGAATATTTTATTTATAAGATTAATCTATTATTATCCTAAAAGAATCTCATGCATGCTTTATATTTTCTTTTGTATATACACATGGTTATTTTTGAGTATGCAGTATATTTTGAGAGTGCATAGGAGGTGAAGGGAAATTCTAAATCCCTATATATATTATATATACTCCATTGTATTGAAGGTGTTATGGTATAATAACGTTATGTCACTCGATGTTCTTACGCGTATGGCTATGTGATAGTAATTGTTATGTATTCATCTTCTAATATGTAATCATTTGTATATTAATGAATCAATGTGGATGGATTTTGGTGATTGATGTATCTTAATATGGTTATCATATGGTGCAATTGATCCTAATATTTATCTAATGTTTCCTTATTACATTTGTTTCCTTATTATAACTGTAATGATCTATTGTTGAATGTATGCTTGATATTGGTAATCATGAATATGCTTGCCAACATCTTGACAAGACAAACAAAGGAAGTACATGGTAGATTCATGCACTTCAGATGAGCGTACATTTTTTTTCTGGATGAAGTGCTAGCGTGCATAGTGGTTAAGTGAAATAAAAAAGTACTACAACAGGTGGGACCCTCACCTGCTATTTTGGGACATATCTCCTCATTTTGCTTTAATATAACCTTATGAACCTTATGGCACACTTCATCCTCCTTAGTTGATAATGCATTTTTATTTTTGGAAACATTTTATTTTTAACATGTTTTTTTTCCCTCAACTGTTATTTTGGTAAAAATGATTATTTTCCTCATCTTTCATTTTACTTCTTGTTTTATTGTTCTAGATGAACCATACTTGTAATTCATGAGACTTACAATTTTTAGTACATAAAGGAATGTACAATATGATATTTTTATTAAGTTTACAAAACATCTTCGGTTTTTGATGAGGATAAAATTTTTATATTTGGCTCTTCATCATGATCTCATGCTCTAAGGTTCAATGTGATTCAACAACTGGAGTTCTTGGAAATAAAAAGAAAAAAATTCCTAGTGTGGGCTTCGGGAACCAATAAACCATGACAACCATTAATGGAATCACTAATATTTTGATGAATTTATTTCCCACATTGGATCATGATGAAAACAAATTATATGAGATATGTTTCTCTCTTGAAACTTTTTCTCCAATTTTTAGCTTGAGTCACTTCCCCGGATCACCTGGGAATCTAAAGAAGAAGAATGGAGGGAAAATTTTGAGTTTTACCGCCATTAATAATCTAGACCCTCTTTGATATTATTTTTGTACTTTAAAGGTTCTTGGAGAGGGATATATGGATAAATTTTCAATAGCATGTGATTACTCGCTCATGAGATATGAAGATTTCATGATTTTTGTCATGGGAGATTCGATGAAAAATGGAGATGGTAACAATTTTGGAAAATAATTGGTTTGGATGGTTTTTCAGAAATGAAGTAGTGGGGATGGAGTAGTAATTAAGGAATATAGTGGTGGAATAAATTTCTAATATTTTTGAGTGATGTTTACGGTGGTTAAGTTATTGCACTCATGAGGAAGAAGTAACAAAAGTAGCTCTAAATTTGTAAAAAGGAACTTTTTAAATGTCAATGGCCAGGTGGAATTTTGTGTTCCAAGTTTCCCAAGTGTTTGGGAAATTTTGTGCAAATAAGTGCACCTCTCCCTCTTATGACAAGTGGCGGTGTGAGATTAAAGATCGGGGTGGTGAAGGAGAGAGAGAAAGTGGGAAGAAAGCACCTAGGGGCTAACACTAGGTCATATGGGTAACCATGTAAGGGGCTAGGCTTGGGTGGAATTTTTTGCCTAACCGTGCCAAATTTTTGGGACGTTTGGTGTACAAAAATGTGACGTCACTTTTTCATGAAAAGTGGTGTTGTAAGATTCGATGATAGAGGGTACTTAATAATGCTACACATGGGCTTAACTTGCTTGTTTGAGCTCCATCGAGGTCTCGTGAAGGTCCAGAGGGATAAAATGGAGATGGGTAAAATTTTTGGTCCCAAGTTTCCCAAAAAAAATTGGATATTTGGAACAATAAATTCTTCTTTTAACCTGGGAGTGACATGTGTCCACACATAAAATTGACTAAGTCTTAGAACGTACATTGGAGAACAACTTGTCGAATACATATCATGAGCATATAGAGATGTTTTTGAAATGTATCTATAAGATTTTGACTAAATAAGGAATTTTTAGAATAATGGGATGTTTATTATCCTTTTAATATTCTTGAAAACCCCTCAAAATAGACTTTTCACAGATCTCTAGTTACGCATGCAAAAAGTGGTCTATGTGTAAATTTTCTTATGTCTTGTGAAAAATGTGAAAACATGATTACTTAGATAACCAAAATAAATTTCCAATGATATTTTTTTGACCTCCAACTCATCTCGAAGCTCTTAGAATCACTTCTAAGCTGAGGTGTTGTTTTTGATCTCCAAGCTCCTTCACCTTCAAGAATTTGCTTTCGTTGAACTTGTCCCAAAACCTATGAAACTTTGCAAAATATTCCAAAACCAGTTGCAAAATATTTTTATCTCTTCAATACATCTCCTTGATTAATTTTATCCTTTCATTCTACTATGAGGCTGTCCACCAACCTCATAAAGACTAAAAATAACCATTCTTAAGCTTCTTGAAAAGCCTATCTTGAAAGATATTTGTTTAGAAGTTTTTCGATGAACTTGTTACCCAGAAATCACTTATGGAAAAGTCTAAAAAAACACATATGACCTCTTGGAAGGGTTGGATATGCACGACACGGGTGATGGATTGACACAGGGTAGTCTCTGAAGGTTTACAATCAAATTTTTTCACATTAGGGTCCATTGTCATGCTTGAAAATATGAAATTTTCATGTTGAACATTTACATGATAACATATCTCATTAAATAGAAAGAACTATCATTTTGGGGTGCAAAAGGAAAATTTATTGGGACATATAGTGTCACATGAGGGAGCTATCATAGAACTTAAAAGGGCGGATGAAATTTGTGAAGTCTCCATCCCCATGTTTAAAAAGGCATCAAATCCTTCTTTTGAAAAAATAATTTTGTAAGAAGGTTTACCTTTAAATTTTCCTGAGATCACTCTCCCCATCACCGGCATGCTAAATAAATATTGATTCATCAATTAAGGAGAAAGGGTTTGTCTAAGTATTTACAGGAATAAATGAATTACTCAAAAGCGCCCCCATATTAACTAGCACTCGATTATAAAATGGAGTGTCAGATGTTTTCTTTTTCCTCATAAAATACAATTTCTTCTATATTATTTGAGAGGAAGGGTAAAGAGGGACATGAGAAACCCATTTCCTTTTTAGTAGAGCCTTGTAGGGGTCTAAGTTGAAATACTCTATTATGGAGAAATAAACTTTTGCCTTGGTAAAAGCTACTAATTTTTTTAAAAACTATATTATGAGTTCGAAAATAATATGCTATGTACCTCATAGAATGGTGAAAGATATTCTAGAGTATGATATCGAGATTCAGACCAAAAATATTGTTAGAGGATTGGGCTTGGCTATGTTGATGGCAGAAAGTAATTTACAGGTAGTTGAGATACACAATTTTGATGAGGATAAGTAACACCCTCATGAATAATTAAGTATCTAAGCCCGATACAAAGATATATTATACTAGTTAAGAAGCCTGAATTTTCCTGCTCTTCTAGATAGAAATAAAAGGAGGACACTCAAGTTGGTGTCCCAAAAATATATTATGACTGATTATGGACTGGATTGGAAGAGTCCAAAAGGAGTCTTATTGAGATGTGTTATAGAGGATGAGGTTCCCATGATTATTATTGATTTTCATGGAGGTTTTTGTGGCAGAAATTTTTCTAGAAGAGTTACTACCCATAAAATATTAAGAGTAGGTTATTGGTGGCCTTCCCTTTTAAAAGAGTTATCCCTTCTAGTTTGAAAATTTGAGAGTTTCCAACGTTTCTCGGGAATGATGAAAAATATATATCTCTTTCCTACATATTGTTTCATTGGAGGCTCCATTCAAACAATGGGGATTATATTTTATAGGTGAAATATCATATTCTTCAAGTGTTGGTCACAAATGGATATTGGTGGCCATTGATTATTTCACCAAATGGGTTTAAGTTATCCCTACCAAGAAGGAAACTCATCAAGTGGTTATGGAATTCATCCTCAATCACATAATTTGTAGATTTGGGGTCCCCACCAAGTTGGTTGCTGATAATTTCATGAGTTTCAGAGAAAACCATTGGCAATAATGTGTTATGACTATGGAATAACCCTCGCCTACGCATCAAACTAAAATCCCGAAGGAAATGGGAAGGTAGAATCAAGCAACAAGATCATGTTGATAATTTTGGGATAACATTAGAAACAAATAGAAGGAAGTGGGCTATGAAGCTCAAGTTTTCACTATGGGCAGATAAAGTTACCACCAAGAGATCTACTAGTAAGATCCCTTTTGAATTAGTTTATGGGGTTCAAGGTAATTTTTCCCTTCACTCGCAAGTATCTATTTATTAGTTCATATAAAAGTTATTGGATGGGGAAGGAGTAAATACTTATGAAGCTATAATAAACCAGATTATGGAGTTAGATAAAATAAGAAGAGAATCCCATAAAAGGCATGTTAAGTTAAGTGAGAAACTGAAGAAAACACTTCATAAAAAGGTTAATCCAACAACTTTTCATGTTGGAGACCTAGTTCGCTATGGGATAGAAAGCATAAAGACAAGGGAAATCATGGAAAATTAGATTTACTGTGTGGGACGTGACCTTAACCCGTCGACATTAGGATTGGAGATCTCACCTTATTTATAACAGATGTGGAGGGACACTTATTATAATTTCCTATCAATGGTATGCATCTAAAATAAATCAAATATTCAAGTATGTTTTTGTATAGTGTACAATTTCAAATAAATCAAACATTCAAGTATGTTTTTATATAGTTTACAATTTTGTTTTTTATTTTGTTATTTCCTTTCTGTTTTTTGTTCTACGGTGATCAGGTTTTTCTCATTTAAATTACACCCATGACATGTTATGTATCTTTTTGAAAGTTATTTATGTTTTTCCATGTGACTCCTTACCTAATAGAGTAAGCACCTAGTCTGCTTTTTTTTGTGAAAAAATTATTTTGGTTTCTTTTGGTACCCACGGGGTCCCATCACCTAGGAAGAACCAATGTTGGTAATCATTATGAACCAATACCTACAATTAGAGTGAACCAATATTTTTAGACTCCGTTTCACATGGATTCAATATCATCGAGAGAGTTATGTTGTCTAGAACATTACCATCTCCCATAATTTTTAAATAACTTGTAAAATGGGCCTAGACATTATGCTCTAAGAAGGTTACGGTACAAAAATCTAATCATCTCGTAGATTGTAGAATTTAGATATTTGGAGGTTATTTCCCAATCTATAGAATAATAGGAATCAACTCGGAACTTAAGTAGGATTTTGACATGGCTAGCTGTTGCAACATCAATTGAGTCTCATAAGCTAAGGAAAATTAGGGTACCACACAGTTTCAAACTTGCAAGATATTTAAAATTCGGATTAAGAAAGGATATATGAAGCAAAGGAAATAAGATGATAATTCTTTTTCCTAAATTTGTTGATTGGTGAAGGATCCGATACCAAAGTACTATTTTTTACAAAGGATTGAGAGTGAAGTTATGTAACAAAGCCGCAACACACCGATTTAATGTTCCATGAATGTTTCAAAGGTTAGTATTCCAAAACTTCAAAAACCACAAGGTACTCAAGGATCCGCCAAACAAACAAAAAGGTTGTAGGACATATTTTGAGCCCTCATGGAGTCTAGGAGTCTATACACCTAAGGTGCACGAGGGAAGTATCTTTGAGAAAAATGTGGAGGTTTGTGCCTAGTCATAACACACTAAAGGCTTAGCCATATTTTGTACTATGTACGAAGTTGCGAGTAAGGGACATGGAGATGTGACCAAGATTAGTTATGGATAAAGTTGAGGCATGGAAACTTACAGCCCAAGGAAGGAATATTTAGAGATATGGTGATCATGACATGATCAAGGGTTGTAAAGTGGAGTTAGTTATGGATTAGTTGGTGGTTACATGTTAAGGATACTTGGCATGTGGTTCCCACCTGAATGATGAGTAGGTAGTGAGGAGAATATTCCCAACAACCCCCATGATATGTATTGATGTGAACGGTGAGAAGAAGAGGTGACAGAGAAATAGAGTAAGAGTAAAGAGAATGGAAGTAAGGGTTTGATAGAGAATGCTTAGTATGAATGAATGTGTGATTCATGTGTACTAGAGAGTAGAGGAAACTAGATGAGATATGTTCTAGACACTATTGTAACTCCTGTAATGGAGCCATTGTAGAGAAGTATTGAGATCCTGTGAATGTATCTGGTCTAGTTATGAGTCACTTGATGTATTTAGTTATTGTAAACAATTATGAATCAATAGATGGTGGATTATTCCTATATATCTATGTTTATGGGTTCAAACATATATTTTCCTTATATTGCTATAATTGAGATCTGATTCTGTAAGGTGTTGTGATGTTTACTTCCATGTTTTGGTGCATCTGTGCTTGGGTTTAGTTCTTTATCTTGATTCTAGGGATGGATGCATGTATCTTTTGTTTATCTAAGCACTCTTCCATTAATGATAAGAATTCTTACAAGGCTCACATAAAAGAGGTGCTCACTTCCTATGCACACCTCAAGTGAGTGCCAAATCAAGGTTGGGTGATAGGCTAGCATGCTTGGGGTTGAAAGAAAGATTAGAGGGTAACAGTGACTACATTTTGGTTCCATTGTTAGGACCTCTTTTGAATTTGTTATGAGAATGATGTCCGATGACAAAATGCTTTCTATTGGACAATCTCGAGACTTGGCTTAAAAGAATAGAGGATGAGTTTACACAATGATTCAACATTGGAGCTAAGTTTGATACATGTAAATAGGTATAGGACAACCCATACCATGAGCTCCATGAGACATTCTTTTGTTGTTTCCAATAAAGTTGTATTAGTGGTTATCGGCATATGCATCAAGGAAGAGTTGGTCTTAAAGACCTCGTGTTTGGACCCAAGAAGATAATAAGAGGCTACATGATGTTAATCTAATCTATACTTGTGTTGTTTATCGGTGGTGGAGTGGAGTGTTGACTAGATATAAATTAGAATATGTGGTTTCTATGTATTATTTCTTGGAGATTGATGAGTTTGAGTTCTTAAGGGAGCTAAGAGGATCATTCTTGTGTGCTATACCATTAGCCACTAAGGTCATGATCATCCTTTGATTATGGAGGCATTTACTATGGCTAGATAAACTTTCATTAGGCATGGGGCGAGGAAGTTGGTGTGTTAAGAGATAACAAACCTTGCGGCATAAATGTAGAGAGGAGATATGGTTCAAGTATAATGAAGTGTAAGAAAGGGAGTTGATGAGACACCACAAAGATGGAAGAGTGATGCACTTATGGAGGAAAACATTGTAGGAAGGATTTGAGGTTCTTGTGGAGGACATGGAACCCGAAAGCAGCTCTCTACTACCCCATCTTGGAAAGCACAAGAGAGAAACCACCTCGGCTTCGATAATAGGTCATCGTATGGAGAAATGAGAGTTTTAGGCACACATATTTTCCCACCTTATGACCAAACCCTAGTGCTTAATTTTCCCGTTCTTGAGATAAGTTTTGTTAATCTAGTTTGTATTGGTATTGGTAGTCGAGTGACACCAAGGAGGAATAATAGCTAGTGGATCGGTGGTGGAGGAAACATAGGAGGGAATCAAGGTTCAGGATCGGTGGAGAAGGAAGGAACTCAACCACCTTAGCAAGTTTTTTTAAAATATATCTACATTTGAATGATTATAAGGGTGTGGAGGATTCTACAGAGTATATACGCAAATGTGAATTGTTATGGCATGCTAAGGGTATAACTACTCTATAGCGAAGGCAAGTCGGTTTACTACTACGTTGCAGGGGGTGCATGCATAGATGGTACTAGAAGTATTACCCACACCATAAGCTGATGGATTTTTGGTGGAGTTCCACATTCCTGAGTTTGAGAAGAAGAGCATCAATGTTCTCAAGGAGATTCAACAAGGAATGAAAGAGAGTGTGTGGGAGTATGACGTGCACTTTAAGACTCTTCTATCAAAGTTAGATTATGATGCCCATCCCTCTCAAAGCATTCTTAATGGTTTGTTGGAGGACCTGATAACACCTTTTAGATGAGTACTTTCCCATAAGACTTTCATAGATCCATATGAGGCCTTGGAGGATGCTTTGTGCACTAAAGTTGTCGAAGCATTGACATAAGAGTAATCTCATCTATAGAAGCACAAATTTCTACCATGGAAAAGAAAGCTAGATAAAATGTTTGTGAACTCATCCCATGATACTCACAATGGACTTTGGTGTACAAAATATGAGGTAGAAGGACACACAAAGCACATTTACTCAAAAATTTCAGTTTGTGCCATGTCATTGGATTGTGAAACATGTCATAGAGATAATGATCCAAGTAGATGCCCATTATTGTAGTGTGCACTCCTCAAGAATGTGTCTACTTATTGTAAACTTTTCTCATATATGACTCCCAATACAAAGGACTTCTTATTAATAGACCAATTTCAGGATTCCATTGATATTTGTGCATACCATATTGGCATTAGAAGCATTATTTAAGAACGAAGGTCACCGGTATGAAGGGGACGCATATGGAGGGGGTCAAGGAACGAGGTTTTTGTGGAGGATTCGAGAGGGTGTGTGGGTGGACAAGGAGGTAGGATTGAATTTCCCTATTAAATTTGTTATATTTTTGGATCTACTTGAACACTACAAGCATGAATGTGGATAGATTTGTTGCAGTTGTTCATGGTGCAGGAAGAAGCATAAGTATGAGGAGTTCCCGAGTTATATGAACATATGATCTAAAAAGAAGAAGGATAGGGGCATGAGAATGGTAATTTGAAGTGGGCTGACCCTTTATGGGATGGCTAGGGTAGCACATAAACTTGAGCAAGAACATTTCTAGGTGACTACATGAGTTAAGGTTGTGCACACCGGGGAAGAACCAAAGCAAAGGCCTCTCATTATAAGAGAAGAGGTATTACATGGGAAATACCCTGATCCAACTCATCATAAAGAGTTCTACCAAGATAACATGGAGGTGATTAGAAACCTTCAGGGGGAGATTCATTGCTTGAAAGAGAAGTCATGGAAGTTGGAATAGAAACAAATTCTCAATCCCTTAAGAAGGACATGGATGAGGTCAGAGAAGTGTGTAGGATGCTGTACCAGGAGAATATTATCCCAATATTTAGGAGAATGGATAAGATAAAATTTATTGCACGCTGGAGGTGAGAACATGGGTTTTGCATGCTAATATTCCCACTCATAGTATTGATTATGGTAATTACATAACATTGAATGCATTTGTGGATGGATGAATTTTGAGCAACATTATGATTAAAATAAGTGAAGAGGTCAATGTCCTCACTTTGTAGATATATGGAATCAGATCGGGAGGCCCCTATTACAACCATATTCAAATGTGTTGTATATGGTGGATAAGATAAAGGATATTACCATTGAGGTTTTAAAGGATGCATCCATAACCATTCAAGGGGAAAATTTTACTAGAGCTTTTGAGGTTTCAATGCTTGCCGAGGCGTATAAATTTCCAGAAGATACTTGGATGCCCATGGTGTTATAAGAATAATGTTGACTTGTTCTTTAACAAATGATTCATAAGTTTCAAGAACAAAGAGGATCACATTATTATTCCACCGGCGGATGGAAGTCTAAGCCCTATGTAAAACCTTCAGGAGAAGATGGCATGGATAGAATCTTTCTATGCACCATTAGAGACCCCGATGTTTTCCATCCATCAAGAGGAGTCATTCAATGGGAAGATGATTAGTTCATGAGTGATATAACTAGTGTTGTATGTGAAAATTGGGTGCATAAGACCTATGAGTTGGTTGGAAGACAATTGAAGGGTAATGTGACTCACATCAATAAGGTGTGCTCGATTAGGTGCACAGGATGAAGGTAACTACCTAGTTACAATGGAGAGGATAACCCTGGTGTATTTTTTTCTTGTGATGGAGGTACATGGGACATGTCAATTAAAAAGGAGGAATATGCTTACTTTTACCTTTTGCATAACAACAATGCATTAGTGTGTGACCCATCGAGACAATCTTCTAGAGTAACATGAAGTGAGAATCATGTTCTCTGTTAGGTTTCTTCAGAGTAATGCACTTTCTGAAATACACAACTCTCATTGGAGGAATCTTCCTCATTTCACATCCAGGAATGTGAGAGAACCTTGATGGTAAGCCCGGAAGCCTCACCTCCCTCACTATGAGTGCATAAGTTCTATTCCACCTTGCAGGGTTGTGAGCATGCACGGTATATCCATTTGGAGTCATGTTTTCAGATAGGAAATTGGCAAGAGTTGATGGTGGATATTATTCAAACTTTTGAGTATCTAAGTTCTAAGCCATCAGTGAATGAAGCATTGCAAGTAGTCACACACCTTACCTTGGGAGATAATTCCATGGGCGAGGACCGAATCTTGGATTTTTAGGGTAAATTAAGTTAGGGGGAACTTCATAGAATAAGAACCAAAAGGAGAGACAAAGGAGATAAATTTTGAGCGCGTCTTCTGGAGAATGAAAAATGAAAGCTAGTCTACTAGATAGATGATGAGGACGAAGAAAACTTGGATGTTAACCATATAGAAGGTATGCACAAAGTAATTGAAAAGAAGATGAAAAAGTGTGTGCCTAGCATGAGCCCTTGAAAACAAAGAAGGTTAACATTGTTACATAAGCAAAATTGAATGAAGTTGTCATTGGAGATTACTAGACGAACCAGGAGGTTTCAAAAATAGTTGAGTTATTTCTTGACTTCCAATACTTATTTCTACATGGGTAACATGAATTGAAGGGAGTTCATCACTCATTAACTAAAATGTGGATTAAGTTAAAAGAAGGTGGACACCCCATTAGGAAGAGGCCCTATAGAATGAACCCAATTTTTGTGTAAAGGTGAAAGAGTTATTTGAGGCAATTTAGGAATTTGAATGGGTGAGCCAAATGGTGATTAGTATCAAGAAGGATGGGAGGATAATGATATGTGTAGAATATAGATATTTTTGAATTATCCATGCATGATATATCCTTTTCCAACCTCATTTCTTGAGAAGATCTTAGAAGGTGTCACAGGGCGAGAGATCTATTCTTTCACAAATGGATTCTATGGATATCATCAGGTAAGAATTGTGAAGGAAGACTAGAAGAAGACCAATTTAATGATGGAGTGGGGAAGAGTCACCTATATCATTATGCCCTATGGGATTAATAATGCACCTGTTTTGTTTTCATGCATCATGGTACATTCATTTCAAGACTTCATCCACAAATTTCTACAAGTCTACCTAGATAACTGGATGATATATGGATTAATAAGGTACCATTGTGACAATTTGAGGTTGATGTTTGAGAGGTGCGAGAATTTAAGGATCTTTCTAAACATTAAGAACTGTGTCTTTGCTACTCCATTTGGCATAGTACTAGGTCATATCTTATACAAAGAAGGCTTATTGGTAAATCCTGCAAAGTTTTATGTTATTTAGGAGTTAGAGGAGCCTACAATTCAAAGCGTAGTATGCATATCATTTGGAATATGGGATATTATAGAAAGTTCATCAAGGTCTATGTTCGGATTTACACACCATTGGAAGAGTTGTTAACACATAAAAGTGAATTTCATTAGGGGAGAGGCACAACAAATGGTTTTGACACACTAAAGGATAGACTTACTACTATGGCCATTGTGACGCTTTCCTTCTTGGAATAAGCCATTTCATGTGCATATTGATGCATCAAGTACAACAATAGGAGAAGTGTTAGCACAACTAGGAGAAGGAACTATTGATCACCCTCTATGTTTTGCGAGGAAATTTAACTCGAGCTGAGTAGAACTATACAAAAAAAGAGTGCAAAGCATTATCTATGATTTATGCACTGCATAAATTCAGAAATACTTATTGCCTTCTCCATTTACCTTTATACAAATCATATGGTACTCAAGTACTTAGTGAACAAGCATGTTCTACAAGGGCGCATATGCCAGTGGATCTTATTGTTTCAAGAGTTTGAATTTTTGTCATCATGCAAAACTAGGAAAAGTAATTTGGGACCTGAAAATCTATCAAGGATTAACTTAGGAGAGGACCAATAGAGAATTGAGCACATAATGTTAGATGTATATTTTTAGATTGCAACACATACCCTTTGATTTATAGGATATTGTTGTTTTCATGTGAATGGGTGTGGCACCAAAAGGAATGAAGGGTTTTGAGAAGAAGTAATTAGTTATATGTGTCAATGTGCCTATATGTCGATTGATGGAGACCTATACAAACTAGGTCGGGATAAGGTCTTACACTAATGTGTGCTAGAGTAAGAACATAATGTAATCATAGAGGAAGCTCATGATGGCATTACAGGTGGTTACTATGCAGGGAATGGTACAACATGGAATATTCTATTGTTAAGAATTTGGTTGAAGAGAATATACAACAATTGTAGAGAATATTGCAAGGCATGTGACCATTTTTAGCACCTTGAAAAGCTAGGGCGGAGAGATGAAATTTCATTAAACCTATTTCTAGTGCGAGAACCATTTGAAAAATGTGAAATTGACTTTTTGGACCTATTTCCCACCACGTGTAACAAAGGTTCGTGTTATATTATCACTTGTATAGACTATCTTACAAGGTGGGAAGAAGCAATGCCTACGAAGGATTATACTATGGGTACAACAGATAGGTTCTTATGGGATAATATAATTTGAAAATATGGGTTCCCATTCAATTTAATGAGTTACATGGGTACTCATTTCATGAATGAGATAGTTAAAATCTTGTTGGAAAAGTTCATGGTGGCCCATCAAAAAAATACACCTTATCATCATCAGGATAATGGAACTGTTGAGGCCTTTAACAAGATTATGTGTCATATGTTAACTAATATTTGTGATGTTAGGAGGGACTGGGATGACAAGGTATCTTTAGTGTTATGGTCATATCGCAAAAGAGCACATCGATAATCTTATGATATTGGATGAGAGGTGAGACATTGATAGGTGGATTCTGAAAATGGAGAAAGCACGATGCAAGGCGAATTACATGATCGAATATTAAGAACAAGAAGTTTGAGGTTGGGCAGATGGTTCTACTATATGATTCTAATTTTTGTGACGTCCTTAGAAATTCAAAGTGCATTGGTTGGGGCCATGTGTTATATCATCTATACTTGATTCATTTGCGTGTTAAATGTGGATGAAACACAACTTCCTGGTTATTTCAATGGGAGTAGGTTGAATCCCTACTATAACTAAGTCTTTGTGTGTTTGTAAATAATGCAATGTTTCCATTTAGCTTAGGATTTCCCTTAATGCATTTTCCTTTATATGTGTTTCCTTTCATCGTTGTTATGGTTTTTGTTTTTGTTTTTGTTTTGTGTTGTATGAGAATTGGCATGCTAGTAGATAAATAATTTAGATGTCATTCCATGCAGAGGACCGCACATACTTTTAGTGTGGGGTTGAATGGTGTCTAAATTCATAAAATCATTCACATGTCTAAGGAATTTGTATTGTTAGAAAAATCATTCTCGAGTCATTGGTGAATAGGAAGAGAATTTTTGCAGACCGTAAAATTTGTTCGAATTTCTGTTGTTATAGAGGTGTGTTGATAAAATTTGTTTAAATACCATGCATGAGAGAAAACTATATCACACAAGTATAACATGGGGTAGGTGACGGTGTAGGAATTTACTTGGTGGATGATACGAGAGGCTAAGTACTTTGGTGTAGTATGGCATGCGAGATGAGGTCTGTGGAAAGAAGTGATGATAGTATGCCATAATATTATGAGTACAAGGCATGAGGAGAAGCCGTGGGAGTTTAATCAAGTGGACAAGGTACTTTATTTAAAATTAGCATTAAAATGTTTGGGTCATAAGGACATTGAGGTCTTGGAAAAGAATAAAAGGGGGGTGAGGGTATTTATTGTAACTACCTTTCCTTTAGATGTTTACCTTTTTGTCCTCCCAAGTAATTGAAGTGTGATAAGGGTTTGAGAACAAGTGAGGTACTTTTCATGAACCAAGCACGGTGTTGTACAAATTGGGACAGGATCTTACAAAGTATAGCAAGAGGGAAGGAAAACAGCAAGTAAGCAAGGGGTTATGTGAAATTAAGGATATAAAATTTGGGAAACTCGGGAAGACAAGGAGAAATAGAAAAGCCCAGGGCACGGAGTAAAGAAATGGAGATGAAATTGAATAAAATATAGAACAAGAAGCCAATGGTATAGAAGGAGGAATCCATCAAGGCATACTTGGAAATGTAGTACCCTTCAATTTGTGATTAACGTAGAGAAGTTGGGTTCAAAACTATATAGGTGCAAGATTATTTAGTTCAACCACGTAACTATTGATAACAACAAGTTAATGTGGGAAGATTTAATGAAGGAAGTTCCAAGGTTAGAAAAACTCGAAACTTTAGGGTGGATGACTCGGTGCTTATAGGAATTACTGATGAACTGGGTTTTGAAACTATGGGAGTTTACTTTCTTCGCCAAACCCACCCTTCCCTTCGGGTAGTTGATGTCACAGTGTAAAAGGACTTCTTCTAATTTGCGAGAAGAATAATGAGACTCACAGCCAATTGATTAGAACATAACAATCCTGCTGGAAACACTGGTGAGGACATGGCACTTGACTTAGGTGCCATGGTGAAAATTAATGAATTAGCGAAGAAATTGAACTATGAGAAGGGATGAAGGGCTCAAGTTATTTTAGACCTTGATGACCCGGTGTTAAGATTCACATCCCAACACATCAGCTGCAAGTTAGGTGTATCTGAAAGATGAATAGATATAAACAAGAGGTTTCTATACATTGTATATAGGATATCCAAGATGGCGCACTAGAACATCACTCAATTCATTGCAAATAATATCATTAAGGAGGCGTGAGTGTAGAATAAGGTTGAAGTAAAGATCACATGGAGATCCATTCTTTTGTTAATGTTATTTTGAGAATTTGGTGACCCAGATGGGCTAGATGGAAATGTGTGGGTTTACCCACCGGTGGACTCATCTCTGTGGTGTAATTTTTGAAATTCAATTGCGATGGCACCATCACAAATACCTACACAACATTGGTGAACAAATGGTATGAGATATTGTGTGAGGCCTTCGAGAACAAATGGCACATCCCCCATGAGCTAGCACAAGTTGTTGGTGATCAGTTAAATTTCAAGTTACAAAACACTATTTCTTGGTAAAGTACATGATGGCCGAAGGAGAAATGGGGCCGTGGTGCAAGATTCCATTTTCATTCATTGCTAGATATAATAAAATGTGTTATCAACCATTTAAAGGACATAATGAAGGTTACTTTTGATGTTGAAAAATTGGATGTTGAAGTTCACACCTGTCGTGCGTGACCTACAAGTATGGAATGAGGCTATCATATAGAGATATTTTTTAGCAATATTTTTTGGATTTACACCCACAAGTCAATGTTACCATAAAGGGTTTCATCCACCGGGTGTTTGTGTAGCTACACCCTAAGACACAGGTAGGAGTTGAGATTGAGATCACAAACTCCACATTTCTAAGGCCGCGAGAGGTACCAATACTTCCAATGAAATCATTCCAAGTGGAAGAAGGACATGAAGAAGAAGAATAGGGAAGTGAAGGAAATATGGATACTTCCTGAGAAAATAAATATTACACGCACTGAGGTAAAGTAGAGATGAAAGAACTTCATAACAAGGAAATGCCAAGGATTTATAACCAGAGCGCAAGGAGGGTAATCATCGAAGGGGAAGAGTCAGAAAATAAAAATCTAAAGGTACATGATGTCATGATTTCAAAGATAGGCTCGGAGGAGGATCATAATCCATTTAGGAAGGAGCTCGAGGAATCATTTGAGGAGGAAGAAAAGAGAAGACATGAGGTAGACACCAAGTTAGTAGTTGATGTGCCCTGAAAAAGAGAAAACATATGCTCTAGAAGGGACCATGAAGATTCTAGCATGAGAAACTTCACTGTATAGACCATGAGCCTAGAAGAAAAGAATAAGGGAAACTCCTTCATTATCAAGGAGGATAAAGGTTTCATGCAAGAACAAATACCCCAAGGAAAAAACACCCAAAGCACAAGGCACGAAGAGAAAGAAGTGATTACCTATGTCCCCTCACATGGAATTAATTGATGATCATGCAAAGGTGTTGCATACGTAGTTCTAGAGCACCCTTGCCCCAGAAAAGCTACATGGTTGGGATTTGTTGGACCAAGATGGGGCTATGACTAGAACGAAGAAGATGATAAGATGGAACCTACATTGTCATTCAGAGGAGCCTAAATTTGAGGTCAACAATCATGTGATTGATACCATTCACTTGAGAAATAAGGTAGGGGTGACATATAAGGAAATTGATCCAAGCCACCTCACTAATGACCAAGCGTGCATCAAGCTACGAAGATGTCTACAAAGGTTATAAGGTTAATTTTAAATGCAGAGGCAGCTATTTGGACTTTAATCATGGACAAGAAGGGAAAGGAGAAGGATATTGAGATATTGTTCCAAGGGTTGAAAGGTGAGTAGGCATGGACTAAGGAAGCATATGATCGAGTTGGTGCCTTAGTGAAGAATATCTTAGGAGAATGTATGGTGTTGCTTGGTAAGCCAGAAAGGATAGATTACATAGATGAGATGGAGTACTTATAATATCTAGTGGGGATATTGTTGAGAAACATAAAGGATGGTGTGGGGACCATGAATAAGGATCTCGTGAAGGAAAGGAAAATGGAAAAATTGTAGTTGAGGATAGGATATTGGAGTTGGAGGATTTTCTCACTCATCTCAATGAGGTGAATGTTTTGGAAAACCGGGCTTCAATAGCTATAGGAAATTCAAGCCCATTTTCGATCTTTGGGTAGCATTGGAAGAGGTCACTCTCAAGGCCTTGCAGGAGAATGTCCCAATGAACAAAATTGAGGACACCAATTTGATCACTAACACTACATCACGGAAGGGCAAGATTTATACTAAACACGAGAAGTTGGATTTTGTCTTTGGTGAACTACATGACTCTATGACAGAGAGGATGGATGAGTTTGAGGGTGTTTGTGTGAAACTATTGGTGTTCATTCAAGAGAAGAAGGGGAAGGTTGTGGAAATTATACCAGACTAAGTAATAATAATAATAGAGGATGTGTCGGGAAGTCCTTAGAAGAGTTTTCGGTGTGGAAGAAGATAAAGGATGAAATAGATTTGGAGTTCCTCGAACTCCTCAGTTAGTCCTTTGAGATGATAAGTCATGCAACAATTTTTCCTTATCCATTTTTGGATTGTTGGATTTTTGTTTAGAGAGCGCGGAGGATTGTCAAGGGTGGAAATAAAATTAGTGTGGGGTGATGTTGAGCCCTCATAGAGACTATGCACCTAAGGCACGCGGAAGTAACTTTGAGATAAGCATGGAGGTTCATGCCCAGTCAGAATAGACTCAAGGCTTAGCCATATTTTGGACCATAGTCAAAGTTGCAGTAAGGGACATGTGGAGATGTGACCAATCTTAGTTATGGATAAAGTTGAGGCTTTAAAACACGTATCCCAAGGAAGGAATACGTAGAGATATGGTGATCATGACATGATTGAATGTTATAAAGTGGTGTTAGTTATGGATTAGCTTGTGGTTGCATGATGAGGATACTCTATTATTACAAATCAAGATGACACTTGGGATGTAGTTCCCACCTGAATGATGAGTAGGTAGTGAGGAGAAGATTCCCAAAAACCCCTATGATATGTTTTGATTTGCACTACTAAGAAGAAGAGGTGATAGACAAAGAGAGCGAGAGTAAAGAGAATGGAATTAAGGTTTTGATAGAGAATACTTAGTATGAATGAATGTGTGATTCGTGAGTACTATAAAGTATAGTAAACTAGATGTGATATGTTTTCAACATTGTTATAACTCCTGTAATGGAGTAATTATAGAGAAGTATTAACATCTTGCAAATGTATCTCGGTCCAGATTATGAGTCACTTGATATATTTAGTTATTGTAAAAATTTATGAATCAATATATAATGGATTTTTCTGTATATCTATGTTTATGGGTTCAAAATTCTACATTCTTTATATTGTTATAGTTCGTGATCTGATTCGTATGGTGTTGTGATGTTTACTTCCATGTTTTGGTGCATCTATGCTTGGGTCTAGTTCTTTATCTTGATTCTAGGGATGGATGCATGTATCTTTTGTCTGTGTAAACATTCTTCCATTAATGATAAGAATTCTTACAAGGCTCACATAAAAGAGGGGCTCGAAACTTGTGCTCACCTCCGGTGACCACACGATTAAGTTTGGGTGATAGGCTAATGCACTTGGGGTTAAAATAAAAATTAGACAAGAAGAGGTGACTAAAACATTCAAGACATTCAAAATACCCACAAAGAGGATGGAAGTGAAAGGAAAAGCTACAAAATGAGTGATGGAGCATTTACACATATAGCTCTCATTGTGGGCAAACAAATCATGTAAGATTGATCTTTTTGGGAGGGTAATTAATCTACCATCAAATTGTATGTCAATTTGAGATAAATAATATTTGAATTAAAGAATAAAGTGAAAAATAATATTGTTATTACCAAATCATAGCACCCCGAATCGCTAGCTTTTGTGACCGATGCTATCAATGTGATTGGGTAACTAGGAGTTATCCTAAGGTGTGGGAACTTACGGTTGGGATAACTCTCCAAAGAAGACAGACTTCTTCTTCATTAACCTAGTGCTACAACTACTCCTAATGCAAGAAAACACCTAACTAATCATATCCTAACACTTATAAGGATACATGGAGAGAGAGAAATTGTATAAAAATGGAAATCCTACACTAGGGGTGGTGATAGAACCAAGAAAAAGGGTGTTGAATAGTCTCCTCTATATGAAAATGAGAGTAGGTGAAAATAAAAGGATGGTCAACCATCACATGTCATAACACATGTAATAATCCCATTTCTGTTAAGGAAAATGACATCAAAGTATGTAATAGAAACAACGAAATGCACAAAACCTACAAGCATGAATAAAGGTAAGATAAAGCAAAAGAAGCAAGCTAGGATAGAGAATAATCACAAGTGCTAATTGTATTTCTACAATGATTTAACAACATAACTCAAGACGAGAGGAAAAGATAAGATTTTTATTACAAAGTTGTAAAAATGGAGGCTTGGGAATCCACAAATTAATCACATATGAGAAATAAGGGATATGGTAGATATGAACATTTCCAACCTTTCTAAAAATTCCTCTCTATACAATTTATAGAAGAATAGATGAGGAAAGAGAGAAGAACTCCAAAATTGATCAAAAACAAAAAAAAAAAAATAATTAGTTTTCCTTTTCCATGGTTCTTGTTGCATGATCTCTTAGTTCTTACAACTCCACGAGTTCTTTATATGTGGCTTCCATAGGCTCAAATGCATATATTTTCAGTTGTTTGAGGAGATCCAATGTCGATAATTCGAGAGATACGGGTAGTATCGTTTCACTTCCATAGACTAACTTGTAGGGAGAGCTATCAATTGACCTTTTTGGTGTGATCCTATCAGCCCACAAGGCTGATTTGATCTTGGTATGCCATGTCCTTTGGTTTTCATCTAGATTTATTCTCATAATCCTCAACAAATTCTTGTTCTTGGACTCAACTTTTCCATTACCCAAGGGGTAATAATTTGAGAGGTGTTTAGATAAATACCTTTCTTAACAGCCCACTCACTAATCTTGGTGCCAAGGAATGCTAGAGAATTATATTATATGATAGTAGTCAAGAATTTGAATCATTTTATTATTCCCTTGTAAAAGTTCACTATACTAGACTCTATTACTTCTTTGAGTGCCATTTCTTCAGTCCACTTGGTGAAATAAATTTGTTGCCATTAGGATCCACTTATGTCCTATGCTTGATTTTAGGTTGATAACCCCAATGAAATCCAATCCCCACTACATGAATGGTTAATCAACTGAGATTGGGTGAAGTGGGTGTGATGTTAGCTTCTCCATGCCTTTGAATAACACACACTTCTTGCATTTCTTGATGCATGTATAATAGTCACTAAACATTGTAGGACAATAGTAACCAACCTTCATGATCCTAAGGATTTCCCTAGAAAATAAAAATGGCCTCCATCTTCTCAGTGATGGAACTCATGTAGCACATTCTCGATCTGATTTGTCCCAATGCACCTTAATAAAACTCCACTCATGTATTTTTGAAATATATTTCATCAATTAGAACATACAAAATAAATTGGAGCATAAAATACCTCCTTTTACTTTACTTAACTCTAGAGGCCATAGTAAAATTAGCACAAAATACATCATATCTTCGAACCAACAATGGGTGAGTACACTATCACCTACTTGTTCTTGATTATCCTGAAACACCAAAGATGCTTCTTCCTCATCACTTGTCTTGTTATAAGCTAGTTTTTCACACAATCCCTTTCCATAGACCAAATTTGTAACCTTAATTTCTATTTCATACTCCATCACCTGGGTAATCCAACCTGCTCTTTTCTTATCCAGATCCTTGTTTAGGAGGAAGTCCTTAAATCCAACATGAGAGACTAGTAAATGGATTTTTTTGTTTGAAACCAAGTGTCTAGACTTCTTAAATCTCCTTATAACAACAAGGACATGTTTTTCAATGAATGAAAACCTCACTTCATAATCTTCCACGATCTAACTGAAGAAAGTTATGGGTTGTTCATGTCCTTCCTTGTTTAGTTGCACCAAAATGGTAGAGATTGTGTCTAAGCCACCAAAGGCATAGAGAATGAAGTCTTTGGAGAAATATGGGTTGATGAGAGTTGGGGCTTGAGATATGGCATGTTTTATAGCTTCCAAAATCTCCTAACACTCTGATTTCCATTTAAAATCCATACTCTTCTTCCACATCAATATTAAAGGCTTAATAAGAGTGGGAAAATCAAGCACAAAACTTAAGACAAAGTTGATTCTCCCCAAAAAATTTGTAGAGCCTTTTTATGATTTTAAAATTGTAGGGCATGGATAGATTCAACTCTTTATAGACCAATTATTATCCCATCCCTAGACACCATGTGGCCGAAGAGATTTCCCTCAAGAGATAGGAATATACACTTCTTCGTATTTAGAGAAACTCATAATATCTTGCATATTTCGAACACTTGTATGAGGTGATGGAGGTGACTTGTTGCATTCTTGGAAAACATAATGATATCATCAAAAAAAAAAAAAACTATCTTATTTATCATCCCCTTGAACTTCATGGCCATAGCCCTTTGAAATGTGTCTCGACATTTGATAACCCAAATGGCATCTTCCTATAAGCGTATGTACCCCATTTTGTGGTGAAGGTTGTTTTGAATTGGTCTTCCTCTTTCACCATAATTTGATTGTAGTTAGAGTAACCATATATAAGTGAAAACCTCTCTGTAACATCTCCTACCTATAAGATTTTATTCATAAAAGGAAGTGGAAAATGGTCCTTAAGAGAATCTCTATTCAAGCCCGAAAATCCACACATAAAATGAAATCTCCACTTATTTTCCTAACTAGAACCAGATTAGCAACCCATAGAGAGTTCTTGATTGGGAAAATGATGCTAACCTCAATGACCTTGTTTAGTTCCTTCTTCATGAGATGCTCAATATGAGGGTTGACTGGTATTTGTTTCTATCTAATGGGCTTGGATTTTGGATATAGGTCAATAGTATATTGTGCCAACCTTGGATCAAATCCCCTTAATTCCTCATATTTCCAAGAAAATATTTCTAGAAACTCTTAGAAAATTTGTATGAAATCATATTTTTCTTGATCAGTACTTACTTTTCCAATTTGGAGTACTTTACCCTCTCAACCGAAATGGGCTCTGAATCTTCCCCTTTGACCTGAATATTTTCCTTCTCCTTCTAGAACTGGTCATTATTATGGAAGATGGATTCTAGAGTCACTAAACTTTTGATAAATTTTTTCTTAGTTGAAACATTGATCACACTACTACTACTCCAATTTATCTTGATTTCTCAAGGAGAACTCAGATTCATATTTTAAGAAGTTGATGATTTAGTGATACTTTTTAAATACTTGCTAGCTCGTGTTATTGTCCAAAACAATTTTTCTCATAACCACTTTGATATGAGGTTGATTTTGATCATACTTGATGCTTTCAACCACATAAAACGTTGCTCTAATTGCTGCAAGCTTTTTCATGCCTTTTCTTCCTCGAATGGAAATAATGTTAAAATCTTCAAAGTCTTCGATGGGATCCCATACTCGATACTTGTAGCTTTTTAGAAGATCATTTTTAGCAGTATTCATTCCTCTAACTTGGTTGAAAATTAGCTCACTATCCCTAACAACTTACAATTTCTTGATATTTCTCTTTCTTTCCTGTGTAATCCATGAATTAAAGATTCATATTAAGTTGTCTTACTAGAACAACTAAATTGGAAACAAAAGGATGAATAATATTTTTTTACCTTTGGGAGATACAAGCATCACTCCTCCTCCTTTGCCTTGTCTACTCATGGAACCATCGAAGAATAAGCTGTCATACCTTATTATCATCCTTTTCATTTGGTTTGGTGATGCTAGGAAGAGGTGAGTTTTCTTCATGCAAGAATTTGATACCCAAACCGAGCTTCTTCCATCTCCTGTATTGGTCATAGCCATGTATTTTGTTTTCCCATTTATCAAGTGTCAAATTCAAAGTGCCTCCAAATTTAGTACATGTTTTCGGAATTCTTGGAAAGTCTTCTTCATGAAAAGATGAGAAATTGGAATTGATTGGACTTGGTACATGGGGTTCAATGTGGAAGTTTGAAATTGGCTCTGACCTGATTGTATCCTTAGCTCCATACCTATTCCTATAAATCATTTAGGACCAATTAGTTGATAAGTACCCACTAATTTTTTGCGTGAAGTCCCTTCATAAACACAAGACAAAGAGTGGTGGTAGGTCAATCATTTATACATATTTTAAGGCTATGACATTGAGACAAGCATGAACTATAAGGATTAACCATTTGATCACTCCAATAGTTCCTAATTTTGTCTCGTCTAACACCACCACTCTTTTGGAAACCAGTTCATATTTCAACCCCATTTGATCCACAATCTACTTTGGCATTATTGAATTGCTTGCTTTTAATTCAATCATGTAGTTATGTACCAGGATATTTCCAATGATCATAGATATGTAAAATGGTGGAGGTTTGATATTTTCCTTCGGATTTACCTCTTGTTGAGTTGCATTTTTGAGAAATTTATCTCCATTCTCAAATGTTGGATTTGGAATGGAAAATTTTTCCATAGGTACCTACAATAAGTCCCTTTATCCCGGAATTCTTAGAGACTCCCACATTGAAATGCTCACATTCATTTTCTTCATGTGATCAATTATTTTGAATGGAGGTGGAATATCCTTCTAATACCCTTTGCTTGGCACCACTTTCTATTTCACATGAGATGGAACATGGGTTGATACAACATGCCCTTAAGGTTGATTTAGTGGATTCAAGGCTACTTTTGAGTTGTTAAATCTACGAGGTGTTATAAGAGGCTAAAAAGTAATTACATTTTATGACTCCCCCTCATCTATAAAGAGGCATAGGTGGCATTGGTGTAAGTATACCAGATTGAATTAAACAATTATTGGCTCTAATGGATATGGCATAAGACCTTGGAAATGTTGTGCCTCTCATAGACTATATCATGATGGATATATCATAATTTAGAGCCTTAACTAGAGGGGAAAAAATGATTCCATTGGCCTCAAGGCCATGGGAATTTTATTCCATGTTATTTGGAATTTGAAATTAAAATCAACCATA
Source organism: Taxus wallichiana var. yunnanensis (assembly GCA_018340775.1). Classification (NCBI taxonomy): domain Eukaryota; kingdom Viridiplantae; phylum Streptophyta; class Pinopsida; order Cupressales; family Taxaceae; genus Taxus; species Taxus wallichiana. Next base: position 370,249,953 of record CM031240.1, read on the forward strand.
TATTCATTTGGAGCTCTCTTGATTGTAGTTATTTTCTCCAAAAGAGACAAGGTGTCTTCCCATTCTCCGAATTGTTTGAAATTCCCAAACATAGTTCATTCAAATTGTTAATGGACCCAACTGTGAGGCTCCTAAATCACTTCAAGGATTTTCATTTGAGAAAAGAGGGAAGTAGCCTAACCGTAACATGCATCTCATTAATCTCGTTAATGCCACAAACATTTGCAATCTCCTTTATATAGTCTATTGGAGTTGTGTGATTTTCCATGTTAAAGTAGGGAATGTTCTTCAATGCTGCCTTTGGGATAGGATTTTGAGCATTAAGGTCCAGTGACCTACTTCCCATGAAAATGAAAAAGGGATTTGGTGGTTGTTGCACCATTCTGATTGGCCTAAGAACTCTAGTTGATTAAAGGAAAGGTCTGCTGTGGGGGTGTTGACAAGGTTCTATTCGGTGGAGATGGATATCTCTGGACTCTTCTTCCTCTCCTTCCTCTTCTTGTAGATAGCTCCAAACACTCAAAAATACCTTCTTCTCTTATTATTGACCTGGTTTGAATCCTTCTCATGAACTTTAGATACTTGGGCTTCTAAAACCACTAGTTTATGATCCCAGGAGCTACCATATGTGTTGATAATGAGCATCCAAAGGATAGGATTTTACAAGGACACACATCTGATCCTGATAAAAATGGAAAAATTATTTTGAAAGGAACAAAACTAGCTACAGAAGTTTGACCCTACTTTGCATCTATTAACCTCTCAAATCCAAAATTTGGAACTTGGCTCATGCACAACAACATTTGAAGTACAAAATGCAAAGTGCGGTGAAACCTCCAAAATCAAAAATTCTGAAATACAATATAACCCTGTGAAAGTATGAAATGCCCAAATAGGAACTTAATACCACCTTTTCAGCCTCCAACCTCTGATATACTCTCAAGAGAACTTGGGACTTGTTTTGCATTAGTGAAACCCGGAAAATTTCTATTCAGAAGTTGGACCCTATAGTGAAACCTCTAAAATCAAAAATTTGGAATGCGGCACAATGAATAAGATATTGGAATGAATATGCTTTGAAGTCTCGACCTCTTTTTGTCCCACTGGGTATGCCATAATTATTATTTCCAAATCACAACATCCCCCAAATTGCTATATTTTTGGTCGAGGCAATTAGCATAATTAGGAAACATGGAGTTAGCCCAAGGTATGTTACTTTGCGGTTGTGACAACTCTCGAAGAAGGCTGAATTCCTCTTCCTAAACTATTGGAAAGGAAATTTATCAGGTGGAAAAACTTTTGGATTCCTTGCAAATACTCTAGGAATCTAAGTCCCTCTACTTGATAGGTGCGGTTGTCGATATATGCATGCACATGAAAAGGTGGATTTCTATGGTGGCCTTTTTTGACCGGGATCAAACAGGTTACTCACCGACCTGCGGAAAAGCTAGCAATCTCTTGTTATGGAATACTTTGTCTAGAGGTGGGAAAGGGAGTCAGAATAGAGGTAGGATAAATAATGATGCAAGTAGAAAATAAGAGTCTTGTACATGCACTAGTTAGAAATTTCAACACATGCATTTATGACAAGAAATAACCATGCAAATGGCAACAAGACAAGATAATATTGTGAACTCAAAGTTACTGAAATATCCTCATCAAAGAGGCTAAAAATCCTTATTATTTAATTGATGCTTAAATATAAGTTGTACATAGTGGAGAAATGGAAGAAATTGAGAAAGAGGGGAAATGGAAGAAAATGGTTATCTCCTTTTTCTCTACGAGTCCAATAAACTCTTGATTTTTCAAGATCAATTCCCCAACCCTGCACAATTACATGAAGAAGACATTAAATAAAATCAAGAAATAGTTACAAATTATTCTTTGTTAGGAATAAATGGCTTACAATCTTTTCGGTCATTCGCGTCCATTGATTCTTGATTCACGAAGAAATGCCAATGGCGAAAAAAATAGAATTTTCATAATGTAGTCATTACAATCATTTTGTAACTTTGAATATGAACTATTCTTCTTACCTTTCAAAATTTAAACCCGAGCCATCAACACAGGATAAACTTACTAGAGCGGGTGTGGAGGATGCCTTTTGCATTTTGTGACTTTATAGAGATTTGGTATTTTTTACATTATTGGTCTACCCTCTCGCTTTTGATATAAGCTTGACACATGGATTCACTTGAGTGGAGACAAAGTCATGGGTCACTTTTATAATTTTACCTTTTTTTAATGCGGGCTCAAAAACACAAATTTCTCTGTAGGCCCGTCTCCTATTTTGAACTTTGATGTAAGTTTAATATTTGACTTTCTCCCTTATATCAAGATCGAGGTGTGGGTCAGTTTATGACTTTTAGCCCTTTTTACAAAAGGCTCAAAACCACAAATTTCTCCATCGTCTCACTTCCAATTAGATATGTCCACCTACCTATGGATAATGGAGCCAAAATTTGATGGGAAAGAAAATTCCTGTCATTCACGATGTGGAAAAATTCGAGAGAAGAATATAACTCCACCATTTCGCGCCCAATTTTCAAATTTCTTTCGCGAACCAAGGAATTGAAAAAAATACAAGGTTCAACAATCCATGACCATAGAAATATTGATAATTTTGTTCAAATGAGGACAACGATATAATTTTCACGCATCTAGACATGAAAATGGAAAATTTATCAAAACATGCATAATCAAGAGCTTAAACAACTTCAAAGCATGAATTTCTCTATGTTTTCATACTTCCAACTTTACTTGAACACTTACGGAGGGCGTGAGCTCAAAATTTTTTAAATTGACTAGAAAAATTATGGGGGATTTTGAGGGTAACAAACCGGCTCTAGATTGGGGATATGACATGAACTCGAGCATAGTGAAGACATGACATAGGAATCCACAATCTCGATCTCTAGACCTCAGTAATTTGTTTACCAATGCCTTATCCATTGGGCCTTATAGAATCATGTATGACCTATAACAAGAGAGAGAATAAGGAAACACACACACACATGAAAATGACAAAAAGGAAACACATGATACACAACAGAAGGGAAACACAAACAATTGAAAGGGAAACAAAACCACACAATAGAAAGGGAAACACACCTAACAATCACCTATGGTACAAGGTGGGGGACACCCGCTTTCATTGATGATAAAAATTCAATTATTTCCTATTCTAAGGTAACTCTAGCAGCGTTCCATCCAAATATGAGAGAAGAAAATTGTTCTCTTTGCAAGCTTTACGAATCTAGAATGGGTCGAGCCATAATGAATCAAACTTTCCATGGTTTCCTTTTGGTTCTCTTCTCTTGTCCCAAAGCAGGATGAAGTCTCCAACTCGAATTCTCTTGCCTTGGCCTTCTTATCAAAAATATTCTTTACTTTAAATTAATTCTCGTTAATGTAATCCACCACTTGGAGTCTATTTTCTTCCAGCTTCTCAAGAAAGAGGATCCTCTTGTCAATGGAATCCTTGTACTAACCATCTTCTATTTCCTATAGTAGCTTGAGAGCTGACATCTCGATCGTGAGAGGAATTTCTACTTCAACTCCATACAATAGTTGGAATGGTGACATACCTATTTCCTTCTTGGGAGTGATCCTATCCACCCACAATGTATCATACAACCTTTGTGCCAATTCCTTTGATTCTCGTTTACAAGCTTATGGAAAATGGTCACAATGTTCTTGTTGCTTGATTCGGCCTGTCTGTTTCCTTGTGGATAGTAGTCAGAAGAATGAGATAGGGAGATTCCGTAGCTATAAAAAAACTCATTCATCTCTCTTGAAGAGAAATAGGTAGCATTATCTACTACAATCTTTTGTGGCACTCCAAAATGAACTATGATATTCTCTTTGATGAAGTTGCATACTAGTTTAGTGTTGGCTTGTTTGGCCGGAATGGCTTCCACCCATTTGGTGAAGTAGTCTGTTGTTGTGAGTACATAGGTGTGCCCTGCACTTGAGTGAGGGTTTAGAACAACAATGAAGTCTAGTCCCCACTATTGAAATGGTTCTTCAATAACCATAGGCCTGAGTGGTAATGCAGCCCATTGTGATCTACATTTAGAAATCCAATCTCAAGTGTCTGCAAAGATGGTGGGCCAAAAATACCTTCCTCGAGAGGATCTTGTGTGTAGTGACTAATGCTAAAAATATCTAGCACATGCTTGGTCATGGTATTCTTTAAGAAAATTTTCTTATTGCTCTTTATCTATGCACCTGAGGAAACAACCATCCAGGCCTCTTTTATAAAGTGCATGATTCCAGATTACAAATTTAGCTACCTTCATCTTGAGTTTTCTCCTTTTCTTGTAATCAAGATGGGGAGGGAATTCTCCATAAGTTAGGTAATAGGTAATATCAGCATACCAATCATCTATAATGGTGACAAAGAGAATTTGTGGGTTGTCTTCTAAAAAAGTTGAGTAAGCACATTTTTCTTTGCCATATTGAGCTTTGAGTGTTTCATCTTTAACAATCAACTTGCACAAGCCATTTCCCCTTACCAGATTGGAGGGTCAAATCTCCAATTCATATTCTTGAGTCTTTACAATCCAATTTCCTCTTTTAGCTCCAGGATCATGCTGTGTCAAGATGGACTTGATTTCACTATCGAGGACCATCACGACTGTATGGGAATTGTGGATGTAAAACTTGAAGTTTTTAATATCCTTAACCACCGCATAGGTATGCTCCTCCAATTCATTGTATTTTAGATTATGATTTTTAAAGGACAACTCATGAAAGCAATAGGTTCTTCCATGCCTTCATCATTTTTCCGAATGAGAACGCAGTAAAGTGTATGTTCGATGCATAACAATACATGATGAATTCTTTGTTAAAATATGGAGATACAAGATTTGTAGCCTTGGCAATGGATTTCTTGATCTCTTCAAATGATGACTTTCCTTCATTTTTCAATTTTAAGTTTTCTTGTGGCTTCATCATGAAGTGATGTGCTTCATCAACTCATCAATCTTAGGCACAAAACGATGAAGGAAGTTCACCTTTCAAGAATCAATGAACTCGTTTCTTTCTTGTGGATAGGGATAATTATTGAATGGATCTAATCCTCTTAGGATCAATGTGTGCTCCATGTTTTCTCACAATGTGCTCCAATAACTTGCCTTATGTGACTCCAAAAATGCACTTTTTTGGATTTAGTGATATGCCATGTTTCTACACCTTGCAAGTATCTACTCCAAGTGATAGATATGATCCTCCCTCTTCTTTGAAAATACTATGAGATCATCAAGATATATGAAAATAAAATTCTTCATATCTTTAAAGGCCAAATCCATCACCCTTTATAATTTAGCTCCTGCATTGATTAGGCCAAAAGGCATTCTGCTATAGGCAAAAGTGGCCCAAGGTATTGTAAAGGTTGTCTTGGCGTGGTCCTCCTCTACCAATTTGATTTGATTATATCCTAAAAATCCATCAAGTAATGAAATCATTTCAGATCCACTGACTACTTCTAGGATATGATTCATGATAGGAAGAGGATAATTGTCCTTCAGTTATGCCTAGTTCAAGTTGTGAAAATCTACACATATCCTTATTTCACCATTCTTCTTCCGCACTGGCACAATGTTAGCCACCCATGTTGAATGGTGGACGGGAAAGATGATCCTTGCATTAAGCATCTTCATTACCTCCTCCTTGATTATATCAGCAATCTTTGGGTTATACGGCCTTTGTTTCTTCCTGAAGGGCTTAACACCCTGCTTTAAAGGAATTGAGTGATGCATTTCCTTTGGCTGGAAGGATTTGAGTTCATCATAAAAGTAGGCCAAAACATCTAAGTATTTCTTGAGTAATGTTAAAACCTTCTTTTTCTATAAGAGAGAAAAAATTTCCAATATTGACCATCCTTGGCTCCTCTAGGGTACCAATGTTTTCTTTATCAAAATTAGTGAGCACGAGAAGATTGCTTTTATTTCTCTTGAATGAATCTGTCATGTTTGTCAAAGAGGTCTTCTAAAGAGACTAAGCCTTTGGTAAATTTTTTCTCTTTCAATTTGATTATTCCCTCATCATCAATCCATTCAATTCCTTCTTTTTCTTCTTTGGGGACTAATTCTCAAAGTGTGTATTTTCACCTCCTTTGAAGAAGATATTATTGAAATTATTCCTTTGCTCTAAAAAGGCTATAATTTGGCTATCATCATTGAAGACTTGCCAATTATTTGCATTGTCTTGTACACTAGGCCTTAATACCATTTCAATGATCACTTTGTCTTTACCAAAATAAGGATGGCATGTCACTAGGGAAGCGACACTACAAGAGAATCAACCTTTTCATGTTGTTCCCTGGAATATATTCAATGGAAAATCCATCAAAAGATTCAATGCAGTCCCACACTTTGTTTTCGTAATGCCGATTCTTGGATTCTTCACCGATATTGTTGGCGTACCTAATTTACTACAACCTCTACACCACCTTGGAATCTTATTTTCTTGATTTCTATGTCCTCTACTGTGTTCATGCCTAAGAGTAGTGCTTCATACTATGCAATGTTATTTGTATTATCAAATTATAGCTTGCAGGTGAATGGGTACAACTCAATGGAAGGAGAGTATAATACTACACCAACTCCAAAGCTCACCCTGGAATGACTACCATCAAATTACATTGTCCAAATTTGATCTTCCTCTTTTCTTGATGCGAGGAAGTATTTTCCTATCCCACAATATTGAAAGAGAATGTTTTATTTTGGATCATCGACTTTCGTCATCGTGAACTTCATCTTTCTTACCTATAGCAACTTCTTCATCTCAACTTTTACTAGGATAGTTACATATGACCAATCCATTTTTTATCTCTCCACCTAGGTCCCCGCAAAAAATCCTACTAAATAGCATACCAAATGATGTTGGGTTTTCTACTACCAAAGATGGTTAGGAGCACCTTCTTGTTTGGAAAATCAGCTAGTGCTACTTGTACATCTTTGATTCTTCCTACCAATGGCAGTTGTTTGGATTCTATTGAGTAAAGAGTGCCATTTACCCGGGTCAAGGTAAGGCCTAGAGAATTTACCACTTTGGTTGGCATCACATTGTCTCGAGGCTTTGAAATCTATGATACAATTATTTATCTGGAAGCCTCTAATGAGGAGTGATAGGTAGAAAGGTTCAACCTTGTTGGTTTTGGAGGAATTAAGGGCTAGCATGTTTTGAGAAGGTGGCATGGATGGTGTGGGTAGTAGTCCTTTAGAATTAGAACTTGAGGATAGAAGGTTACCACCACGAACTTTATTAATGAACCTGTCAAAATGGGCAGGTGTGTTTGTAGGTATTCTATTTCTAAGAACTCGGAACTTGGTTTTTCTTGCATGTTCCACAAAATCAAATGGGGTTATGATGAGAGAGGAAGAGGTTCCAAAATGGAGGAATATTTACATGGTAGAGTCTTTTCTAATTTGGGTGTTGAATTATCCTTTTTGAGTGTAGAAATTGTCTTGGAAGGGGAGAGGGTGTAGATTTTGATTAAACCTTAGATGTTTTTGCAGGATGACATTTAAAGGATAATTTTTCTTAGCAACTTTTGAGTTAGGAGAAGAATTAGATGACTTACTTGGCATAGTAACATGATCCCTGACAACCAGTGAGTTTTGTTTTTATTTGGTTGAGTCCATATAAGTTGGTAATGGAGATTCTCTCCTGATGATTTTATTTTGTGTGACCTCTGGGGGAGAATATTCTTTATTCTTCTTATCCTTTACCACAACCATTAAGGATGAAGCACCTTTTCTGGATTGTGCACGAGTGAAAAAAACACATGTGAAACTTGGAGCTTCTTCATCATCCTCCTCATCATCATCGATGTAATCAATTAGGCCATTGTGCATATCAACTTCCTCAACCTCAAGATAGTTTTCATTGTTTTCCATGTTTTCTTCTTCGATTTCATCAATTTTTGCTTCTTCCTCTAGCTCTTTTGTATCACAGATGGCATTGAATGGTGGTGCTTCAAGAGAAATCCAACGAGGAGGTGGAGAAATCCTTGGCCTATCTAGAGGGTTTCGTTCCTTGAAGCATTCTCAGATTGTGGTCCGAGATATCTCGCTTCTTAAAGGCAACCAAGTTATTTGCCATTTTTGGAACATCAGATCTATGGTGATAAAGTTTTAATTTTGACCCTTGTTATTTTCATTGGGGCCTTTCACCTTTTCAAAAAGGATTATATCATCATCGGTTTTGATTGCATAGTCTTGGACTTCCCTCAATGTTCTTGCTTGGGATCTTCTAAGGAAGAAACCTACTTCCGATGGAAAAGCACCGATAAAAACCTCTTCAAATTATTCTCGAGAGGCACCACATCTTGAGGATTCTTCTTATCATTTTGTTATATCTACCTACAAGTTCCCTATTGACTCGAGAGGTTTCTTTCTTCATTTGTACCAATTCGACCAAAAGATCCCGATAATATTTTGTGCTCTTGAACTCCGTGTTTGAATTCACTTCTTATATCCTCCCAACAAGTGATGGACCTCGGTGGTAGCAAGTAGAACCATTCGACAACTTTATATTCAAGTGGCTCCACAAAGATTCAAACCGACACATCCTCATCCTCAACACCTAACACACCACAAGTAGTGATAAATGCTGCTACATGCTCTTCAGGAGTTGAGAACCATCCCCTCTGAATTTTAGGAAGTTTTTTCTTGAGCCTCTCAAGAACACATGGAGTGGTTAAGTAAGAACTAGTGGACCAATGTTTCCTCCCCATGGTACATTAGGCCTACGAGCCTCACAATCACATTCATGCTCATGATCACGATCCCCCATTCTATTTCTATTTCCATCTTCCAACCTTGTTTGCGGTGCAGCTTCTAGTGTTGCTCTTTAATCAACATCGGCTTGAAGTTTCTTGATTTCATCGAGTGAGATCTTATTTCTTCATCGGCTCTCGCCTCTCTTTCTCTAGCTTCTTCTTCAGTCTTCACATCAGTGAATTCTACAAGTTTCTCATTGATGTATGAAAATTCATTGTCCAAAGGATTGGCAACACTCGTGTTCCTAAAATGATCTGGTTTCTTGAAAAGGAAGCCTCTGCGGAATCTCGAGTAGCTCTTGTATCCTTTGAAGTTCCTAAAATGGGGTTATTTTTTCCTTCTTTTCTCTATTGTTGGGTGAATCTTCTATCCACTAGCTTGAAAATCTATGCTCTTCTTTTCAATGTTGGAATTTGTCTTTGCCTCTCTAATTCAATAGACGTTCTTCTTCAAGGTCCAAAATTGTCATGGAAATGAAGTAGTGATTGGAACTTTGTCTATTACGCCATATAGCTTCCATTAAATCAAGAAATGTCTTCGTGGATATGGAAGATCAATTTGGGTCTTTCAACAGTAGGGTTTCCTAGAATAGCCATCATTTAAATCCATATGGCTCATATAGCCATTCAAATTATAGAAAATTTTCTTTTTTTTAATTTTTCGACCTTGCGGTCTCTTCCAGTGTAGATGCTACTAAATCCGCCCCATGGTGGGTGCCAAAACTGTTGGCAAGGAAATTTGTCGAGTGGAAAACTTGTGGATTCCTTACCAACGCTCTAGCAATATAAGTCCTCTACTTGACCGGCGCAACTACCGTATATGAATGCACATGAAAAGGTGAATTTTTGTGGTGGCCTTTTGATTGGGGATCTAACAGAGCACTCCACTAACCTTGCAAAGATAGATAGAAATATCTTACTAGGAATACTTTTCTCGGAGGTGGGAAAGGGATTGAGAATAGAGGTAAGAGAACTAATGCTTTAGGTAGAAAATTAGAGTCCTATACATGCACTAGTTAGAAATTTCAACACATGCATTTATGAGAAGAAACAATTCTATAAACAAGAACAAGATGAGATAAGATTGTGAACTTAAAGTTTCAAATATCCTCATCAAAGACACTACAAAATATTTCTTCTTGTATTGATGCTTAAACAAAAGTTGTACATAGTGGAGAAATAGAGGAAATTTAGAAAGAGGGAATAATAGAAGAAAATGGTTATCTCCTTTGTTCTCTCGAGTCTAATAATCTCTTGAGTTTTCAAGATCAATCCCGCAACCCCACACAATGGTGTGAAGAAACCATTAAATAAAATCAAGAAATAGTTACAACTTATTCTTTGTTAGCAAGAAACGCTTTACAATATTTTCAATCATTTGCGTCTGTTTAGATTCTTGATTCGCAAAGAAACTCCAATGGCAGAAAAAACTAGACTTTTTATAATGCGTCAAGTTACACTCATTTTGTAACTTTAATTTTGAACTATTCATCTTACCTTTAAAACTTTAAACCTGAGCCATCCACAGGGGATAAATTTATGGATTGGGCATGGAGGATGCCTTTTGCATTTTGATATTTTATAGAGATTTGGCATTTTTTACATTTTTGGTCTCGCCCTCCCACTTTTGATATAAGCCTAACACATGGCTTCACTTGAGTGGAGACAAAGTCACGGGTCACTTTTATAATTTTACCTTTTTTCAATGCGGGCTCAAAAACACAAATTTCTCTCGCAGGCCCACCTCCCTACTTTGACCTTCGATGTGGGCTTAATATTTGACTTTCTCCCTTATAGCATGATCGGGCTGTGGGTCACTTTATGACTTTTAGCCCTTTTTACAAAAAGGCTCAAAACCTCAAATTTCTTCACTTTCACACTTCCAATTAAATAGTTCCATGTACCCATGGATAATGGAGCCAAAATTTGATGGGGAAGAAAATGCCCATCATTCACGACTATGGAAAAATGCAGAGAAGAAGAAAACTCCACCATTTTGCACTGATTTTCAAATTTCTTTCGCGAACCAAGGAATTGAAAACAATACAAGGTTCGATGATCCATGACCATAGAAAGATTGAAAAATTCTTTCAAATGAGGACAACAATAAAATGTTCACGCATCCAGACAGGAAAATGGAAATTTTATCAAAACGTGTAGAATGAAGAGCTTAAAAGCTTTAAAGCATGAATTTCTCTATCTTTTCAGACTTTGAACTTTACTTGAACACTTCGAAGGGCATGAGCTCAAATTTTTTTAATTTGACTAGAAAAATGAAGGGGGTATTTTGAGGGCAACAACATAAACCTCGCTTAAACTATTCCTAATGTAATAAAACAAAGCTAACTAATCCTATCCTAACACTTCCAAGGAGACAAGGAAAGAGAAATTTAATGAAAATGAAATCCTACACTAGGGGTGGTGATGACACCAAGAAAAAGTTTTGAACAATATCCTCTTTATGAAAATGAGATGATGTGAAAATTAAAGGATGGTCAAACATAACACGTCATAACATATGTAATAAATGTATTTCCATTAAGCACAACCACATCAAAGTATATAATAGAAATAATGAAATGCACAACACTTGTAAGTATGAATAAAGGTAAGATAAAGTAGCGAGAACCAAGATATGATAGAGTAAAATAACAACTCCTAATTTTACTAGTCCAATGATTTTACAAAATAGCTCATTATACAGAAAAGAAAAGATTTCTATTAAAATCTTCCAAAAATGGAGTCTTGTGACTCCAAAAATTACTTATAGTTGAGAAATAAGGAAGAGGGCAGATACAAAAATGTCCAACCTTTGTAAAATATCCCTTCATACAATTTATAGTATAATAAATGAGGAGAGAGAGAAGAACTCCAAATTCATCAAAAACTAAAAAAAAAAAAAAAAGTAACTTTCCATCTAGTATGGATGGGATGACTTACAAATCCCATGCTCCATTATACTTAGGCATGGGGAAGAAGGAATGGCTTCCATGATTGCATCTACTTCATTTTGGGTATCTAGGTATGTCCTCAATGTCTTGGGGATTCACACCTATTTTCTCCCAAACTAGCTCCATTGTTTCTGAATTTTAATCCATCATATTAGATATGTATTTTAGTTCTCTTTCCAATGAGTATAATTTTTAAAATTTGTCTTAGTCTAGTGGAAGTTTTGATAATTTCAATTTGGGTCACTTATAGAGCTCCCCATAAAATAACTCCACCACCCTTTAATACAACTCGCCAAGTGGTTTGGTCTCCAACCAACCCCATATGTTCCTTGAGAACCTTAAAAATTTTGGACATATTTTCATCAATGTTTTACGCTTTACTCGTGCCTAAACTCACCAAATACCCCCTACGTTTCGGTTACAAACTCCACACAATTTGCCCACCGATTAGATTTGAGAGTTATAGATTTATCATGCTTTAGACATTGACACCTACCTATACCCATGATAACTTTGATGTGCCACATCCAAAAACCCAAAACACCTCACCCGCTCACCCCAAAGTGGACGTTGACCTTAGAGATGATCCTTCACCATCTGCATTGATCGAGAGATTAGGTTTTAAAATTTTCGAGACCTCACAAACTCATGCATGTAACTCACCACATATTCTTTGAATCTTTGATTGTCGAGATCGTGAAACCCCTTGGCACCCTCAACTCGACCTCTATGCTCAGGCCCCAATACCTCGACCATTGAGCCATGTTCTACCCTACATCCTCATGTTGATTTGGATCTACAAATGACCTCATCAATCCCATTCCATGAGCTCCTATCTCCACCTTAACTTTCCATGACATCCCAGACACCTCGATCTCATTAGCCATGACTCTAACTAGCCTACACATTCCTTGGCTCATTAAGTTTTCTCGTAAATCCATCGTGACCTCCTTACCTCACAGCTCCAACATGAGTTCGTCTTAACCTAATACACCCATCCTATGGTCTCATCCCTCCTTTCTTATACTCAAACTTCACTTGTAGATTCCCCACACTCCAAGCCGCTACCGTGATGAACCCATGGAGCACCTCACCTTTGTGGCAAGTTATTTGCTGCACTAGCCTCATGCCTATTAATTCTAACTCATCTCACCTATTTACTAGGAAATATATTACCCTTTGTCATGGCCCTATTCCATACACCTCATCGTGAACATCGAGCTTCTTTCCCTACACCAAGTCACTCACTCAACTCGCCAACCGATACCTCCTTTAACTCAAATCCTCGAGTAGCTTGGTGAGGTACTCGACTCTCCCCTTTGTATAGCCCAATCTACCAATTCTATCAGCTCACCCAAGATAATTTTCACCTTTTCCCCTCCATGTATGCACATTTTCTCACCTAGTTGTTTTAGCTAGAGGCTCTTTTTGGGCCATTTTGACATGTTTCTACGATATTTGATTTTTTTAAATTTTTTAAGATACATGTTTTTCCTCAAACTTTTTTATATTAGGGCATCCTACAAATTATTCTTTCAATTTTCTAATTTTACCTTTTTTTCCCCTAATGTGGACCCACTTGTAGCTGTTTTCACTCTGGAACTAATCTAAATTCTCTTATAACCCGAAGAGGAAAAATGTCTCGAATGATTCCAAACTTCCCAAAAACACTCTAAATAGACAAAAAGCTTGATCTTCACTTGTAATACCCTAGGTTCCTTCATGAAGGTGACATCCATTCTGGGCCCGATCTTTCCATGTTGTTCATTTTTCCTAAGGGAAAAAATGGATAACAAATATATGTGTATACTAGGAACAAAATAGGTATTCTATAAGGGTCACAACCCTTGAAATTTGCATAAATTTTTAAAATACATATACACAAAGGATGTTTGTGTAACTAAATACATAGTCAATTTATGATTATAAAATCCTCCACAAATGCGGGGATATGATCTAATATATTTTTCATCCCAAACTCATACTATTTGTAGTCCCGAGCACCATAAACATAGTGAACATCTTCTACTAAACTGTGAGGCGTGCCCTTGTCCATTAGCTCCTTGATGGTTATCCTTGGGCCTTCTAAAAACTTAATCAATTCTAAAGTTTTCCTATAAGAAAATTCCTATTCAAGGAGATTAAGACCTCATGTGAGATATGCCTTAGTACCTTGTTAAGTAACAATTTTCAAGGTTGAGGATGACAAAGTTACATCAACTAGCATAACAGAACTAGCTCTCGGGTTCACTAATCTAATCAAGACACACTAAATTGTACACACCTAGTGGATTAATTAGACCCCCTTTACATCTGTTCATTGGAAGAAGGAATGACTTCCATGTTTGTATCTACTTCATTTTGGGTATCTAGGTATGTCCTCAATGTCTTGGGATTCACACCTATTTTCCCCATCCTAACTCCCTTGTTTCCAAATTTATATCCCTTATATTACATATGTATTTGAATTCTCTTTCCAATGAGTATAATTGGTTAAATTTGTCTTAGTCTAGTGGAAGTTTTGCTAATTTGAATTCGGGTCACTTATAGAGCTGCCCACAAACTAACTCCATTACCCTTCAATACAAATCACCATGCGGTTTAGTCTCAGAATTCAACCCCGTATGCTCCTTGAGCACCTCAAAAATTTTGGACATATTTTCATTAATGTTTTGGGATTTACGTGCTCGAACTCACATACTACCCCCTATGTTTCTTGTTCCAAACTCCGCACAACTCGCCAAATGATCATATTTTGAGAGTTTAGGATTTATCATGCTTTAAACACCTACCTATAACCATGCCAAATTTGATGTGCCACATCCGTAAAACCCAAAACACCTCACCCGCTCACCCCGAAGTGGCCATTGACCACCGAGATGATCTCGACACCCTTTGTGTTGATCATAGATTTGGTTTTAAAAATTTAGATACCTCACCAATCGATGCATGTAACTCACCACATATTCTCGAATATCCGATCTTTGAGATCACGAAACCCCGCGCCCTTAACTCTTACCTCTAGGCTCACCCCCAATACCTTGACTTTTGGCTATGTTTTTCCTACATCCTCACACTAATTTGGATCCATAATTTGCCTTATCAATCCCAATCCGTGAGCTCCTATCTTCACCTTAACTTTCCATGACCTCCTAAACACCCCGATCTCATCAACCATGGCTCTAACTACCCTGTGCATTCCTCGGCTTGTTAAAATTTTTCGTAAAGCCCTTGTGACCTCCTTAACTCATCGCGCCAATATGAGCTTGGCTCGACTTAATACACCTATCATATGGTCTCAACCTTCCTTTCTCCTACTTAGAGTTCACGTGCAACTTCCCACACTCCAAGATCCTACCCGTGATGAACCTCGTAGAGCACCTCACCTTTGTGGTAAGTTATCCTTTACACCGGCCTCCTACCTACTAATTCTAACTCGGTTCACCTATTTACTAGGAAATTTATTGTTCTCTATCATGGCCTTAGTCCATACACCTCGTCATGACCATCCAAGTTTCTTTCCCATGCACCGAGTCACTTGCTCAACTCACCAACTGATACCTCCTCTAACTCAGATCACTAAGTAGCTCAGTGAGGTACTCGACTTCCCCCTTTGTATAGCCCAATCCACCAATTCTATCAGCTCATCGAAGATAATTTCCACCTCGGCCCCTCCATCTATGCATATTAGCTTGCCTAGTTGTTTTAGCTGGAGGCCCTTTCAGGATATTTTTGACATTTTTCCTCGAACTTTGATTTGTGTACATTTTTGTAGATACACGATTTTCCTCGAACGTTTTTATATTAGGGCATCCTACAAATTATTCTTTTGATTTTTCCCATTTTACCTTTTTTGGCCTAATGTGGACCCACCGGACGTATTTTCACTCTAGAACTGCTCTAAACTCTCTTATAGCCCAGAAAATGAAAAATGTCTTGAATGATTCCAAACTTCCTAAAAATGCTGCAAATGGACCCAAATCTTGATCTTCACTTGTAATACCCCAAGTTCCTTCACGAAGGCCCCAACCAATTCCCAAGCCCAATATTTCCTTGTTCATTTTTCTTGGGGGAAAAAATGGATAGCAAGTATATGTGTATGCTATGAACAAAATAGTTATTATATAAAGGGCTGCAACTCTTAAAATTCACAAAAAAATTTAATATACATATACACAAAATATGATTGTGTAACTAAATACATACTCAATTTATGATTATAAAATCCTCCGCAAATGCAGGGATACGATCTAATATATTTTTCATCCCAAACTCAAACTATTTGTATTCCTAAGCACCATAAACATATTGAACATCTCCTACTAAACTTCGAGGAATACCATTGTTCGTAAGCTCCTTGATGCTTATCCTTGAGTCTTCTAAAAACTTAATAAATTCCAAAGTTTTCCTATAAGAAAATGCCTATTCAAGGAGATTAAGACCTCATGTGAGATATGCCTTAGTACCCCACCGAGTAACAATTTTGGAGGTTGAGGATGGCCCATTACATCAACTAGCATAACAGAAACTAGCTCAGTTCACTAATGTAATCAACATACACTTGATTAGACACACTTATTAGATTAACTAGACCCCTTTTACATCTCTTCATTGGAGTAACTTGTGTCTACTGGAATTTCTACTAATTTGAATTTGGGTCACTTATAGAGCTCCCCACAAACTAACTCCATCACCCTTCAATACAAATTGCCATGTGGTTCGGTCTCCAACCAACTTCATATGCTCCTTCCACACCTCAAAAATTTTGGACATGTTTTCATCAATGTTTTGGGATTTACCTATGCCTCACTCACCAAATACTCCCTACATTTTTGGTTCTAAACTCTACACAACTCACCCACTAATTAGATTTGAGAGTTTGGGATTTATCATGATTTAGAAGTTAACACCTACCTATATCGATGAAAACTTTGATATACCACATATGTAAATCCCAAAACACCTCACTCGCTCACCCCAAAGTTATCTTTGACCTCCGAGATGATCCAACACCCATTAAGTTGATCACAGATCAAGTTTTAAGATTTTCAGAGACCTCACAAACTAATGCATGTAACTCACCACATATTCTTTGAATCTCTTATTGTCGAGATAACGAAACCCCTTAGCGCCCTCAACTCGACCTATAGGCTCCTCCCAACACCTCAACCATCAGGCTATGTTCTCGCCTTGCATCCTCACGTAGATTTAGCTCCATATCTCACCTCATGAATCCCATTCTATGAGCTCATTTCTTTTCCTTAACTTTCCATGACCTCCTAGACACCCCGATTTTATCATCCATGGCTCTAACTAGCCTACACATTCCCCACCTTGTTAATTTTTCTAGGAAATCCCTCGTGACCTCCTTACCTCACTGCGCCAACATGAGTTTGGCTCAACCTAATACAACCATCCTATGGTCTCGGACCTCCTTTATCCTACTTAGACTTTACATACTGCCTTCCCACACTCCAAGCTCACGCGTATGATGAACCCATAGAGCACCTCGCCTTTATGGCAAGTTATCCACCATAATGGCCTCCTACCTACTAATTCTAACTTGGCTCACCTATTTACTAGGAAATATATTCCCCTCTATCATGGCCCTAGTCCATACAACTCGTCATGACCATTCGAGCTTCTTACCCCTATGCCGAGTCGCTTGCTTAACTTGCCAACAGATACCTCCTCTAACTCAGATTGCTAAGTTGCTTAGTGAGGTACTCGACTCCACCATTTGTATAGCCTAATCCACAAATTCTATCAGTTCACCCAAGATAATTTCCACCTCGTCCCTCCATGTATGCACATTAGCTCACCTAGTTGTTTTATCTTGAGGCCCTTTTGGGCCATTTTTGACATTTTTCCTCAAACTTTGATTTTTTTACATTTTTAAGATACTCGCTTTTCCTCAAACTTTTTTATATTAGGGAATCCTTCAAATTATTCTTTTGATTTTCCCATTTTACCTTTTTTGCCCTAATGTGGACCCGCCTAGACCCGTTTT
This sequence comes from Taxus wallichiana var. yunnanensis, assembly GCA_018340775.1. Lineage (NCBI taxonomy): Eukaryota > Viridiplantae > Streptophyta > Pinopsida > Cupressales > Taxaceae > Taxus > Taxus wallichiana. The sequence continues at coordinate 370,267,702 of CM031240.1, forward strand.
CACTTTGGAACTAATCTAAACTCTCTTATAACCCATAAGAGGAAAAAATTCTCAAATGATTCCTAACCTCTATAAAATGCTGCAAATGGACCCAAAGCTTGATCTTCACTTGTAATACCCTAGGTTCCTTCATTCGGTGTCGCCCAACACTCGGGCCCATTCTTTCCTTGTTGTTCATTTTTCCTATAGGCAAAAATGGATAGCAAATATATGTGTATACTAGGAAGAAAATATGTATTCTATAAGGGTCGTAACCCTTGAAATTCACATAAATTTTTAATATACATATACACAAAGAATGTTTTTGTAACTAAATAAATAGTTAATTTATGATTATAAAATCCTCCACAAATGTGGGGATTCGATCTAATATATTTTTCATCACAAACTCAAACTATTTGTAGTCTTGAGCACCATAAATATATTGAACATCTTCTACTAAACTGCGAGGCATACCCTTGTCCATAAGCTCCTTGATGCTTGTCCTTGGGCCTTCTAAAATCTTAATCAATTCCAAAGTTTTCCTATAAGAAAAGGCCTATGTAAGGAGATTAAGAGCTCATGTGAGATATGCCTTAGTACCTAATCGAGTAATAGTTTCGGAGGTTGAGGATGGCAGAGTTACATCAACTAGCATAACTTGAACTAGCTCGGTTGACTAATCTAATCATCATATAGTTGATTGGACACACCTAATGGATTAACTAGACCCCTTTTACATCTCTTCATTAGAGGTAGTGTTACTTCAGAGCTTTCTCGAAGTATATTTTTCTAAAGATATTTCAAAATTGGTGAGCCGTTTTATGTTTTGGATATCCTACCAAAAATTGAGGATATGTCATATTCATGCTCATCTTCAGACACTACATGTACATTAACTTGGATTTATTTCTCTACCAATTTCTCTGTGAAGAATGCGGAAGATATATTAATGGATTTTTTATTAATATTTGGTCGTTACTGGATCTAAAAAATCTTTAACTACTCATGAACCATGTAGTATTCAGGGAGAAATAAATGGTGAAACAAAATATGTAACACAAAGAAAAAAGGGATTGAATTTGATGATATTCCTCATTAAATCTAGTAAAAATGTGTGGGAATTAGTGGCCCTCTGCTGGCTCTCGCTTTATCTTCAATCATGAAAATATCCTATAAAAAGCTTCACTCACAATAGAAAGATTTAAGATCATGTGTAAATCATTGAATAAAGATAATTTAAATTGTTTCTCAATTCTATCTCTTTCATTGCTAGAAAAGGGACAAAAGTTATTTTGTAAAAATAAAATTAACTTTTAATACTCAAATGAAGTTACAATTTCATAAGAAATTAGTGATAATTTATAGGAGGATGAATCACGGAAATTTTTTCCTAAATTATCATTTCAAGAGTGAATCCGAGCTTAAATTTTTGGATACTTGCAAAGATTTCAAAAGAAGAAGGTAGAATGATGTCTAAAAAGTGCTATTTTCACTTGATTAAATATTTTGTGCAAGGGAAGAATCAAATTAAAATGAATATCCATGGCTATTTCCCAAATCATATCTTATAAAAAATACAAGTGTCTAGTAAATTGAAATAACGACATCAAGGAACAAATGGTTTACGATTTGGGCACATGAATTATTACGACAAAATAAAAAGGAAAAAGGGGATTAGACAAAGGAAATGGGATATCTTACACACATCCACATTTACAACCGAAAATAGAACCATGTTGATCATTGACATAATAATCTTTGCAGTTGAAAGATATTTTACAAAGATGGAGTTCATTATCGCACTTTATGGGATTACTCATGTATGGGGGTAGAGGGAGTTCATAGGAAATTTTGTGTAAATGTCGTGGTATCTCCTCATATGAAGGGGGTTAGTTTTCTATTTGAGAATTTGAAAGAAATTAATGTAACTTTGCATGTTTCCATTTTCTTATATGGAATACATATGAACTTTGAGTTTTCAATTTTTTGTGTCAAGGTGGTTACATTGTATAGCCATTAGAGAACATTGAGGGCATTTAATTCATGTCCCCTTGTCAAGAAATTGAAATTTTGAATGACATTCTTTCTTATGATTCTAGTTTTTGTTCTGGATCTTGTATGTTGAAATTTGATTAATGAGTTATAATTTTTACTGCAATTTTGTGTTTATTGCTTCTGTATGTAATACACTAAATCATATTTCTGGTAAGTTACATCTTTTTGGTCACTAAATTAGTATTGCTTTGTATAATTTACTCTACAATATCTGAGGTGGTTATAAAACCTTATTGCAACCTACTAGTTAGATGATTTTTTTCAGCCTTTGAGTGTATCTTTGGCATATGAGAATAAGATAAATAAGTACTTCATTAGAGCTCTTGCATAAGCTTTTATGTTAAGTGTTTTAAAGATTTTCTTGAAATTTTTGTATTTTTGAGTATCAATGAATGCAATTTTTTTTTAAAAAAATTGTCACTACTTAATCATATGTTCTTTACTTTCTAGGATAACATGTTTTCATGGTAGTTGTTGATGTTTTGTTGCAAGAAATCAACCATCATTTACTCCCCCTCCTTTACAAATCAAACCTACTATACTTTTCCCCACACCATCACACTTCCATCTAAATATCCATTTACCACCTTCTTTTCTATTTCAAAAGTGCCATTGAAGACATTTCTACTCACCCATATTCCCATAAAAATGATGCCATAACAACTAAACCTTGTTGTCTCTAGTAACTTGTGTCTGATGCACTAAGTATATATGATATTCTTGTGACAACTCTTGTGAGTGAATGTTATATTCATGGCCATGCTTATATTAGATTAACCAGCCATATGGAAAATTAAGAGGAATTAGCGTAAATCATCCTCTCACAATTCAGTTACCTAATGGGTCCTCTCACCCTAGTTTAAGGTAGAATAAAAACCAGTAGGATCAGGCCATCTCCTTTTTACATACCTCTCAATCATTTCAAATAAGTTTAGACATCTCCCCAGCTTAAAATGACATATATCACACATTTTTTCATCCTTTAAGCCTTCATATTCTTTGAAATTGATGTCATGCTCTAGTGGAGTGTAAAATGTTTAACTAACACACTCAAGTGAGCCATCTTATATAAAAAATTTCAAACCACCAAAGCAATGTAATAATAATAAACATGAGTATCATACAATATATAAGACTCATGAACAAAAAATATAGGTTGAGAAACCCTCAAGGGGAAGAAAACCCACTGATCATTGCACTAAAAAATAATAATCAAGATTTAGTGAAGTACCAATTGCACAAGGAGCGCTAACCCTAATTTATCAAGCACCAACTTGAATTTAGCAAGCACTAACTTTCAAGGAGGAACCAAACCCCTTATTTAGTGAAGTAAAAAATTCATAAGGATTACAAACCCCTTATTTATCAGGCACCAACCTGAATTTACCAATCACCAACTTGCAAGGAGGCCACAACCTTGTAATTTATTGAAGCTCTAACTCCACAAGGAAAAACCAATTCCCTAAGTTTTAGTGAAGAACCAACTACACATGGATGAATATTAACAAACTCAACCACTAGGATGTTTTTCACCTTCACTTTGATGTTTATCAATTGATGATGACACTCTCTTACTACTTCTTCTCTCATCAAATTGCCATGATATGCTTCTTCTTTTCTCTTCTCTAACTTATTCTCTTCATCTTAAGTATCTTCTCTATAACTTTGATGTATCCATCACATCATCATGAAATTATTCCTTTTGGACATATTATGATCCTCAAACATTAACTAATTTTCATAACCTTTCTCGTATGTTTGTAAAGACTCTCCAAACAGTTTATTTTTCTTACTCGCTTATCATAATAATTTACCTCAACACGGATATGGACAAACTTCCTTTAATAGATAGATACCTTTATATTTTCAACATACATACATTATCCATTATGTTTAATAACTCATACAACTCACTTCATGCCATATAGATCGATCATACTCTCTACAACTCACAAGAACTAAAACTTCCATCTTATCGCTATATATACATGATTCAATTACATAACCATATTAAGGTCATTAATACATAAATTAGGTCAGAATTTCCAAGACCTGAAAAACTATAGAAAATATGTACAAATTACCTCATGGCCTTCTCAAGGACTACCATGACTCAATAGTGTCTTTTACATCATTTTTAGAACACAAGAAAACTACTGTGTAGGTCTTTAAGCATAAAATACAATATGAACCTTATTGATCAAGTACAGTCTTCATATAAGATTTAAAATATTTCAAAAAAACGTCCACTACCTCTAATAACTTTAACAATGCTTGGAAATATTTTCAACTTTATTTATCACTATGAAAACACCTTGAGACCAAAAATGTCCTATTAGGACTTTATACCTAGAAACAATGTCTTGAAAGATGAAGCTTGTAATACCTTAATAAACTCAACCATTCAAAATAAAACACATGAAAATGTACTACATGACCTCAAAAACATCACCGCATTCACTATACACTTCACCTCAAATCATGAAGGATTAAAAACATCTCATTTCCAAGACAACTCAAAACTACCAAATTGTCCTAAAAACTAGTCATGAAACATTGACTTTATATGACCACTAAATGACTAAAATTTTTCCTTAAATGGGAATATGCATGTATTATGGGTCCATATAATCCTAAAAAATACACTTAGCTACCTTTTCCAATGTTAAACTTGAATGCTATAAAATATTCATCAAAAACAAGCCTTTTCTATCAGTCCACTTACTCATATGATAAACCAAAACCCCCTAGAGATAGTTGTGAGAGTTATCTCCATGATCCAATCATAAACATGGTAAAAAAATATACTTTGAGCTGATTTGATATTTTCCTTCCATATCGACTTCAAACTAGGGTTTTAGAAAGGTTTTTAAGTTGTTTTGGTTTTAACGATTGTTCATAAAGATATGGAGCTTAAAACCCAAACTAATTCCCATATATATTAGGAAATTAAAACACAACTATACCTATTCCCAAATATCTTAGGTTCCCATGCAAAGGATTAGTGTACCAATGAGCAACTTAAAAATGACCTTCTAGCTGGGAAACACCATTCTTGAGAACTTAGTTTGACAAAAAATACAATGTCTTACAAAATAATCCAAAATGAGACTTGAAATTTTGTCCACACACCTGAATTAGAATTTAAAAATCCTCCATACTCACCTTTTCATATTTATAGTTAATAATTATTAACCTACCTCATCGTGATAGGAAAAAATCAAGTACTTATCTAGTTTCATACCTCAAAACTACTTTTCATGTTTTCTAATTCAATCCCCAACCTCAAAAATTCATGAGTATACCTAGGATAACATGTTACACCTCTGAAAATTATCTCATGATAATATTTACCTTGTAAATAGGATCTCATACCTCATAAGGCCATGTTTTCTTCACTTTTTCTCTCTGCACCTTGATCTTCAAACAACAAGTGGCCTGAAACTAAATCACATGCCCTTTTTGTGCATTCTAAGAAAATTATCATGGTCAAACAATGATGTACAAATTTTATATAATCATCTCACAAAGAAACCATGTTGGCATGTGTGTCCAGTGCTCCTCATGAGTTTCGTGACATGGACTAACCGCCTCTCGTAGATCCTAACTCTGGCGATTGTAATAGAGACTAACACCTATAGGTTTTGGTCTAATGGAAATCATGGTCCAACAAATGGTATCAGAGCAACAGGTATTGAGTTTGAAACTCACTCGGGTAATGCTAAGGGGGAGATTGTTGGCATATGTGTCCAGCGCTCCTCATGAGTTTCATGACATGGACTAACCACCTCTCGTAGATCCTAACTTTGGCAATTTTAGTGGAGACCAACACCTATGGGTTTTGGTCTAATGAAAATCATGGTACAAAAAACCATGCTCAAACCATTACTATGTAACTTCATATCATCACTAGGATTCTCAATGTTCTTGACCTCCTTCACCTTCTTAAAAAAGGTATCATTTACAATTATTGGAAGAAACACTAAAAAATCACATTGACATAAATGAAAACATTAATGCCATCACTTCATCAATCTCTAACTCACCTTGACATCAATTAAAAATTTCCAAAAATATCTCCATTTTTCATTGATGTGAACCATACTAAGAAATACCATGAAAACATTCTCATCCTTTTCTAAATATTATCCCCCTTTGACATTAATGAAAAAGAGTATTCTATGACCTACTATATGATCTCAAGAAAATAATGAAAAACTTACACAATTTTTTTGATACCAATTATTTTTAAAAACAATCACATTAGGCATACCAATCATTGATAACTTGTGTTGTACCTTCAAGACACCATGCTTATTGTACCTTCAAGACACCAATCATTATCTTGACACTTCTAAAAATATCCCCTTAAGTAGATACTTCTTCTAAATGATGACTACATCATTCCATTAACAATAAATTTCTCCAAATTATGAACATTAGGCATGATCATCCTCCTTTCTTGATCATTCTCTCCTTTGACATCGAATTTAGCAAATGTTAAGAAACAATCAGCAGTTGAAAGAATCAATGAAACCTATTATGTTCCATATTCTCATTTCCTTCTTGAAACAAGGATAAATGTACAAACTATGAATCAATACACAAGCATACTCTCCTTTACTCAATACACATATTATTCAAATGAACTGAATATCACTCACCTCTCAACGTGATATATCATAAGGAAAATTACCTTATCCTTGACTTGATTGATACAAATTGAAGAAATTAAGGACTCACTTAATTTATCATATACTAGGCCACATGACAAGATCATAAAAAGCGATGCCTAATATCGATAGATTATGATAATGAACAACAATTTTTAGAAATAATTAAATATTTTTATTGCTTTTCAAAAATAACAACACTATTATTATACTTCAACATGTCCGCATACCTTCTTGGAATTTCTAACCTACTCATGAAGCTAGAGATTTATCTTATCAACTCCCCTTTGCTCATACTTCATTTACATGGTTGATAGATAATGATTTAACCTCACTAAAATTCCCCTCAAAGTAACCGAGACATACCTTTTGCAAGACATAATTAGGAATTTTCCATTTTCTTTATAGAATGTGCTTCATCAAGTGTATGCTAAGACCTATGTACAATGAGAATACAAAATTTAAATACAGTAGATCACAGTTCTAACCAAATCCCCTTAAGTCCATATACTTATCTTGAGCCACTCCAAAGGATAAAAACCACTTTTCAGTCTATATTAGGACTCTAAAATCAACTTAGTACAATCAACAACCTAAGAATATTTTTGTAAGGGGACAACCAAGATTTCCATGAAATAATAACAAACATTCATGCCTAACATTTTTTTTCACCTTGATAATAAGAAAAATAAGAAAAAAACATCATATGCCTTAAACCTCTATGCTCATAAAACACTTCAATAATATTCATGTTAAGCTTTAATGAAAAACTCTGCATTCTTCCCTTATGCTTCATGATCTTACTTGTGCATACCTAGATTTGACGATCATGATATCCCGCCTTCAATTTTTTATCAAGATGTTAGACATACATATTCATAATCATTCATGCAAGGAATTGCAATCATAACCTAAAAACTTGGAAACACATATAATAAGGAATATATTATCAACATATAAGATTGTCAATAACACTTGAATTGTTAATATACCATACTCATACATGGTCACCTTAGCCACCTAAACACAATTATCCAATGAAAAAATAAATGATTAGACAACGAACATGTTGATTACACCATAACTTCTTAAATTCAAATGGTGGACCATGCCCTTATACAAAATAGCTCACATATCATCGAAATCCTATCAATAGCATATCAAAAAGTCACATCAAACGGTCTTCAAATGTAAGGATTCTATACCTATTGATACATGTTGGGGACTTATGCTTCACCTATTACATGCACCTTTGCTAATAATATGTGTTTTATTTTTAGCTTTCAGGATTTTTACAACTTTGTTAAGTAACAATAGATCAAGATATAAATAGATTTCTTTAGCATGATTTAATTCCTATTATCATCGGTCACCTTCATGCATTGTCCTTGTCCTTGTGCACATGTAATTTTTCCTATTTTTAACCTTTTATCATGCAACACTCCATCTCTTTATTTTCTATTTTTATCCACATCTTGATATTTGGCCAAGTCCTCGATGTTCTACATGTACACGTGACCCTTACGTGCTAACATGTTTCCTTGTCATACACACTTCAAAACATTAATTTGTTCATGTTCTCTAATGTTGCATGCACACTCCCACATGTAGTCTTCAAATATCATGCATGTCTAGTACTTAGACATTTTCTTCAACCAACATTACCCCACACTACGGATATTTTCCATCATTAGAAATATTTTAACCGAAGAATGTTCCTTCCGAGAATTTTATGAAAAATGAAAGAATAAATAATAAGGTTCATTTACCCAATGAATCAAAGAATAAGAATCCTCTAATGTGTGTGCATAAAAATTAGGCCTAAGGTGGCTAGGGAAGCTATGAAAACTCCTTGTTCAAGATATTCTCTAACTCCTTCCATCCTATGATAGCCTTAGTAGCTTTGTCTAGTGTGACCTCAATAATATAGGATATTTGTGCAAGGGTCAACTCATCATATCTCTCCTTTAAATCCCTTACCACCACATATAGGTATGTAGTCACTTCCTCTACCACAACCCTCTTGTGATATACCTTTGGTTATATCTTTTGAGTCTTTTAACAAGAGTTTCCTCTAGCCTTTAGTATTTCCCGTTATTTGTGACCTCTTACATGGCCTTCTCTTGCCCATCCTTATTATCCTTTATAATGGCTTGTATTATCTTCATGGATACCTCTTCCCTAGTGGTTTTTTCTCTAAGGATGGGATCAAAATATTGAAAATTATCAAATGCACCCTCTTCTGCTTTTTTTTCACCTTCACCTCCTTAATCGAGCTTCATATTCCACTATCTTATGCTTTACTACATCCTTATTCATTTTTCCATTAAGGATATTTCTTTAGCCATTGGTTCTTTCCCATGTTTCCTTTCCATTAAAATCATGCATACTAAGTACTTTAAGTATTTCAATTTTGTGTAATATAACTCTTGTTCTCGCTCTAATGACTCGGGGCATCCAAAATTATTGTGTTTATTATACCACCCGCTTTTTCATACACCTCTGCAATGAGCTTATTTTGATCCTTTACTTATTCCCATAAGTTATGAATTTATTTTTCTTTGTCCTACTTGTCCTTCTAAATAACTATTATCACATCCCCTTTATCCAAAATCAGTAAGATCAATGGTAATGAGGACTAAATTGCAATCCCTTTTAGTCACATATTGGAGTACTCTTTCTTATTTACTTCAAACTATGGCTCCTCCATGTGTTTTCATGCTCCAATACAACATATTCTTCATGCATGAGTAAGCCCCAACTTGGTAAATTATCCCCATCTAAAAATGTCCTTATTTGCAATTTTTATTTGAAATCTTGTGTGTAAAACCTTGGAGGGATCATCAAGGTAGCTCATATGGGGTTCTTGCATAGGTTCATGTCTCTTTTTCCTTTGTCATATTTTTCCTTTCAATATCTATTGCACAATATTTAGTTGTCCACCACTTCGTTCACTTCCTACAATGTATAAATCCCCTAGTTGGATTTTGTCCATTACTCTCTTCCTCTTCGTCATCCTCCCTTGAGCTCCTCTTATTCATATGCGTCGCACATATTTTCACCATATTGGATGGTCTTGTCCTCATGTGTCGGACCTTCACTTAGTGGTATATCGTTATTTGATTTATTCTTCTTGCATACTACTTAGTCTACTACCTTTTCTTCCTAGTAGTCCTCGATCTCTTCAATATTCACTACTCACAATTTCTTGTTTGTTGAAATAGTATTTTACTAGACTTGGCTTAATATTCACTACCCAAATTCTCTTAGGCACACCATGGTATCCTCATGTTCTACACATGATTCATCTCCCCCCTTCATATTTTTCCTCATATTATTTTTGATAAGGGACATGTCTCTTCACACATTCTCTTAGGCACACCGTGGTATGCTTCTTCGTGGAGGCTCAAGGAGATTAATATCTCGCTCATTTAGATAGTTTCCATCATTCAACTTGGCCATTATATAAATAAATACCTTGCATGCATGCTTAATTATTCACCTTATTATACTCCAAATTAATTCATAGTGACCACTTTCCCGTGAATCATCGATACCTTCCTTTAATCATTCACTCCATGTTTCTAGGTGCGTTTGAGGATCTTACAATATGGGAATGAAATCTTATATAACTCACAATGTATAAAATTTTCAAAGAGAATCACTCACACAAAATACCTTATCATGCACATTTGTCCTACTCTTCCTCATTTTGTACATCCACTAAGATTTTAGAGATCATAAGTAACTTTGAACTAGGTTTTCTTAAGTAAAACAAGACATGAAAGTCCTATAAAGCTTAAAATAAAATATATCTAATAACAATAGAGGAAAAATTGGTTTAGTTATACTTTAAAATAATATAATCACCTTCTAATTATTATAATTATTGACCTCCACTAATTTTTATACTTGAAAAATTAGGTAAACCAAAAAAATGACAAAACATTCACCTTTTTCATACCCTGTCTCTACATATACGACATGACGTTTTCTTTCATAAATATCTTGATCTGCACATGAAACTAGAAGATAATTTTTTTGAACTTTGGTGTCTAGATGGGACATAAAGTTCCTAAAAATTTCAGCAGATTTTGTTTCACAAAACAAAAGTTACATTGATATCACCATTAATTCATTTTGTCAAACAACTTACTTGCATCCTCGGTGCATAATAGAAAATACTTCATAAATCAAAAAATAATCAGATTAAATATTAAATATTGAACAACCATCTGTATAATTTCCATTTGTACCTAAAATCCAAATTTTAGATAATTTGGAATTTATATGCGAAAATTATCACCGTTGTCCCAAAATTGGGTTTACACAATTTTGTCCAATGAGTTTTAGGTAGAATTATTCTAAGAATATCATACTACAATCCCCCTATTAGTCATAAAATCTCATAAAATCTATATTATTTAATCTTAAACTATTAATTAGCTCCCATAATGGATAAATAATTATCTTGACTACCACCATACTGTCATCCTTAGTTACCGCAATCTTAGTGTGTATCGTTTCTCCCCGCATAATCAGCACTTACTACCAACCCATCGATTTACTTTATATATTTGAAGCTATGGATTATATATGCTTTATTATTAAGGATACTACCACAAGGTTAAAACCTATTTATATTCAAACATCCACCCAAGAATTCATCAAGAAGCTATATACATTCAGGATTCCCAACTTTATTCAAATAAGATATTCCTTACAATTGTCCTAGTTGTAGATGAGTATTCTTAAATCATGCTCCATGAAATAGTGTGAAAAATGAACTCTTATGACTAATATCTTGAATACCTTCATCTGTACCTAATATTTTTAAATTTTATTTCTTCTTTCATACGTAGGGATTATTCTTATCTCTCAAAACAACTATCTTATTCTTGACTTTTAGTTCCATAAAATCCTCAACTCTCTCTCGATATAGTAACAACAATACTATTTTGACTATTTCCCAAAAATTATGTACTCAATATTATTATTTGGTGACATTACATTTAACCACATAATATAACAACATATTAATATGACCTCTAGGCCACCATTTGACTCTTCCACTATTATAATGCCTTATCAAGTAACCACACACTTATGAAAATTGGCTTTAACTTTGAAACCTTTTAATGAAAACCAAGACTCCTATTACAATTACATATCATATGTTAGGAAAAGTACTCATATTCACTTCTAATTATTCTATTACCAACACAATGAAGCCATAATGAGCTTCTTATTGAAAATAAAACTCTATATACATCTTGGTGACTTGATACTCCCGCATCAGATTCCCTAGGACAAAAATATTTGAGCTCCATCTCAAATGTAACTATAAATATTTATTTCTTCTCTTCTAATTTCTTTGTGTTCCTTCTTTATTGAATTCTTGAATTTTTATTTTTGCTTCATGATTTTCCACTCCCAAATGAAAATGTTCACATTTAATTTTTTTTTCTAGATATCTTGAAGAGATATTTCTCTATGGATTATATCTCCTTATAAAACAATCCTACACATACACAATTCAAGAAAATATTGAAAACAAAAAATTGAGACCTTGATGTCTCTCCAAGTGGTTGTATTAACCATTCTTATTCTTTATTTACACTTTGTATTCATCCATCCATATTTTATTTCCTTGAGACTTAATTGTCTCATGTAAGCTACTCAAATCTTCAATTTTGTTGTAGGACAGTCCTTGTCCTTTCACCATCATATAAGGGATATACTATTTCTACCATTTCTTCTTACAACTATTCAATGTTTTCTATCTCTTTAATAATTTTTCATCAATAATAAAAAAATACAATTTATCAAACTAAGAATTTCCATATATTACCTTTTGTTTCCTTCATGTAATTTCTCTTCATACCTCGAATTTCCATCTCTTTGCATCTTCATTTGACTATTTCGATCCATCCATTCTTCACATTTTTAATTTTTGATAGATGTTAAGAATGCATCTATAACTTCTTCTTCATTCCTAGTTACGTTCTCCAAAAAAAAAAAACATATTTGATTTCTTCAAAACCACTTTTGCTTAGTTCTTCTACTTTCATATTAGTTTCATCTTCTTCTTTTTCACATTTTCCCATTGTTTCATATTTGTTTCTTTATCCTTTTTCTCATTATGTTGTTCTTGTCTTTGTCTTAAACCTGTCACTTCATTCTTGAGCCACTCTTTTTATTCAAACTCGCATTGAATTCATTAGCAGAAGAAAAAAACATCTCTAACTTTTGAAGTTCTTTTATTAACTCAAAATTTACTTCTATAAAATCAACATCATAAATTGGACGTTTCTTGTCTTATCCACCATCAATTTTAAATTTACTTCTTTCCTCTTTCATATTCTTCTTTGGTTTGTCCTCATTCTCCTAAAGAATCTTCAAGGATTATTTCTCTTCTTTACCCGCATATACATGTAATCAAATCACAAAATTATATTAAATTTTCTAATCTCACTAATAATTTTTTTACCCGAATAACATACTTCTCATTTCAATTGATGATTCCTAGTCCTTCAAAGGAAACAAGATGTCTTTCATACCATTCTTCTTTGAATGATAGTTGTTTTGATTTCCATCATATACTACATGTCTATCAAATTTCCAAGGCCTTCCTACTAAAAGGTGGTAGACATCCATAGGCATCACATCACATTCAACTTCATCTACAATTCTACCAATTTTAATAGAAATAATACATTTATCATTTACTAAGACCTGATGATATTTTCTTACCCATGCAACGCTATAATGCTTAGGATGAGGAATTATTTTCAAATTTAACTTTGAAACCATTTCCTTAGACAAAATATTTTTAGTGCTACCATTATCAATGATTACCTGGTATACCTTGCCTTTGGTTCTACATCTCATTCTGAAAAGACTCCTTCTTGCCATTAAACATGCTTCCTCTTTGTTAGAATTCAAGATCCTCCTTGTAAACAATAATGCATGGGGTTATCATTCACTTTACTATTCTATTTTCTCATGGAATAATTCATTCTTCTCCTTTATCTATCCTTGACCATTTTATTCTTGTTTTTCTTTCATATTTGTAAAACCATAATATCTATCCTCTACCTTGGTTAGTCTTAAACCCAACATTTGAATTCGCACCACACTTCCTTTACGAGCTATTGTTAAATTTTCCATACATGACATCATGTCCCTCTGCATTTTCTCAATAACCCTTTGTAGATACATCAACCCTCTAGAATCCATGTTGGCACTTTTCATTTCTGAAATATCACTTAACAATAACTTGAAACACCAAATTAGTCTTCAAATCAACTTGTCACTTTTATGAAACAATAATGATCACGTCGAAACACCTCACTTTGATACAAAAAAGTATGCACCTTCTTATACCGGAAATAAATTTCTCCTAACCACTTTCTTGTTAATCATCAAATACCTTCCTTTAACATTCACTCCATGTTTCTAGGTACATCTAAGGATCTTACAATATGGGAATGAAATATTACATAACTTGTCATGTATAAGCTTGTCAAAGAGACTCATTCACAAAAATATCATCTCATTCATATTTTTCCTACTCTTCCTCATTCTTGACATCCACTAAGGTTGTAGAGTTCATAAGTAAATTTGAACTAGGTTTTCTTAAGTAAAATAGGACATACTAGTCCTATAAAGCTTAAAATAAAAGCTATTTAATAACAACAGGGGAAAATGGGATTAGTAAAACTCGAAACTATTGTCATCACCATCAAATTACTCTCATTATTGGTGTCGACTAATTGGGATACTTGAAAAATTAGTTGAACCGAAGAAATGAAAAAAACTTCACCTTTTTGATACCATGTCTCTACATATACTGACTTGAAATTTTATATCATAAATATATTGATTTTTGTGTGGAATTCGAAGCTAAAATTATGTGTAATTTGTCATCTAGGTGGGATATAACTTTCTATAATCTTTCAGCTAATTTTGTTTCACAAAACAAAAGTTACATCGATTTTACATTTCGTAAAACAATTTACGTGCACCCTCAGTGTAAAATAGAAAAAACTTTATAATTAAAAATACTCAGATTCAATAGTAAATATTGGACACCCATATTTATAATTTCCATGTGTACTCATGGTCCAAATTTAAAATCCTTTGGAATTCCTATGTGGAAATTATCACCTCGTCCCAAAACTAGGTTTGCACGATTCCATATAATGAGTTTTAGGAATAATTTTTCTCGAATATCATACTACAGTCCTCCTATTGGTCATAAAATCCTATAAAATCTATACTAATAAATCTTAAACTCTTAATTAGTTCCTTTAGGGATAAATAATTATCTTGACTACCATCTAACCAATCATCCTTAGTTACCACAATCTTAGTGTGTATCATGTCTCCCTACATAATCACCATTTAGTACCATCCCATGGATTTCATCTATATATTTGAAGCTATGGACTATATATGATTTATTATGAAGGAGAATACAATAGGGTTACAATCTATTTATATTCAAACATCCACACAATAATTAATCAACAAGTTATATACATTCAAGAATTCAATCTTTATTCAAACAAGATATTCCTTATAATTGTCGTAGCTATAATTGAGCATTCTTAGCGCTACCTGCTCCTGAAACAATCTGCAAAATTAACTCCTATGACTACTCTCGGAATACGTTCATCCATATCTTACCTTTTAAAAAATTTCATTCTTGTTTCATATGTAGGGATTATCCTCATCTCTCAAAACAACTATCCTATTGTTGACTTTTAGTTCCATAAACTCTTCAAATCTCATTGACATAGTAACAACCATGCTATTTTGAATCTTTCCCAGAAAATTACGTACTCAAGCTTATTATGAGGTGAAATTTCATTTATCCACACAATATAAAAACATATTAACATGACTTCTAGTCCACCATTTGACTCTTAAACTATTATGACGCCTTTTCAAGTAACCACACACCTATGAAAAGTGGCTTTAACTTTGAAACTTTTAATGAAAACCAAGACTCCCTATTACAATTACATATCATGTGTTAGTAGAAGTACTCATATTCACTTAATATTCTGTAATTACCAACACACTAAATCCATAATGTGCTTCTTATTCAAAATAGAACTCTATATACATCCCTGGTGATTTGATGTTCCCGCATCGATTCCCAGAGAAAAAGATTTCAGCTCCATCTCAAATGTAACTTTGCATCTTTCTTTCTTCTCTTCCAATTTCTTTGTGTTCCTTATTTATTGAGTTATTTAATATTTATTTTTGGCTTCATGATTTTGCACTCCTTGATGACAATGTTCATATTTATCTTCTTCTTTTTGGATTTCTTGAAGAGATATTTTCTCTATAGATTAACTTTATATACATCCTAGTCATTTGATGCTCCCGCATCAGATTCCCCAGGAGAAAAGATTTCAGCTCCATGTCAAATGTAACTTTTCATCTTTCTTTCTTCTCTTCCAATTTATTTGTGTTCCTTCTTTATTGAATTTTTGAATTGTTCTGTTTGGATTCATGACTTTGCACTCCCAGGATGACAATGTTCATATTTATCTTTTTTTGGATTTCTTGTAGAGATTTTTTCTATATAGATTATATCTCCTTATCCAAAATCATGTACATACACAATTCAAGAAAATATTGAAAGCAAAAACTTGATACCTTGAGGTCTCTTCAAGTAGTTATATTGACCATTCATGTTCTTTATTCACTACTTTTGTTCATCCATCCCTATTATTTTCCTTGAGACTCCATTGTCTCATGTAAGCTACTCAGCTCTTTAGTTTTTTTTTTTAGGATAGTCCTTGAGATTTTCACCATCATATAAGGCATATTGTATTGCTGCCATTTCTACTGTAATTGTTCAAAGTTTATTATCTCTTTTAGAAATTCTTCATCAATAATAAAAAAATCAAATTTATCAAACTGAGAATTTCCATAGATTACATGTTTGTTTGCTTCATGTAATTTCTCTTCATACCTCAAGTTATCATCTCTCAGCATCTTCATTTGACTTCTTGTATCCATCCATTGTTCACAATTTTCATTTTCAATAGATGATAAGAATTCATCTATCACTTCTTCATTCCTGCTTAATTTCTCCTAAAAACTATTTTATTTCTTCAAAACCACCTTTGTTTTGTTCTTCTTCTTTATCATTGGTTTCATCTTCTTCTTTTTCACATTTTTCCTATTGTTCCATCTTTTTTCATTATCCTCATTCTCTTGTGTTATCTTTGTCTTGTTCTACAACCTTTTACTTCATTCTTCAGCCACTCTTCTTGCTTCAAATTCACATTCAATTTATTAGTAGAAAAAAACATCTCTAACATCTGAAGCTATTTTATTAACTTAGAATATCCTTCTATAAAATCAGCATCATAAATAGGACTTTTATCGTCTTTTCCACCATCACTTTTCAACTTACTTCTTTCCTCTTTCATAGTCTTCTCTGGTTTTTCCTCATTCTCCTCAAGAATCTTTAAGGATTCTTTCTCTTCTTTACCTACATATACATACTCAACTGATGAAATTAAATCACAATTTCTAATCTCATCAACAAATTATTTTGACCTAAATAACACACTTCTCCTTTCAATCACTTATTTTGTGTCCTTCAAAGGCAATAAGATGTGTTTCATACCATTCTTCACAAAATGACACTTGTTTTATTTTCCATCATAGGCTACCCGCCTATCATATTTCCAAGGCCTACCCATAACATGTAGCACACATCCATAGGAATCACATCACATTTAACATCATCTACAAGTCTGTGAATTTTGAAAGAAATAATACATTGATCATTTACTAAGACCTGATATCTTTTCTTACCCATGAAACCCTATAAGGCCTAGGATGATCCATTATTTTCAAATTCAGCTTTTAAACAATTCCTCGACACAATAATTCCAATGCTACCATTATCAATTATTACCTAACATACCTTGCCTCTGGTTTTTCATCTTGTTCTAAAAAGACTCATTCTTGCCATAAAATTTTACTCCTCTCTATTAGAATTCAAGATCCTCCTTGTCAACAATAAATCATGGGGTTATCCTTCACTTGAATGTTCTCTTTTCTCACGAAAAAAATCATTCTTCTACTTTATCTATCCTTTACCATCTTCTTCTTGTTTTTCTTTCATATTTGCAAATCCATCATATCTATCCTCTAACTTGGTTAGTCTTAAACCCAACATTTTCATTTGTACCAAAAAGTATTTTTGAGCCATTGTTAAAGATTCCATAGCTGACATCATGTCCCTCTATATTTTCTCAATAACCTTTTATAAATACATCAAACCCCTTGAATCCATGTTGGAACTTTTCATTTCCTACAACATCACTTAACAATAACTTGAAACACTAAATTAGTCTTCAAATCAACTTGTCACTTTTATGCAACAATAATAATCATGTCAGAAAAACCTCACTCACGATACAAAAATGGTTCAACTTATTATAATCCAAATAAATTTCTCGTGACCACTTTCTGTGAATCATCAAATACCTTCCTTTAAACATTCACTTCATGTTTCTACGTGCATATGAGGATCTTATAATATGGGAATGAAATCTTGTATAACTCACCATGTATAAACTTCTCGAAGAGACACACTCACAAAAATACCGTATCATGCATATTTTTCCTACTCTTCCATATTCTAGACATCCACTAAGGTTTCAGAGATCATAAGTAACTTTGAACTAGGTTTTCTTAAGTTAAACAAGACATAGTAGTCCTATAAGGCTTAAAATAAAAACTATTTAATAAGAGAAGAGGAAAAATGGGTTTAGTTCAACTTCAAGCTATTGTCATCACCTTCCTATTACACTCATTATTGGCCTCCATTAATTGTGATACTTGAAAAATGAGTTAAACCAAATAAAGAGAAAAATTTTAACCTTTTTCATACCATGTCTCTACATATATAGCCTGAAATTTTCATTCACAAATATATTAAGTTTTACGTGGAATTAGAAGATAAAGTTATGTGTACTTTGGCATTGGATGGGATATAAATTTCCTAAAATTTTCAGCCAATTTTTTTTTCAGAAAACAAAAGTTACATTGATTTTATCATTCATTCATTTCCTCAAATAATTTGCATGCATGCTCGGTGCAAAATAGAAAATACTTTATTACTCAAAAAATACTCATATTCAATATAAACTATTTAAAACCCATCTGTATAATTTCCATGTGTACCTATAGTCTAAATTGTAAATAATTTTGAATTTATATCCCAAAATCATCACTATTGTCACAAAAATGGGTTTGGAGGATTTTGTACAATGAGTTTTAGGTAGAATTCTTCTCAGAATATCATACTATAGTCCTCCAATTGGTCATAAAATATATATTACTGAATCTTAAAATATTAATCAGCTCCCATCATGGCTAAATAATTATCTTGACTACCATCATACCTGTCATCCTTAGTTACCACAATCTTAGTGCATATCATGTCTCCCTGCATAATCACCATTTACTACCAAACCATGGATTTCCTCTATACATGTGAAGTTATGGATTATATATGCTTTATTATGAAGGATAATACCATGGGGTTACAATCTATTTATATTCAAACATCCTCCCAAGAATTCATCAAAAATCTATATGCATTCAAGAATTCAAGCTTTATTCAAACAAGATATTTCTTACAATTGTCCAAGATTTATATGAGAATTCTCAGCTCCCGGTCTTTGAAAAAATATGCAAAATTAACTCCTATAAATTCTCTCTTGAATACCTTCATCCATATCTTAAATATTTTTAAAACTCTTCTTGTTGCATACGTAGGTGTTATGTTTATCTCTCAAAACAACTATCCTATTCTTGACATTTAGCTCCATAAAATCCTCAACTCTCTTTGACATTGTAACAACCATGCTATTTTGACTCTTTCCCAAAAAATATGTACTCAAGATTATTATGAGGTGACATTACATTTAACCACACAATATAACAACATATTAACATGACCTCTAGGCCACCATTTCAATATTCCAATGTTATGATTCCTTTTCAAGTAACCACACACCTATGAAAAGTGGCTTTAACTTTGAAACCTTTTAATGAAAACTAAGACTCCATATTACAATTAAATATCATGTGTTAGCATAATTAGTCTTATTCAGCTATTACCAACACACTAAAGCCATAATGATCTTCTTATTGAAAATAGAACTCTATATACGTCTGGTGACTTGAAGCTCTTGCATTAGATTCCCAAGAGAACAATATTTGAGTCCTAATTTATCTTATGGAACACACCTTTACTTTCTTCACCCCACAATAAAATTATGTTTGGTCCTCTTTGCATCAATATTACTGAAATTAATAAGGTCTTGTGCGTGAATGTGTTTATTACAAAAAATAAAATAAAAGAAAACATGAAATAAAAATATAATCTAAATGGAAATATTACCTTATTACAGACACAAAAGAAGCTTATTTATAGTAGGGCTTCGGCCTAATCCCATTGAAGTAATCTGGGAATTATGGTGCCATCTAGTGCCTAAAATTGACATGTGCCTTATTCTAATATCTTAGTCACTACAAATTATCCCTACCAATGCACTTTCAATTTTCCAAGATGGCGCATAAAATTTGAATCATATAGAAGCACCATTCATCCCATTAAAAATATTTTTTTCTTAATGTGCTTGTCATTCTAGGCCTTCTGTCATGCTTTATCTATCTTTTTCCTCCAATGCACAATAGTTCATTTCTCATCCAACTCCATCAATTTGTTAATGCACTCATTAACTTATTGTTCATCTTCCAATCCTCCTATGCATGTAATACATACGGGGATGGATAAATGAATTACATAGGAAATACAACCTCTTCTATAAACACCAAGTGAAAGGGTGTGGTGTTATTCAATATTTTTAAGTTGTTCTACAAGCGCATAATATTGTTGATACTTTATCATCACAATCTTTCCTTCCAACATCACATATCTTCGTCAAGGTTTATCCTAATCTTGTTGAAAGCTTCAATGGTTCCATTCACTTTTGGGTGATAGGTTGTTGTCTTATGATGTGCCACCATAAACTATGTTAATAGGATTCTAATAGTGTCATTATGAAAATGAGTCCCTCTATGACTTGTATGACCAAATGGACATACCTACCTTCTTATGATATTATCCCATAGAAATATCTAGCTATTTTTATTGCAGTACAATATTTTACATAGGTGCAACCATTTTCCACCTTGTCAAATTATTAGTACATGTGATCATATAGCATGCATCTGTCCTACATGCAAGTGGTGCAATCGGGCCTACAAATTCAATCATCCATTTCTCAAATGAATCAAGATTACTCGGTATAGGGAAAAGTTCCATCTCATCACGGTTCCTAGGATTACCTATCCTTTGAAAATGGTCACAAGCCTTAAAATATTACTTAGTGTCCTTATATAATGTTTCCCACCATAAGCCATCTAGTAACATCTTATGCATTGTTACCTCTCCTACATAGTGTCCACCATATTTTCCTCCGTGAGATTTCTCCATGATAGCTTCACACTCATGTTTTGCCACACATATTTACAAGACCTCATCTCTACCCATATTATATAGGTATCCTCTAATGAGATAATATGACATCATGTGAATAGAAAGCTTGTTCTTTTCGAATTTCTTCATTCCTTCAAGCGCAATACCGGTGCGTAATAAGAATGCAATATATTCTAGATCTCTTGGCGTGTGGTTGAATCTAAACAAATATTTATCCAACATACTATCCTCTATGCTTTCGGTGTCCTCTCTAGAGTTAATTCTTGATAAATGATCAGGTTCATAATTTCTCTTACCAGGATTCACTATAACTCGAGAATTCAAACTCTTCGAAAAGAATGATCAATCGATAGATGCACCCCTACAAAACTAACTAATTGACCAAGTACTTAAATGCCATATGTTATGTATAGAATATAAATGGTATGTCCAAAAATTACTACCTAAACTTATAGAGAAAATATATCATGTACAAGGCCTCGTGATCGGTGGTGGTATAGTTTTTCTCAAATGATGTCAACTTCCTGCTCACAAAACATATGGGATGATCAACATTTCTTTCACCTTGTTCTTAAATTACTAATCTAATTTTCATAACAGAATCATCCACATGCACATGAAAAGGTTTATTCCAAGACGGAAAGTGTAATATGGGTGTAGTGGTTATCTTCTCTTTTAAGGTATCAAACACTTGTTATTGCAAATCTCTTGAATAAAATTTTCCTTTGGCTTTAAAAATTCCTCAAGCGAAGTAACTGAAATATTGGAATATCCCTTGATAAAATTTATGTAATAACCAGCTTTTTCCTATAAATCCATACACTTCACTCTGATTTGTTGGTTCTTCCAGCCCCAAAATGATTTGTGACCCTAGCTCGATATACCAATAACCATTCCTTACAAATGATGTGACCAAGTATTGTGCCAAAGGGAGTTGTAAAAATAAATTTACTGATGTTCAAAGAGATGTTAAGTTGCATATATATTTCAAAAATCTATCTCGAAATATCACAATGATCTTTCACCAACCGATAAATGGTCCAATAATCCAAATATTCCTAGAAATACTTATGAATAAATCTTGGAATGCTTAAACATCTATGGGCAAGAACACAACGGATGCATATTTAAGTCCAAAGGGCATGATAGTGTATGCAAAACATCCCCATTATATTGAAAAAGTTGTCTTCATTTGGTCTTCACATGTAATTTTCACCTCATCGATAACCTTAAAATCCATCGGTGAATGAATAGATTTTTGTGTTGATATTCCTTTCAAGATCTCTGAGTAAATGACATGCAAAAAGGATCTCGTGACACATGAAGCATTTAGAACTTAAAACTTTGTAGTCAACACGAGATCTTATAAAGGTCATTCTTCTTAATTTTAGTCATCATAGGGCTTATCTATTCATACTCCTTAGTAGGCTTAATGATATCTAACTTGAGCATCTTATGAATTTTGTATTTTACCTTCACATGCGGGTTAGAAATCATTCTATAACACATCTTCCTAATTTTTTGTACGTATTCCTTAAGCATAATCCTCATTTCTCCCAAATATGGATGTATACCATTCAATTCATGATACCGCCTAGGAAACAAATCTTGAAATTCACGCAGAATTCAATAATATTTACAATTTCAAGTTCGGACAAATAATTACCGATAAAATCTTCCTTAAGCGCATCCTTAGTCCCAATTTTCACCTTCTTAGTCTTCAAGGACACATGGTATGCATGTGCCTACTCATCTATAGAATCCATCACCTAGTTCACATTATCCATGTCCTTTCTATCCAAGTCTTCAAATTCGACCATCTATGATGTACACCAACTTTCCCTTCTCTTTCTCTTTCCACGTGCATCCTAACTTTTCCTCTTTTATTTCTACCGATCCCTTATGTGCATTGACATTATATTCCCAAAACAATTGAATCATGAGGTCCTCTACCTTCGTGTTATCCCCTAATGTGATGCCCCTCATAATATGTAAGGTTTCATGAACTTTTTCTTCGTTTAAAAATAATAAAAAGTATGGATAATACCTCTTATCACGTCACACAAAATTTTTATCTCTTTTTTTAGCTCATCATGTACATACCAAGATTATGTGCATATGTACAAAGTAGAATAAAAATTATGTACCCATAGAGATAGTTGCAATTCATATTGCCCTTATTCCCAAATCCTTCCACAGTGTTGTACATGTACCAAAGTAGGAGTCTTTCCATCATACTTGCTAGAGTAAAGGGAGGAGATTATTCATTACAAACCTTGTTAAAAAGTATATCTTGATCTCACACCATCCCAATAAAATTTCCTTGTGTGTTGCCAACTATAACGCTCTCCGATCTGTGAAATGTTTATACTATCAAGTTTATCCTTTCACCTTTATTGTGCCATTGTGCTGATTTTTAATGCAAGAATGACTTGTTCTTTCCCTTCCCTTTATACTTTAGCAAGCCATTTTTACCCATCCTCCTAACATGTTGTGGCCTAACCTTCCTTGTTACTTGTCCGCACATGTCATGACCAACCATTTTGTAAGTTCCATGGACCCAATTTTCACAAGCAACACTAGTGGTATTACTAATGGACTACGTGTATTCCCAATGAAGTATGCCTTCCTTTATAGGCTCTACTTTTTCCAGGTCACACACCATATGTATAAAGATTTAGTTAAGACCCTCTTCATTTATAGGATATTTATAGGGCACAAATATCCTATCATCTAGGGAATCACTATGCACTCATATTTTTCTCAAACCTAATATACCTCTTGTTCAGTGCAAGTCAAGTATTATTCGCACAACACCAGGATGTTATCTTCTTCTTCCATCTCCAACTCTTAAAAATAACATTCAAATTTAGCTTCATGTATTGTGATTATATCATCCTTCAATACCCCAATGGGCATGGCTCTTTCTTTTTATCCATATATAAAACACTTGAAGATGGTTTATAATGGTGGTCTTCCCATTTGATTCCTTATCTATATCAATAAAAAAATTTATCACCAAAACTTCATTTATCATTGCATCAATCATGATTTATTTGGCATATTCATGATCCTAAGGTGGAAATTTTGCATCAAGGATCATGCACTCTCTTTCTACACATACGCGCATCACCTTGTCATGTAGCTATTATCAAAGTAATGGTATAATTTTCTCATGTCTCAATATCCTATACACTTCCTTAATATCTTCAATATCCCCTTGCAACAGCCCATTACTCCTCATGTACTCTCATTCATGCACCTACTCCTTTAAACAATACATTTCCCCTAGCAGCTCCATTATGACTCCCATGGTCTTCTCAAACCTCCTTCTATCGAGCCACATTTGGATACTTCAAGTGTATCCCCTCTTCTAATATAATGAGTGGTCTAGCATTTTATTTCTCCCACACATGTGTTGCCCTAGTGAACATAGTGACTAACAAAGGTTTAAGCTCATGCTCAACCATCTTATCAGGTTCCCACTTCTCATGGTTCATGTGCTCCACCTTAATCATAGCCACGCCTTTATCCTTATTTTTTTCTTACACATATGGACATATAAATAAGGATAATCCTCCACCTTTTGTACCTTTACACGGTGTGTGCATATCTAATTATTTGGAAACTCATGTTGGTAATGATTAGGTCATCCACATGTATAACATGTCCCTCACGAAAACCACACATGGCCACCTCAACCTATACTCATATAACCACCTTGGAAGTGTCCATTTCCATTGTTACACATTTCACTAGTATTTCCTTCTTGCACCCGAGAGCTACTTGCTACAGTGGTCTTAGGTAACCCTATTTCACATGATTCATGAATATGATCAATCAAATGAAAGTCGGTTGTGTCATAGGTATGTGCATCAAAGATATTACAATACATGGAGACATTCTTCTATGTCATGTGCTATAAAAGTGGATACATTTGGACATCATGATTCTTATGGAAAATATCATAGCTTGTTAACAATGCATGCACATTCCTATGTGGAAAGATATATTTTGTATGTCCTTCTGATTTGTAATCGGTACATCATAATCTACTTTATATCTCATGTGATAATTGGCCAATAACATCTCTAACTAGATAGTCATTGCTACAATCTAAGCTGCAAGGGATGGGTCTACTCTATTTTCTACATGCCAACCTGATTGAGCATTCAGAGCTTCTTCCATGGAATCACACAGATCAAGTAAATGTATTATGTTAAAGCACTCTCTAAAAAGGTGCTAACAACCCTCCAATAAACCACTATGCATGGTGTCTCTAATTTATATCATATGAAATATTAGATAAAAATTCATAAATCATGTGTCATATTCCCTAACACTTTCAAATAAATCCTATTTTATATCCTTTAATGCACTAATATTTTTCTACTCCAATTTTGGTATATGAAACTCATCCAAAATGGTTACGTGTAATGCATCGTAATGCAATTTTATATGATGTGGATCATACTTCATGTACCATCTATGTGTGTTCCTTTGAAGTTTTTTCAAAATTTACTTACCTTTCAATGAGGGGTGTTTATGCCCTTATCTCTCCTTACTAACTCACATTTATGCACATGTTCAGCTGCATCTTCCACACCTATATACTTTGACAAGTGAAGATACATCTCAAAAAAGATCTAAGGATTCTACAATTGTGGTTTCGATGTTGTTATAATGGTTGTTTTTGTCCTTGTATTAGGGTATGTCCATATCCCGAACTTGAGCATCCACCAGGATCACCTCCGTGCGGTGGAGTTCCTAAACCTCTTGATCCTCCCATCATTACCTAAACATCTATAGAAGAATTGCCTTGTGTCCCAGTGGTACTATTAAACTACACACCAAGCATCTTTCCTATAATGCTAATAATATTACTACTTCCAACTAGTAACGTTCCACTTATTTGTATTGATGACGTGCCTAAAAAAATAGTTCTAAAAAAACTCTTTCTAAATATGGGTGTTTGTTGCTAGTCATATGTGTGTCCTTAATCTTATGTGCCTATTGAGATGACAAATATGTGTTCCTACCATTATCTCATACTCTACTTGGTGATACTTAACCACCTTCCTACCTCACCTTCACTATGATGCTATTTTACAACAACTTCTAGATTCTAAGCACCATGTGTAAGGGCTAGGGGTCCATTTGGGATCAGATGTGTGCTAATGGTTCTCAATCTCTCCTCAAAGTTACTCTCCTCATATGTTGAAGGTATCCTTATATTTCTGTTCACCCAAACTTAAAATACATGAACCTATGGTTCCTCACATTCTACATAATTCTCATCACTTTTGGTAGTCATCATTCCCCTTAGTATCAATATTTCCTAAACTACTCTCTATCACATCATTGTATTTGGACCGACATAATCCTTCCCAAACTTATCTACTGACCCTACGTGTATTGTGGTTTTAGTCTACCATCGGTAAGTTCTCCATCCCAAGTTCAATCATTAATATATTCATTTCTAAAGGTAGAGAACATATGTATGATCTCTTAGGTTCGCACAAAAACTAGAAATATTCTTCCTTAGGGAAAGAGTATGTCAAAATCACATAATCCAAAGTATAATTACATATCACACCTTCCCACCAATGATCTACAACTCTCATCCAATGTTCATCCAAGTCAATGGGCACTTGATAGTTCTCCTCACTCCACAATTTTTATTCCTATCCACACACCCTTGTTTTGTGTGTACGCATTGCCAACCACTGTAAAATCTAATAGAAGGAAGTGAAGAATGTCTCATACAATCATTCATATATTTTTCTTCCACCTAATTACACACATCAAAATTAGGTCGAGTGATTTATCTTTGAGCAAACACGTCCTGACCATCATACACCCAAAGCTCAATATTCCACAAAGATAGTTGGAATGCCAAACGTAGGTCACATCCTGATGAGTAGAAATAAAAGAGGTCCCAACATCAGAACTAAAATGTAGTATTTTATTTACTCTCTCCTAAGTTAGACGTTATAGCACTTCATTTATAAAAGGTCTAAACACTTACCTGAAGTGTGCACATCCACCAGGTCCATCCTTTTTTTTATCAAGATGTTAGACATGCATATTCATAATCATCCATATAATGAAATACAATCATAGGATAAAAATTTGGAAACACATATAATAAGGAAGCTTAATCAACATAATATGATCAATAACACTTGAATTTATAAAATACCATACTTAGATGTATTCACCTTAGCCACCCAAACATAATCATCCATTGTAAAACACAATTGATTACACAACAATCATGATGATTACATCATAACTCCTTACAATCAAATGTTGGACCATGCACGCATACACAACAGCTCAAATTCTATCGAATTCCTATTAATGGTGTGCCAATATGTCACCTAAAAGGGTATTGAAATACAAGGATTCTATGCCTATTTATACACTATGGAGACTTTCCCTTCACCACTTACATTTACCTTCCTAATAATAGGCTTGTTATTCCTAGCCCGGGTGTTTTTTACGATTGTGTCTTAACAATAATACAAGCTATAAACATCTTACTTTAGCATGCTTTAATTCCTATTTTTAGGTTACTTTCTTGCACTATTTTTTTCCTTTTCCACATATGCTTTGTCCTATTTTGATCCTTTTCTTATGCAACACTCCATCTCTTCCTTTTCTATTTTTAACCACATCCTAAAATTGTCTAAGTCCTCAATGTTCAAAGCATGCGCATGTGGATCGTTCATGCTAACATGTTCCTTGTCATGTGGACTTTTGTGTATTCCTTTGTTCTTGTTCTCTAATATTGCATGCATACTCTCGCAATAAATATTCAACTCTCACGCATAGTTAGTAGTTAGAAATATTCTCCAAGCAAATAAATAAATCTGAGATAACTATATAAATATGAAATTCCTAACATTCACCCCTTAGTGTTAACATGGTATAAAAATATTCACACTTCTTCTCCGCAGCTTTTCTCCTCTACATTCTCATGACCTTGGTGGAAACATGAACTAAAGGTAGAATAAGTAATACATCAACTTCTTATCGACCAAGAATTTTAAGGAAAATATCTAACTAAACTAGTTTGGGGACACATAAAAGAACTATCTTCTTATCAACCATTAATTTTAGGTAACACATATAACCTACTTAGTGTTAGAACCCAAGAAGAAACCATCTACACAAGCTTCAATTATTTTAAAAAGGTTTACCACAAACCCACATATGAATTGGAACACATCATCGACTATTCAACATATTCAAGAATCATGATGTTGTATTTCACTATGTTATCTATAGTTCAATATGTTATTACATTGACGAACAATGTAGGAATAGCCACATATACACAAGAATAGGAACATACCTCTTCTCTTTATTTTCACATCACACTCGAAAATCGATAAACTAAAATGCACACCACACAACTAAAAATAAGTTACCGAAAAGAAGAGTGGCCGCATCGTTAGAAACTAACGAGATGTCATTGATTGACCTCCAACATACCATTCCTTTGTCCTCTAGTTAATGTGATGTTAACTTAGTAGAATAAATCTATGAATCTTAATTGTTTTCACATTGTTTCTTATACCTTCCCTCCCATAATGTGAAACACTTTGTTTTTCATGGGACATTGGGTTACACTAAAAATTTGTTTGTAAGGAATTTTTTGAATTTATTTACAATGACATATACTTAACTCTATTGGAGATATGGCGTGGAAGCGAGAGCGGGAGCGGGAATGTCTCGGAGCTGAATCAGTAGGATGAACAGAGGGGTAGAACCTAACGAAGGAGCACATGATCATGGAGCCCATTAGAAATAGGGAAAAGGATGGGAGACCAAGCACGTGGGTAGAACTTTTGGGGGTGGAAAATTAGGATCCAGGTGTCTCAAAAAATATGGAATTGGTTAAAGAAAAAGGTAATCTTTCCTCAAAATTCCTGATTCCTTGTTGGCTAGAACTAAATTTTCCATGGAAGGAGCACTCTTTACAAAATGTATGGGCTCTAGACCAAATATAGATTATTTTAGAGGTGGGAAAAGAGACGTTGGGCGGCTAATGGTACCATCAAAATCTCAGCCTATGCTAATGGGTATTTCTTAGCCATCCTTCCTAGTAAGGATCATGTGGCAAAAATTCTAACTGAAGGACTATGGTTCATTGGAAAATCTCATATAACTATTCAGAAATGGGAGCTGGCTTTCAATCCTTACGGGAATCTTGTTACGGAGTTCCTGATATGGGTTAACCTTTCGAGCTTACCATTGGAATTCTGAGAACCAGAGGTTCTTTTCGGTATAGCAAAAAGTCTAGTTGCTTTAGATATGGTAACTAAAGAAAAACTAGACTCACTCATGCTAGATTCTATGTGAATATGAGACAAGAGTCATGTTTGGAAAGTAATATCAAGCTTATGACCCCTGAGGGGGACTGGGTGCAACATTTTGATTATGATCCTACCCCCTTTGCATGTAAAAATTGCAAGTTGGTGGGTCATGATCAACGTTCTTTCCCAGATATCAAAAAGAAGAAGCCTGAAGAAAAAGCTATGCCTCAAAAGATGGTAAATGAAAAAGAGGTGAAGGAATGGAAAAGGATAGGGAAGAATGGAAGGGTTGTTGAAATCAAGGAACATGAAGTTCTCCAGTCAAATCCTGAAGCAGAGCCTTTGAACCTTCTTATCAAAACCAGAGAGGAAGGAGAGGGAGCTAGTACTCAACATCAAAGAAGCACCAAAAAAGAAACCAAAGATAAGGAAGATGAGACTGTTCAACTGGAGTTGGAAGAAGAAATTTAGGATTTGGAGGATAGGGAAAGCATAGACATGGAAGACAACAAACTGGCACTGATAGTTGCTGATGGACTATCACTGGACGAAGTATCGTCTAAAGGGCAGAGTTCCTTTGCATAGAGATGAGAAGAATATTTAACAATGTCAAAGGGTTTGGGATCTTAAAAATTTTGTAGTGACACCCATGAGGTGATAGGATCTCCAAAGACACCAAAGTGAGTAAATCCAAACACTGTCACTCATAGTGGCTCAAGAACCTGACTTAGGAAAAAAGAATCTAGTCAAAAGGGTAGAAAAAGTAATATGGAATAAGGGAGACAATTTCAAGAAAGGAAGTGGATGCAGGTATTCGAAAACTCGGGAACCTATTGGCCCATAATAAGAAGTGTTAAATGATTTTCTCTCCTAGAACATTAGGGGGTTGAATAACCCTAGCAAACACATAATAGCGAAGGATCTTAGAGTGAAAAATAAACCAGATATCTTTATGATTCAAGAAACTAAAATGAGTATGGAAAGATTTAGAGAAGTGGGAAGGTCTATTTGGAAAGATAGTTGTTGGGAAGGGTGTAGCTTGTTAGGTGCTTCTGGAGGGGTTGTC
The DNA here is from genome assembly GCA_018340775.1 of Taxus wallichiana var. yunnanensis. NCBI lineage: Eukaryota > Viridiplantae > Streptophyta > Pinopsida > Cupressales > Taxaceae > Taxus > Taxus wallichiana. Next base: position 370,298,350 of record CM031240.1, read on the forward strand.
ATGCTTTGGGATCCTAACATTGTGCATGGTATTCCTATTCTTTCGGCTTCGGGGCATGTGGCTATATGGTTCACGAATCGTATCTCTAAGAAATCTTGGTATGTTTCCAACATTTATGCTCCTAATCTTGTAAATGAGAGAAGGAAATTGTGGCAAGATCTCACTAATTTTAGGAATTTATTCAAAGATAAAGATTAGATTATCGGCGGTGAATTCAATTCCCCCCTTTCTCTGGGGAGAAAAAAGGGGGCAATATCTCCTATACTAAGAGTATGGAGGACCTTGGTAAATTTCTTAACTTTAATGGTTTGGTGGATTTGGAATTGGAAGGTTCTAAGTTTACCTGAGCTAATAGGAGATCTGGGACTAAGCTCATCCAAATCATACTTGCTAGGTTTGTAGTTAGTCGGCTCTGTATGATCAATCAAATCTACTCCCTGAAGGATCTTCCCATAATTGGTTCTGATCATAACCCTATCCTCCTTAATATTGGTTTAAATCTTGTCAAGAAAGTAAGACCTTTCAGATTTGAAAAGATATGGTTAGATCACCCTAACCTCTTCAACAAAATCCAAGAGTGGTGGAATATCGGGGTCTTTGGGGTTTCCAGTTATAGACTCAGTTACAAATTAAAGCACCTCAAAGGCTTCCTCAAAAAGTGGAACAAAGAATTCTTTGGTAACATCTTCCAGGAAAAAAGTAGATTGGCTGAAGATTTAAGGAATATTAAGGAACTTATTGATCTTGATGGTCTCAATCCGGTACTCAAGGAGTAGGAACAAAATCTTTTGGTTGAGTATCATGATATTTTGGAAAAGGAAGAAGTCTATTGGAAGAAACAGTCGAGGTTGAAATGGCTTAAGGAGGGGGACAAGAATACCAAATTCTTTCATTTCTCGGCAACCTCCTGTACCAACCTCGTCAAGATAAATGAAATTAAAAATGAGAATGGGGAGATTCTCTTGGAGAGAAAGGAAATAAAAAAATTGAAGGGATTGAAGAGAAAAAGCAAAATAATATCATGAACCTATTCCAGAAATTCATCTCCCTGGAAGAAAATTGTGAGATCTTAAGAATCCCTTTTGAGGAGGGAATAAAATTTGTGGTCTTTGATATGGAACCTGACAAGTCACCTGGGCCTGATGGTTTTCAGGCTCTCTTTTACCATAAATTCTTGAAGGTGATTAAGAATGAAGTCATTGAAATGTTCCAATATTTCTTTAGTAATGGGAAACTCCTCAATCAACATAATAACACTTTCTTGGTCCTTATTCTGAAAATTTCTGGAGCCAATGAAGTCAAATATTTTAGACCGATCAGTCTCTGTAACATGATTTATAAAATCCTAACTAAAATATTAGCTAGAAGAATCAGATTAGTTCTCAATCATTTTATTTCTAAAAATCAAGGTGCCTTTGTCCCAGGAAGGAATATTACTGATAGTATTATGGTGATTCAGGAAGCCATCCATTCCATTGTCAATTCGATAGATCTGCAATGTTCCTTAAGCTTGACATGCATAAGGCCTATGACATAATTACTTGGTCTTTCCTTGAGGCCATCCTCAATAAAGTGGGCTTTGATAATTCTCTGGTTAGAATGATAATGACCTGTATATCTACTGCCAGTTATTTAGTTTTGGTCAATGGTAGTCTGGAGGACCTCTTCAAATATGGTAGGGTCTTAAGACAAGGGGATCCCCTATCTCCTTTCCTCTATGTCATAATGGCTGAATCTTTGAGTAGATTATGAAAATAGGCTTTACTTACTAAGAGGATTCAGGGAATCAAGATTTCTAATGGCCTCCCCCACATCTGCCTTAATCAATTTGTTGATAATAACTTCCTGATGGGAGAGGCCTCTGTATAAGAATCCACCAACTTCAAATCTATTCTCATGGATTATGATTTTGTGTCAGGGTAGATTATCAATTTTCTCAAAAGTGCATTGTTCTTTATTAATGTGGAGAAATAAGTCCAACTAAGGCTCGCTCACATTCTAGGTTGTAAAATCAAGTGTTTCCTAGATTCTTATTTAGGAATGCCTCTAATCCACAAGAAGCTTGATTCCTCTGTCTGGAATGCCCTGCTGGAAAGAGTCAATAAGAAACTTTCTTCCTAGAAAGGCCTCCTCCTCTCTCAGGTGGGTAAGATCCAACTCCTTTTGAGCTCTCTTCAAGGAGTACCCATTTTCATTATGTCTCTCTTCAAGCTCCCGACCAAAATTATTGATGCTCTAGAAAAAATTCAGAAGAGATTTCTCTAGGCTGGAGCCTCGAAAAAGTTTAAATTCCCTCTGGTGGCCTGGGACAAGGTCACTAGGCCAAATATGTGTGGGGGTCTGGGTCTAAAAATTTTACCTATCATGAACAAAGCTTTGGTTGCTAAAACTTGTTAGAGAATTGCTAGAGAGGAAGGATTGTGGATTGATATTATTAAAAAGAAATATCTTCGGAATTTAGGTAGAATTGACTTTTTTCTCTCATGAAAATCTTCCTAGAGGTTCCTTCTTTTGGAATTCCCTGTTGGATTTGAAATGAATTCTCTCAAAGGGTTCCCTTTGGGAGATTGGTAAGGGGAACATGATCAAATTTTGGTGGGATAATTGGTTAGAAGAATCCCCCTTAGTAGATCGAGGCAATTTGGAAGGATGTAGCTCAATTGTACGAGGACAATGGTAAAATCTGGATAAGAGATTTTTGAGGCATGATGATGATGAGGTCCAATGGGAAACCATAGTACCCCTAGTTATGATAGTGATTTAAAACCTTTTCAAAACCTAAATAAGAAACTCAGGGATTTCCACATCCCCATATTCCAAACCAAGGAGGATTCCATCATTTGGAAAGAGGAAGACTCAAGAAATTATTCTGTTAAATTAGCCAATAGATTCCATTTCAAGAAATACTTCCAAAAAGATTTTTCGGTGAAGTTATGGATTAAAGACTTGATCCCTAAGATCAATATTTTTTACTGGCTGGATGCTCAAAATAGAATCCTGACTATTGAAAATCTTATAAAAATAGGAATGTAGATCCCTAATAGTTGTATACTTTTCGGAGAGGGAAGAGAATGTGAATCATCTTTTATTACATTGTCCTCTCTCTAAAGGTGTCTTCTCACTGATTTAAAAAATTTTCAACATGCAATGGATTTTCCTTTAAATAGAGGATTGTTGCACCCAATGGGAGAGCCCATTTAGATTTCCTTATCTGGCCTAGGCATGGAAGATTGCACTGCCTCATCTCTTATGGGGTCTATGGAAAACAAGGAATGATAGTGTTTTTAGAGACCAAAAACCTCTGATTGGGGTGGCTAAAAGGAGAATTCATGTTGCCATTAAGGAAAATCTCAAACTATTTAAAGGAAAATCAAAAAATCCCTATCCAAAATGGGAACATGAAGTCCTGGATAATTTCTCCTATAGTCAGGTCAAGAGAAAAATCCCAAGTAAGAATGTAAGTTGGATTAGACCTTTGGGAAACATGATCAAGATCAATTTTGATGGGGCCTCAAAGGGGAACCCTGGTCAAGCTGGGGGTGGGGGCATCTTAAGGAATAGTGAGGGTGATTGGTTATTTGTCTATGTTGGACCCCTGGGTAAGCAGACTAATAACATGGCTGAAGCTAGAGCCCTCCTTTGGGGTATTTTGGTCGCTAAGGAAAAAGGTCTTAAGGACATTCAGATTGAAGGTGATTCCTTAATTGTTATAAATGCTCTTCTCAATAGAAGTAAGATCAACTGGCCGATAAAAAATATCATTCAAGATATCAAGGAATTGCTAAAGTTTTTTGACAAGATATCTATCAATCATACTTTGAGGCAAGGAAATAAATGTGCGGACAAGATGGCCAATGTGGGAGTCCTTTGTAATGAATACAAAATTTGGTGTAAAGGGGAGAGATTACCCTCTAATATTAATGATGAAATCATTAAGGATAAAAGGTACTAAGTTTTATGATGTTGACATGAGCAAGGGCAAGTATTTCAGGTACCAAGATAGTTTATACAAAAATCATTGTTTCATTTTGAACTTGGATAGGAGATCAGTTTTGGATTGTGAAAATCTATAGTTGGAATGACAACCTTGATAAAGTGCAAATGGGAGGCGACAGATTCATGTGGAACCCGCCAATGAACATGGAAGAGAGCAACTAGGATCTATGGAAAAGGCTTAAAGTGGGTGGATCTAGTAATCTTATTGCTAAATTAAATGGTCACGACCCTGCTCTTTCCAAGGATTTCAGCCAAGCATGGAAAGAAGGGGTTTTTATTGTCTCGTGGTGTGGAGGTTGAGGTCTCGGAGGCCAATATTTCTAGGGTGACAGAAATGAAGATGGATGGTTTAAAAATCTACAAGGAAAGAACCCACAGAGACCTTGAGATTGAGCGTTTTTTTGTTGGCAAGGAGACTTTTTTTTCTTCACTGATGGCATTGCATGCTCGTGTATTCTTGGAATTTAAAAGGATTTCTTCCTTCAAGTTATGAAGTATATCACACTAGAGGGTAAGTATAGAAAAATATATACTCATCATATGACCTTCCTTAACATGTTCCGTCATAATTTTATGGTAAGTATTCCCTTTTTTCTGGCTACCTCTCTTTCGATTTCTCGATGGCGTTCCAGAACAAGAAAGCTGAGATGCCCCTTCATGAGGGCCTGATTCTTCTTCTGTTTGAGAATGGAAAGCCGGTCCTGGATCACCCTTTGGTCACGACCCTAGAGGAGCAAGACGAGGAGGATGACATTACTCTGGCGGAATGTCTTACTAAGATGAAAGAGGGTAAAAGTATCCCCAAGGGGGATGGAAATGACAGAGACAATAAGGAGGGAGGTGTTGGGGAAGCTAGTGCTTCCAGGAAGAATGATTGTGTGGGTGATCCCATTGTTTTCGAAGAATGGAACAGGAAGATGGTGTACTTAGAGGGGGTCCTCAAAGCTATGGAGGACACGAACGAGGGGCAAAGGGAATCCATCTTGAATATCATTAACATTTCGAAGAAGATGGTGGCGGACCAGGTCTAGATTAAACACCGAATGAAGGAGCTGGAGACTCAAGTCAAAGTGCTTCTGGATAGAGTGGAGGAGATCAAAGGAGAAAAGAAAAGGAGGAGATTCAACCTCCACATCAGTAACTCAGAGGAGGAATAGATGGTATTTTTTTCTGGTTTCCTGGGTGGTTTGTTGTTGGTATGGGACCTCTGGTGGTTTTCTGTCTGTCATGGAGGTTTTGTAGGTCTTTGAACTTTTGCGGACTTTGGGCGAACTATGATGCCCTATTTTTTCTGTCTTTTTTGTCCTTTTGGGGGTCCAAATCCTGTGTTGTAAGAGTTAAGCCTATTTAACTCACTTTTTGGGACCCTTATCTAGATTTGTCTTTCTTGTTTGTTTTCGCATTTCTGTTCCTCTCTTTCACGCCCTGGGAGTCAATCCATTTTTTTTCCTTGTCTAATAAAAACACTTGACTCTGTTAGAACCTAATGGTTAAGTGGGTTGGCCACCCCTTAATTAAATATGGGTCCAACATTATACTATAGGTTAAATATTTAATAATAAGAAATATTTATATTTCTATTATTAAATATTCAAACCTAGGAATATAATTTAGGTTAAATATTTAATAATAAGAAATAGTTATATGTTTAATATTAAATATTTTAGACCTTGGTATATGTGCGAACTAACATGGTTGAAAAGGTTAGTCGGGAGACATATCCAATCACCTCATTAAAAAAGGAATTTGGGTCCTCATTTGACATATTTGGAAACTATATATCAAAACTATTTTTAGCCTTTGTGATTAGGGTTTCTAAAGGATGGGGTAATTTACTTGATGTAAAAGGGTTATCTACAATAAAGGTTACTTTTCACAGTGGTTTTTTACCTTTGGGTTTTCCACTATAAATCTTGTGTCATTTGTTATTTACTTTATGTAAGTATTTCTTTATTTGTTATGCAATATAATGTGATGTTTATTTATTTAATATTGCATAGTTTATTAATGTTGTATAATTTAATTGATTAAATCCGTAGTTAATAGAATCCTCAAATTCTATCATGGTAACAGAGTGAGGTAAATTAAATAGATTAGATTAAATGTTGTTGTATTTAATTTATTAAATTTCGTATTTAATTTTTTTCAACCAACCTTAAAGAGTATTTAATAATCATCGGGCCCCCTTCTCCCCAATTTTGTTTTACAATCTGATTTTTTTAATGTTTAATAAGGAATTAATGTGAGTGTGCACATGTGAAAGGGGTTTACATGCGTGTGAAAAAAACACATACAGCAAGGAAAATTAATATATGAAATATTTATATTTCTCTATAGTTTTAAATATTTACAGGGTAAATGTTTTCAAAAATAAAATTCAAGAGTAAATGAAGGGAGGAGACAAGTGTCATGGAAATAGGGATTTACAATTATTTCATTGGATTGGTGAAATTACTTGTATCCTTTGTAAATCTCCAGTTAATTTGTACTCTCATGTGATTCAAAATCTCCTTGCACTTGGTAAAAATTCTCTTATTATTTTTACCTTATTTTTTTAAAAATAATATGCCCATGTCCTTTGGACCCCCCTCTAATAGGGCTTGATTTAAAAAATATAAGTTTATAGTTTTTATAACTATATTCTTTAAATAAAAAATTACTATAGAATAAAGATCATTATAGTTTATATTATATAAACTATTATATATATATATATATATATATATATATAGTTATTTATATCTTATTATAATTTATAAATAGAATTTGTCTTAAAATTCTAAAATTTCATATTCTAGAAATACACAGGTAATTTTCATTGTGTTAAATTTGACGATCAAATGAATGTCATGGCAAACCAAAAATAAGGTAGAATGATGGTCATTTAGACATCAAATTTAAGCTGGTCATATCTAGGAAATTTTCACTGTGTTAAAATTGACAGTCAAATGACCATCAAAAAAAGACCTAAAATAATGCGAATGATGTTCATTTAGACGTCAAATTTAAGTTGGACATATCTTTAACTTCATTAACACTTTTCTAAAATTTAAATTTTTTTGTGCGTTCTTAGGGGTTTCATACTCATTTCTATATGGTCGGAATTTTTTTATGATAGGTCTAGGTTATAATGCCAAAACCCTTTATAATGTGGGTCATTATTTGATCATGGGAAGTTAATTAGTATGCATTTTTATGACAGTAATTAGTTATGGTAAAATAGTTTCTTTAGATCTATAAATTTAGATCTAGTTCTATTAATATTGTTATGATCAGATTAGTTATTTCTTTATAATATTTGATTTTTTAATGAAATAATAGAAGTTATTTTTATCATAAAATATGGGTATTGTAATTTTTTTGATTAATTTGTTTCTAACTTCGGTGCATTATATCATAATGGGGTATACTTTTTAGGTTCAAAGGAAATTTGAAAGAAAATGGCATCCAGTTACTTTTTCCTGATAAATCCCAAATCCTAAATGGAGCCAATTACAATATTTGGAAGATCAGGGTCAAATCAAAACTATGGACGATTGTTTAAGGAACCGAGCTTACCATCGGATTGTAAAACAAATACATAAAATATGAATGCATTCTCACAATGTATGTAGGAGGCCCTTTTCATGATTATGTTTAATTTGAACAATGAATATCTTCTACACATTGGTAATATCGAACATCCTAAAGAGGTATGGATACAATTAGAATCCATGCATGAAGGTATGTGCTTATCTAAGATTATTAAACTTGTTTTAGAATTTCTTACGACTCCTATGAAAGGAGATGAAAAGGTAGTTAATTTCTTATCCAAGATTAAAAATATCAAAGAACAATTAGATGGATGCAATTGTGACTTAATTGGTGAAAAATTAATCTACTTTATTGTTCAGTTGAATATACATGAAAGATTTAGGAATTTTATTTCTATCTTAAACTCTAAATATCATAATGAGGATGAATTACTAGACTTAAATAATTTGAGTTCTCTTCTGATACAAGAAGAGCAAGTGATGATGAACTTCGACTCTAAGGAGAATTCCTCTCAGGCACTTCTTGCTCAGAATTTGAAGTTCAAACCTCGTAATCCTTCTCTGATTAGAATTTTAGATCTAAAAATTCATTTGATGATAAGAATATTATTACTTCTAAAAATTTGTGTTTAAGATTTAGTGGTAAATTTCAAAAATGTGGAAAAAATGGTAATAGAAAGGAAAAGTGTAAATCTAAGAAACCTATCTATAAAAATAAAAAATAGATTGTCTAATCTAAATATAATTTAAGGAAAGAGGATAGTTCTAATGATTCTCCTAAAACTATTACATTATCTCTGTTACTTTATACTCTTCTTCTAATTTTAAATGGATTCTAGATTGAAGTTCTTTAAATCAGATGAATTTTATTTCCAATTCTTTATTTTATGTTACAAAAATCAATAAATGTGTGTATCTTGGTGATAATTCATCTTTAGACTCAATAGAGCAAGGAAAAGTAAAATTTGCAAATGGTATTTTGTATAATGTTTTATTTGTTCCTAAGATTAAAAATAACCTTTTCACATGTTCACAACCAACTCATAATGGTTTATCTATTCAATTTTTGAAGGATACATAGTACATCAAGGATAGTAAAGATGATATAATTATGAAGGAATTCAAAGAAATGGTCTATAAATTTTTGATGATTTTTTTCTACATCTTGTTTTGTATCTAAAATTTTTAATAATTCAAAACTCTAGCATGAAAGGTAAGGATGTGTGAATTATCGAAGCTTGTACAAAATGTCTAGAAATAATCTAGTAAAAGGTTTTCCTGTGTTTTCTTCATCTCATGATGCTTGTGAAGGGTTTTTATGCTCGAAACAAAGTGTTAAAACATTTCACTTACATCTTGAGGAGAGTTCCTCTTCACCACTATAACTTGTTCATAGTGATGTTAGAGGACCTATTGAAGTAGCTTCATTAAATGGTTCTTTATATGATGTGACTTTTATTGATGATTTCACCAGGATGATTTGGACATATTTTCTTAAAAATAAACCTGATGTTTCACATTTAAAGGTATTTGGTAGTCATGCCTCCTTATATATCCATAAAAATAAAAGAAAGAAACATAATAAGACTTATGTTTCTTGTATTTTCATTTTATATGGTATTAACACTACATTTTAAGGATTTATGACCTGTAAAGAGGGAAGTAACAAAAAATTATAATGTTTTTATTTCAGAAAAATTCTTTTGTGCATCTAAAAAAGTTATAAGACTCTTAATCCTATCAATATTTCTAATCATGGTTCTGATTCGATAATGAAAATATGGTAAATGATCATGATGATGTTTCATATGTTGATACTATGTATGTGTCTAAATCTCCTATCTCTCTAGCTAAAAACTAAAATGGGCTCAAAATGTGTTATAAAATTCTAATCCTATTGGCCTTAGGAAAATGAAAAAAATCCATCATAGATACCATGCATTAATGACCTTGTATGAACCCTAGCTACGAGTTTTGAAGAATCTTCTCAGGATGAGAATTGGATCAATGCAATGCAGGCTGAATATAATGCCTTTATTCAAAATCAATCATGTTAGTTGGTTCCACCTCCAAAGAAAAGAAGTGTTATAGGGTCTAGATGGTTATACAAATTAAAATACAATGTTGATGGTAGTATTGACAAATATAAAGCTAGACTTATTGCTAGAGGTTTCACTCAGAAACCTGGGATAGATTATGTTGAGACCTTTTTCCCTGTAGCTAAAATGAGCATTGTTAGGACCTTGTTTGCTATTTCTGCTCCATTTAGATGGGAAATCCACCAAATGGATGTGAAAAATGATTTCTTAAATAGTTATTTACAAGAAGAACTTTACATGTTTCAACCTAAATTTTTTGAATAAATTTGTAAAGAAAACTATGTTTGTAAGTTGAATTTTTTTATGGTTTAAGAAAATCTCCTAGAGATTGCAATGCAAAATTAAACACTTTCTTTATACAATTAGTATTTGTTAATTGTTCTTATCACAATTATCTATTCATTAAGAAAGCAGGTTCTCACATTGTCATTGTGTCTATATGTGGATGATCCGCTTATGACTAGTGATAGTCCTACTTTAATTCATAGGATTAAAGAAAAATTGAAACAATATTTTGAAATGACTCATTTAGGTCTCTTACATCATTTTCTAGCATCGTTGTATTTCAATATAAACATTATATTGTTGTTTCTCAAGCACAACATGCAACCAATGTATCTTGAATTTTTTAATATGATTGATTGTATACCAATTTCTACATCTAGGAAGTTGGAATAAAAATTGATCCTAAACCAACATGCGAAATAGTTGATCCTACTTTATATAGGCAATTAGTTGGTAGCTTGATTTATCTAGCTATAACTAGACCAAATATTTCCTATGTAAAAGGAATTGCTTCTAGGTTTATGCATGAACCTTATAGAAATCATTGGAATGTAGCAAAAATAATTCTTAGATATATTCAAAGTACAATCAATTATGGGTTGCATTATACTAAGGATGAAATTGCTAACTTATATGGACTTTGTAATTCTGATCATTCTGGTAATGTATTAGATATAAAATCTACTTCTAGTTATGTGTTTAAATTTGGTGCATGTGCCATTACTTGGTGCAATAAAAATAAGCCAACTATTTCTATCTCTTCAACATGTTTGAGTGTAGAATTGAAATGGAAGCTGCAAAAGAGGCACTATGGGTAAACATGCTATTTTCTAAGATAAAGAAGAAGGATCAAGGTATTATTCCTTTGTTCTATGATAGCCAAAGCACCATATCTCTTGCACATAATCCAGAACAACATCAGAGGATGAATCACATTGAGATACATATACACTTCATTCGTGAGAACATGTTAAGTGGTGAGATAGATCTCAAGTTTGTGCTGAGTAAAGAGTAGGTTCCAGACATCTTCACAAATCCTTTGAGTGCTGTAAATTTTTTTCACTTTTGTGAAAAACTTGGATTATCAAAGTTTTCATTGAGGGGAATCATGTATGACAATGTAACATCATAATGGAACTATGTATTTGTAAAATAAAAAATACATTGCAATAAGGACCTTCGGGCAAGTGTAAAAAGACCTTCAAGCATGTGTATACCTCCTCGACTTATTTTTTAGAAAGAAGTGTAGAAATACCTTAAAGGTGGTCTTCAGTAAACTCTTTAGTGTTATTGAGTTTACTGGTAAACATCCAATGTAAGCATATTGTTAAGGAGGACCTTGGTTATAAAAGGCTCCTATATGCTTGGTTTCAAGTAACCTTTACGAGAACTTGTGAGAACATGTAAAACTCACAAATCATACTTAGCCACTAATCATGGGATGATCTTTGGGATTCCAAATCATTTTTACTAGAACCTAACTCGAGTATGATGAAGGTGTTATAATTCCTTCAACCTATATGCTAGCCTAAAACCTTTATGGTTTAAGGATTGTAAATCATGTAGTGTACCACGAGAAGGTAATCTATTGGCATATGTTATCCCACTTAACATTAAGGGGGAGTGTTGGAACATAATGGTTAAGTGGGTTGGCCACCCCTTAATTAAATATGCATCCAATATTATATAATTTAAATATTTAATAATAAGAAATATTTCTTTTTCTATTATTAAATATTCAAACCTAGAAATATACTTTAGGTTAAATATTTAATAATAAGAAATAGTTATATTTATATTATTAAATATTTTAAATCTTTGTATATGTGTCAACCAACATGGTTGAAAAGGTGATTCGGGAGACATACCCGATCACCTCATATAAAAATGACTTCAGGTCCTCATTTGACATATTGGAAAATATATATCAAAGGTGTTTTTACCCTTGTGATTAGGGTTTCTAAAGGAGGAGGTAATTTACTAGATGTAAAAGGGTTCTCTACAATAAATGTTACTTTTCATAGTGATTTTTACCTTCGGGTTTTCCACTATAAATCTTGTGTCATTTGTTATTTACTTTCTATAAGTATTTCTTTATTTATTATGCAATATAATGTGATGTTTATTGATTTAATATTGCATAGTTTATTAATGTTGTATAATTTAATTGATTAAATCCATAGTTAATAGAATCCTCAAATTCTATCATGACAAATAACACAAAATGGTGACTATAGACATATGTCATTGACCCACTATATAAATACTAGATTTTAATTCTTTTTGGCAAGTGACACATGAGTGCATATAGATAAATACTCATAAGATAAACACTTTTATGAAAAAAATATATTACTATCATATGATACTCGAGAGACCAAATACGATTTAATTATCCAAATATAATTTTTATACTAATGAATTACATGAAAGATAAATATTAAAAACTTGAGAAATTTTTAACTCTTTAATAAAAGAATGTAGTTCTAAACTAATAATGACTAAAATAACACCTTATTGACTTTTGATAAACACTATAAATGCATATATCCTCTATTTTTATGGAATTAAACCATAATCATGTAAACCTAACATTTAACTTATAGACTCAAAGAAATGCATTATATCTTACAAACTTATAGAGGATATATAAGTTATGTTTCATAGCCTATCTTTATAAAGACCCAAAATGTTTTTTTTTAGATTAGAGAAATGGATATGAGGCTATAAGTATTGTGACAATTCCCAGAATGCACATAGATGCATAATTTATATTTTTCCAAAATATACCAACTAAGAGTTAACCACCATGTCGATCCGAACTCAACCCGATCTAGGAAAAATGCGGTGAGATGGAAGTATTGGATGAAGAGTATCGTAGGAATCACAAGATCAAGATCAAATGATATGAAGTGGTAATTTGTGAGATAATATTGATTTTTCTTAGGTATGTGAAAATTTACAGTAACTAATGAGTCACCAATCTACTATAATCTCTACGAGCATCGTGTTAAGCCCAAAATTGATGGAGAAGACCTACACACTTCTTTGATCTGACTAGATTATTGGAAAGTTTGACACACCTGTGGGTTGGATTACATTCAATTTTCTATTGAAAATATGCAAAAAAACATGAATGAGTGAATCATCCAAGTGGGTGAGGATGAAAATGCCTTAGGAGGATGTAGAGAGCGGGATGTGTAAGAGCTTGGTGACTTGTCAAAGATAAATTCAGTCCAACACAAATAAACATTATCCAATAGTGACATCAAAAACAGCCCAAAGATAATATCAATGTACCAAATGTATGTTATAGATTCCAAATGCCATAGATAGTATGTTGCACTTTTTTAAATATATGAGTAATGTAATCCAAACCAGTGGTTGGGAGCCATGAATTGTAAATAATGTAAAATAAATATCAATATAAAGTTGATTTGAATTCGTTGAACAAAATGTAAATATATACTTACATGTTGGTAGGCAACCAATTAACATTTACTACCCTTGGTAATCATAAAATCATATTACACCCATAAGGACTCAAATTTAATACTAAATGACAAAACAATAACAAGTTTACACAAAGAATATAATTTTTTTCTTGTATTAATTCATTTAGGTTTATAAAAATTATAGGATAACATATCCTATTATTTAGGAATCTCGCCAACAATGAAATCTCTTATAATAACTCAAACCTATTAACATAATAAATTGTTTTTATAATAAGATATATGTTTAACCAAATAATAACTTATTTACTAACTTACTATTTATTAATCATATAACCATAAGTTATATTTACCTTATGGTAAATTACCCATAACCATGTAAAGAAAAACTAGGACTCTTCCATTGTCTTCATAGAATGTGCTTCATCAAGTGTATACTCAAACCTATGTAGAATGATCATACAAAATTTACATAATTTAGCTCATAGTGTTAACGAGATACCCTTAAGTCCATATATTTCTCTTAAGGCACTTCAAAGGATAAAAAGTACTTTTTAGTCTCTATCAGACTCCAAAATAAACTTATTATAGTCGAAGCCCAAGTATACTATTCCAAACGAAGAACCTAAATCTTCATGCAAGAATAAGAAACATTCATGCCAAAATTTCTCTCATCACCTTCATAATAATAAACTAAGACAAATAACCATATTCCTTAGACATATATATTCATAAAACATTTCATTATTCATTTTAGGCCTCAATGAAAACTCAAAGCATTCTTCCATTATGCTTCATTATCTTACTTTTCATACCTATATTTAAATGTCATATTATCCCGCCTTAAATTTTCTCGATCAATACCTTACAAACACTCTTATGGAATAATTTTGATATTCATATCATGCATAACCATATAGGTTCAATGGATCAAAAACATATTGGTGTTATAAACCAATCTCTTTCTCTTCAAGTATCATAGACCTAAATTATCCCACAAAACACTAACCTAGGTACAAAGAAGTACACCATACCTTTCAACATTTCTCATTTCTTTCTAAGATTCACTCAACCTTCTTGGTGTTTATCCCTTGCAACATAATGTCTTAAATGTAGTTGAAATAATAAATACATCACACACTTACTTGTAACTCAACTCGTAATCTTCTTAACTTTTTCAAGTCTCCATAAACCTTCTTCATGATTCATACACATGTCATCATGATACATACCACATCACAAGAATTATCTTACATCATTATATAAAATAGGATTGTAATTACATGCTTCTTTCGTAAAGATTTCACTGGATGATACTGTCTAACATATTCCTTGACCCACAATATACAAAAAAAAACCTTCAATTCTTCGTATTGGTACTGCATGAACAAGTCATCATATAGTTTTTCATGATTTCACTATCAACATACTCATATTTTTAACCTTATAACACTCATTCATCTATCATGACTTTTCTTCTTCATGAAAAACAAGATAAATTGTACAATTCATGCCAAGAAACACACACAACTTTTCATAATGAATAAATCTTCAAAGAACAATCTATAAAAATTAGTTATTCTAATTTTACTATTATGCATACCTAGATTTATATGTTATCATTCCTTTAATCCTATGGAAACATTTGGGTCTTCATACCCTACATACATATATCTTCTATGTATCTATCAAATCATATTTGTATTATGACCAATCACCTGTTCTTCACGAGTCACAAACCTAAATTAGGTCTCAAAAGACAACCCTAAGCTCTGTTATGCACATCACACTCTTCTACCTATCCATCTACCTCTTAAGCATTCCAAAACCTTCTTAAATATATTCACATTAAAACATATCTCCATGCATTAGAATGGTATGATCAAGTCATCATACAAAATAGTTGGTAACACATACCTTCACTTATCTTTCATAGTTACCATCTTGATACTATTTTATTTGCAACACTACTCTATGTTTGTACCTAAACTACCGAAGACATCACACATACCTACAACACATCTTCATTTCTTCTCTTGAGATATGAATGCCTTTATGAAGCCTGATAGAGACACCTAGTTTATTAGTCTTATAGAACATCATGGATTTAATAGATTCTCATATATCCATCACCTTGTTGTCTTGAGATTGATAATTTGTTTTTAAAGTCCTTTCTAACTTGATTAGTGCTAATAGTTTGGTTATTGTATCATATTTCTCTTCCTCTAATTTCTAAGTTGATATGAAATACTCTTGGCACTTTTAGAACTCTTCAATCTCTGATTTTTAATCTACCTTAGAAAACATTACATCTTGATTTTAGACTAATAAGGATTGGGATTGACTATCTTAGGTTCATCCTTCTTAACCTCATCCATAGGATCAGCCATCTTGATATGTTTGATTGTCTTAGGTTCTTCCTATACTTCATTCACAGTACTTGATTTGCTAACGAACATATTTTAGTTTTTTCTTCCTCATTGAACTCTAGGATCATCAATCTTATTTTCCTATCTTGGTGCTACATGATGACAATATCTTGCAATATGGCTAGTATTTTGATAACTACATAAAAAAAAATCATGCCTCTTGACTATTGATTCCTTCCATAATCCCATGCATACTCATTCTTAGAGGACCTTATTTTTCATTCTCTTACTCTATGACCAAAACAATTACATGCAAAACAATAACCATTGAATGAATTATCATACCTTATAACAAATCGATTGTTTGACTCGATTGTTATTATTAGTAGGAATTATCTCAGATCCATTAGTGCCATCATAATTTGATGATTCAACATTATTTGAGGGATGAGTTGATTTTTCATCTTCATTTCTATTCATGTGGTCTCCATTGAAACCAAGATCTTTTTTTCACTAGAATACTTTTGAATACTCAACATGTCATTTATATCCTTAGTTATCTTCTCAAAATTCTCACAATTCTTCAGCTCTCTTACAACCTAAGCCACATCTACCTTCAAGGTATTCATCTCCATTTCATAATTAGATAATTCATCCTCCTTATATTTTAGGGATTTCATCTCTTTCTTGATCTTGATACATTCTTCTTCTTTAGACTTGAGACCAATTGTCATCAACTTAACCTTAGTTTCCATATCCTTGATGATCTCATCATGACGATTATTATCTATACAACTGATTGTATCTTTATATTCCTTTATCAAATAATTATACTTGTGGTTATTATTTATTTGCTTCTTTAATTCATCTAGGGCACTCATTGGCTATGCTTCTAGGTCCACCTTGGCCTCTTCATCTTCTAAATATTCCATAATATTTATCAAGCACTCATTACCTACTTCTTTGGTCATGAATAGAGTTTCATTCTTGACATATTCATATTCACTTTCAGATGTACTATAGTATTCTTTTTCCATGGATGACTTCTTCATGTTTTCTTTCTTCTCTACCACTGATTGTCACATTTCATACCATAATGACATCAAATAAGAATTCATTTTTTCTTCAAGGATCTCCTTCAAGATGATAAACCTATTCCAAAGGACCATACTGTGATACCAATTTTTGGAATAAAAATCAATGATAGGGGGTGAATCGGTTTCCTCAAAAATTACTTCAATGATTCATTTAATTTTTCTTAACTTGCATAAACTTGATTAACTAAAATTAAAAATTATACTAAGTTAATATAATGTTAAGAAAAATAGTAAATGATAGCTAAGTAAGTAACTAAAATTACCCACGTAATCTAAGCTATGAAAAATATGAAACCTTGAAGTGCAAAGAGGGTTAACAAGAGATTAGCTGATTTGAAAAATGTGCTAAAATGTGTCATAAAGTGTGAACTAGGAAAAAAGAGGAGGAAACGATCACACAAAATGCTAAGAAAGCATAGACTTGAGCTACTTGGCTTGACTAGGGCACTGGAGAGAGAAAGGGGCACATGTGGGTGCCTTGATACGAGATAGAGGCTCCTGGTCTCAGTGCGGAGAGCCCGAAAATCTCCTCCGAGGTGTCACTAGATGTTCACCTATGTTTTCTTCTTGTCACACTAACTTTTTGAACTGCATTAGATGCCGTTGTAATTCCCACAATAAGGAATAACTTGAAAAACCCCGATACGAGAATCAAATATCTAAAAAGAAAGATGTATATGCGCAGTGTCGAATGTCCTCGTGCCACAATGGTGGAGTTACTAACTAATGATTTCACTAAATCTCAGACTCCAATTTAGTTTTATGTATATGTGTGTAATCATGCCCTAGGTTCTCTTATTCCTATCAAAATTTGTGAAATTAGAGAGAAATAACTATGTCTAGAAATGTAATAAAATGGTGGATGGAATAAAATAAACTTCCCTCCTATGCAATGTGATACAAATGAACCAACCTTGTGCCTTATGATGCAGCTAGATTGATGTAAATGGAGCCTCGATGGATGCAAACTTAGGCAATGATAGTATTTCTTAGTGCTTAGTCCCTCATTATGGTCTCATAAATTTATATTTATATGGTTCTCTTGTTCTAATTTCGTAATTAACCCCACAAAGGCCGACCACTAAAAACATAAAAATCTCAAATGGCTAGACAGTTCCCAAAAAGTGGAAGGAAAGTGTAAAAAGGCTTAGGGCACCTCAAAAGGGAGTTGGCCACCTAGGGAATCCCAAGATCTTGTGTTCATCACCCCAATCAAATATAAAATGATAAAAATGGAAAAACGAGCGGACGAGTACATGTAAGTGGTCGGTAGTGACGATAAAAAGAAAATTAAAATGGCCAAAGGACATGGGTTAATTAGTAATTTCTTCACTAAAAACCATATGAATAGTAGTATGATATTGGGACTAAATAATACCCAAAGTGCATGATTTTTTGTCTACATTTTCCCCCACTTTATGTTGGTGAGTGGAACACTTGGTAACATAAAGTAGATAGAGATGTGTACTTGATGTCCATGTAAAGTGATGTAGAAAGTGTGCTGAAGAACTATAAAAAGTGTGGAATGACAAAAAAATGGAGCATGGAGACTAAATATGTAAAAGAGGAAAAAGTGATAAGAGTGAATCTAGGATGGAAACGTGTGTGTAGTTGTTGATGTGTGTGATGTACTTGCATGCTATTATGAGGTGTGTGCTACCAAAAATGTTTTTTTGGATTCATTGTTGTTGTTATTGAGTTCTTGGTTCCCATACGGATGGAACTGTAAAGGAGAAGATGATCAAGTAGTCAAATACGTATTCATATCTCAGTAAAAATCGCATGTATATAGTAAAAATACTATAATGGAAGTATTAAAATTAAAAACGAACATGTGCACTTGATATGTGATGATAAAAGGGTATAGAAAGGATATCATGTACTACTAGTCTATTAGGATATCTCACGCTGCTATTTATGAAGAAGTGTAAGGAGAAATATGCATTATTCTCCAACTTGTAACTACTTCAGTGAAGATGTGTGAAGAGATCTCTATAATTCTTGGTTTTTTTGTGTTTCGATGCCTTGGCCAAAGTAGTGTAGGGATGAAATATATTATATCCTCCAACCTATAACTACTCTCAGGAATTCTAAGGAAAAATTTCCCTGTAAAATCCATTGTGTATGGGGTTCATAGACTGGTGTGAACCAATTTATTGTATAACCCAAAATTTCAAGGATGGAAAATGAACTAAATTATACTTGTTAGAAATCCTTGAATAGTTCGTAAAACCCTAAATGATTCCCCTTATCTTTGGGGGCCCATGTGATGTCAAGGATAGGAGGATGTGGCCCTAAAAGAGGACCAACTACATAAATTGTACCATGCAAGGGAAAGGTAATTCTCTTTTTAGAAACCAATTTGCACACAAACTAGTGGCTAGAAAACAAGTGTTAGTATGAACAAACATGCATGTAAAAGATAAGTGTATGCTACACAAACAATGTAGAAGCTAGAAATAAATTAAACCCGGAAGAAGACAATCATAGACCGCCAAATTGGGTTGCAAACATTGGACATCACTCACGATGTCACACGACACTTTGAAGGCCACAATGGCCACATACTGAGAAAAATAAGTGTTCACACCAAACAAATGGAAATGCCCGCATATAAGAGAGAATAATACATGAGAAATAGAAGGAAACAAAAATGGATAGCCATGGAAGAAAGTAATCCTGCAAACAAATGTTGCACATGAAGCACCCATTAGCATGTTAGAAAGATAACCAGTATGTTAAAAGTGTGTATATACAAAATGAAATAATAAAACCTATAGTAGACAAATTTGGATGCCCCAAGCAACTGTTTGAAGAATGGTAGGAGATGAGCATCCATGCTACATGTGAGAGACCGTATCTGCGATCACAACTAGAAAATGATGTGAATGTGCATGTGTGTATGGTAAAGATAATGACATACAAGAGATCTAGCTAGCATGTGTAATAAGTGAACATGAACAAGAAAATGTAAGAAATAGTAAAAGCAACCAAGATATGCAACATGTTGTGGATGGATGGAATGGAATACAAGATGGATGATAGGATCCATGTGCCCCCGAGTGAATGGAAGTGTATGCAAAGTGAGGTTCATTTAGAATACCCCCTTAGTAGTCAAGAATGAACCAAAAATGAGAGTGCATCATCGGTAAATGGTCACAGTGGTTTGTGTGTAATGTGTTGTGATGAATATGTATGTGTGTTGTTTATTTATGACCTAGATTTAAATGCGTGATGATGTATGAAATCCTTTATCACTACAAAATGAGTAAAGGGAGTGGTGATGTAGCCTAAACCATATACCACTACAAGATGAAGGAAAAGGTGACCATTTAGCCTAAATCGTATGTCACTAACCTAGTAATTTCACATGATAGAAGGTTGAATTTTGAATGTGTGTGTATGATAAGATCCATCGATAAGTAAACCCTTGGTAATATAGTATGGACTAAGGAACTAGAGTGCATCATAGGGTAGTGAGTGCATTGCATACAAGGAGATGTATGTAGTGTATGTGGTGATGATAAAATATGATCATGTGAAGAGAAAATGTGTAAATATGAATGTATAATATGCAATGCAATATGTGTAGATAGTCTAATATTATAAAATTCATGTTATGTAGTATGGAGGATGTGTAGTATGTAATGTAAGACATGTAGATTATAGAGGTATGATGATTGAATAATAGCATGGTTTTTAGAATATGTGTGATATCTATATGTGAAAATAACAAAAAAATAATGATGCAGAGTAACTTCGATATGTAATATGCAAAATGCAAGATTTATGTAAGATGTGGGAAGATATGTGATGTGTAATGTCTATTGTGTAGTGTGTGGGGTTGATGTGTAGTATGCCCTCAATAAATGAGTATGAACCTAAGCACAAGAGTCTGTCATCGGAAATAATGATGCCTAAGGTATGTACATGGTAGGATATTGTTGTATGATAATGCAAAAATGAGATATGTGTTACTATTAAGATTAAGGGGATGTTTGAATTCTAGTCCCCCAAGTATGCAAGTGATGGAAGTCTAGTCAAAAGACACTATGTGGATCAATGTAAGATTAGTTTCCTTAAAAAGTGATGGGATGCTAAGGTGATAGAGGAATGTGGCAATAAAATGGTTCATCATCATAGTAAGCTTCATCTGGGTCCCTTTCATCGACATAAGTATGGTCTATAGTAGATGGTGGAATTATAAGTTTAACTATAGGAGGTGGTTTTGAGAAAGACCGATGATTAATTAAAATTAACTAATAAGAGGTAGTATGTGTAGACAAAAACTTATGCACTTTACACACAATTTGTTGGGGTAGTTGCACAATGGGTGGAATGGGTCCAACTAACTGCGACATCCTTACATAGTCACTACCAATCAGCTAAGCTATTTCTCTCCCTTATCTTACACATTTAGGGTTTTATTTCACTTAGAATAGTTTACTTGAATTTATTTCATATTATTTTAGTCTTTTATTACAGAATTTTAGTCCCCTAATCAGATTAACTAGGATTGTTATTTCCTTGCACTTAGTTCAATTTTAGTTAATCATTTTTGGTGAATTCGACGTCTCCTTCTACCAACTTCTAGGACTTTTTCATTTCACCATCATGAATATCTCTATCACCGAATACATGCTTACCCACCCTAATTTGCTTCATAGTGTTCAAACCCTATTTACTACTACTTATGTTTCTACTTTTTCATTTCACCATCATGAATATCTCTATCACTAAATACAAGCTTGCCCACCCTGATTTGCTTCATAGTGTTCAAACCCTCTTTACTAAGTTACTTATGTTTCTACTTACATGCATCTGGATTGCATTTATGACACGGTTTTTGGGGCCTTTTCTCAACATATAGCATTCCAAGGTAATCCCTTGGCTTACATTTACCCCTTTGAAAATGACCCAGCACTTTACATCATGTCTCACGTCTACAATGTTTCTATCAAGCGTACTCTTATCGATAATGGCTTTGAGCTTAATTTGTGTCGTATGTCCTTTCCCCAAGCCTTAGGTATGTCTACTTGTCACTTTATCCCTTCTTCCATTTCTCTCGGTGCTTATGATGGTTTATTTCATCAATTTCTAAGCCATGTTCCCTTGCCTTTAACTTTTTAGGTCCTAAGACCCTCCCTACCATTTTCTTCGTGAGTGATTTTCCTATGTCATATAATTTCTTGTTAGGTAGACCATGGCTCCACACCATGCAAGTTGTTTCTTCTACCATCCACCATTGCATCAAATTATTACATAAGTGTGTTGAGTATACCGTCTTTCGAGATCACAATCCATTCCAATATTATATCCATAACCCTCGCACTAGCATTCATAATCCTCAAATTGATACTAAAGATGAACCTCAAACTATGGATGATCAGCTCCATTTACCACCACTTGAGGGCACTTTTTTTTTTTTCTAGATGTTATCTCCTCTAAACTATCTCCTATTACCATTATCCTTCAACATAAACCTGTTTGTTCCATCCCCACACAATATCCTTCCTTCTTTTTCTTCACCATTAGCTCATACCCTTTTTACATGTATGATTTTCATTCATGATTCTTATTGGGAACATGTCCCATTCGACCCCACATGTGATGAAACCATCTGTTCTCCCACTGGTCTAGCTCGTCTTGGCTTTAATTTTGAGGACCTTTAGCCTTCTACCCATACCTCTCATCTATATTATGGTTTTTTCACTATCACTGCCACTTATGGCTTGCGTGTCTTTGATCTTTTAGTCTATCTCCCACGTACCCCTTGTGCTTCTCTACTCACATTAGGGGACTCTTGGATTACTTACATTGGTGGTACCTTAGACCCTAGTCACATTGATATTTCATTCCCTATGCCTTTTGGTCACATTCTCATTTACAATAGTTCCTTTCTTGGTTATTCACCTAATTACACTTGATGGTATGCACACAGTTTCCCACATCCCTCATTCATTGATGAAGAATACACTACATGCATGTACCATTTTTCTCTTATTGTCTCGTTATGTGATCAACATCATATTATTGCCTACCAAGTTTATAATTCTGAACCCTTTGAATTTGATCTAGAGGAAAATGATCTCCTTGGTGAGCTCACCTAGTCCCATGCACACTACCACCGGGGCATATCACAACACATACTCACCTCCCCTTTTTCTATCCTCATATACTTCTATCATCTTACACTATATACTTTATCGTATCATCATCATTTCTATCTCACGCATCAGTAGCACCCTCGTTACACAATGATGCACTTTTATGATTCAGATCACACTTTGGACTATTGAGGGATTACCATTACACTAAACCCCACACACCACACATCTTACATCATCCTATACATACCTCATCTACTATTCATTTCTACATCACCTATCTCATACATGTTATACTAGTCATCATTATATATGAGTCTAGTTTTACATTACATCCACACGTTCCATATTTATGCTAGGTCACATTATACATGGGCCTAGCTTTACATGTCATCACTGTATATTCTATCTACACTTACATTTGCACCTCATCTAGCCTCCACATAATGTATCTCCTACATTTCTTGGTTCCCATCACACATTTTTCTATCATTTTCTTGCTACACTCAATTCCATTAAACATGGCTCGAGTTTTACCTATCATCATTACACATTCTATTTTTATCTACACACTTATTACATCTCACACATTACATGTTCCATACCCACTACACATTCTACATTTCATTTCCTACACCGTGCATTTACATACCTTGGTCATTTATACTATGTTGTCTTCTATGTGCTACACTCACTACCCTATGACACACTCTAGTTCCTTGGTCCATACTCGACTACTAAGGGTTTACCAATCAAATGGACCTTACCTACATGTGACATGTCATCATACCACATTTAACATACTAGTGACCAACGCTCTAGGCTATACTATCACCAACACTTATCGTCACATCATGTAGTGGTATACACCCTAGGTTAAATCACCACTCTTTTCATAAAATTTTCACTATCCTATTACATCTTATCATCAAACATTCTATTTATCCTATCCTACGTCATTATAATACATCATCAGTTATCCTACTCATCACTTAGTGTTATACACTTTAGGCTAAATCACCACCTCATTCTTATTCATCATGTAGTGGTCCATACTTAGTGCTAAACCACCACCTTCCGTTATCCACTACATACTCATTTACGCTCCATCGACTTCATCACCCATCTCATAGTGACATACGTTATCGTTAAATCGTCACCTTCTTCTTCCATCATGTAGTGATATACGCTTAGGGATAAATCATCACTCACACCTCCCACACATTGTGGTATATGCTTATACTATAGGGTCCACGCATACCTTTCTATAGGACGCATTCCCATCCATTCATCTTATAGTGATATATGCTTAGGGATAAATCATCACTCATACATTCAACAAGTTGTGGTATACACTTAGGATATAGGGTCCATGCACATATTTCCATATATCTCATTCCCACACACTCATTCTATAGTGATATACGCTTAAGGATGAATCATCACTCCTTTGTTACACTAATTTTGGTATACACTTATGCTACAAGGTCCATGTACATCTCCCCACATATTTCATTTCATCACCACTACACATACACACTCATCAGAGCATACTAGAGACAATCTACACTACTCGACCATTTCCCGATGATGCACTCTCGTTTATAGTTCATTCTTGACTACTAAGGGGGAAAAAAATTAACCTCACTGAATACACTTCAATACACTTGGGGGGAACATTGCTCCTATCATTCCATCTTTCATTCCATTCCATTCGTCCACAACATACTACATTGTCTTGGTAGCATTTAACCTTTCTTACTAGTGTTTTAGATGATCACTTTACTAAACATGTTAGATTATTTTCTTCTATGTAATTATCATACACACATATGAGTTCATGCCTTTGTCTAGTGTGATCACAAATATAGGACATTTACATGCGACATGGATGCTCTCCTTCTACCCTTACTATACTGGTCATTGGGGGCATCCACATTCATCTCATACATGTGCTATTATTTAATTTTTTACTTAGCATCTTATAATACTTTTCCATACACACTTTTACATATTGGTTATATCTCTAACATGCTAATGGGTGTTCCATGTACAACACTTGTTTTTTAGCATTACATGTTTCCATGAATACCTCTTTATTTTTGCCTATCTTCTTTGTTTGCATTTGTATGCAGGCTTTACCCTTTGCTTGTTTGTACACTAGTATGTTGTATTTTTCCATGATGGGCTTGCATGTTTTAAGACATCATGAGTGATGTACCATGTTTGCAACCCAGTTTTTGTGGTTTCTTGTTGTTTCTTACATGTTTACACTACTATTCTTGGTAGTTTTTCTACATTTTCTATGTATTTTACACTTCTTACATGGATATATTTTCAGAATAACACATGTATTTGCTAGCCATCCCCTTTTTTGATTTCCTTGGTATCCATGAAGCACTTCTCGTTCGCCTTTCAGGGAAGAGTTATAGAGGTCGAGTATGGTTGGTCTTGGGGGCCACATTATCCTTCAAGAGTCATCACATGCACCCCCAAAGAGGGGGTGCATCATTAAGCTAAGCGTTTTCTACTAACACAATGTATTTACACCGGTTCAAACACGATGAGTGAGTTCAGACTAGTCTACGAACTCCATAAACAATATCCTTAACAAGACATTATGTCCTTCAAGATATTTTTTCAAGTGATTATAGGATCAATGGTTACAATGGGTGTGCCTCTCTACACTTCTTCCTCGGTGGTGTCATATCGACAAAAAAACTAGCACAATAGAGAGATCTCTTCCAAAAATTTCAGTAGAAGGAGTTATAGTTAGAGGAGATAAAGCATTTCCTCCCGCACTTCTTCATCCAAGGTGGCGTGAGATCGCAAAAAAGTTGTGACAAGACAGATATCCTTCTACATCCTTTTTCTCAACATGGACCTTGTGCACATGTTCCATGTACATTTTTTAAAGCATATTTTACATTTTCCTACTTTACATGTGTATTTCAAACAACATTTTTACATACTTACATATTTGACTACTTGATTATTTTTTCCTCGTTGGTCCTCTCGTATGAGAAACAAGCAAGTCAAATTGGGGGCAACAATAATGATGACAACAACATCGGTGACAACACACCTGCGATAGTAATTTCCATACTAACCAAGCGGGTAGATTACACACCAAAATAACAACATACACATTCCACCCTAGGTTCACTCTCATCACTTTTTATGCACACTTTTCATCTTTAGAATCCATGCTCCTCCACATTTTTTTTTCTATCATTCCACGTTTGAGTCTAGTCCATCAAAACGTCTTCTTGTACACTCTACATGGATATTAGGTACACATCTCTATCTACTTTATGTTACCAAGATTTCGATCACCAACATAAAGTGGGGGAAAATGTAGACACAATATTATGCACTTTACACATAAGTTGTCCTAGTCTTATACTATTATTTAGAAGGTTCTCAAGTGTACAAAGTACTAATTAATTCCACCTTGTGACCATATTTATTTTACATTTTATTTCGTAGTTCCCATGTATTTTCTAGAACTTATCCACCCATTTCACAATTTCCCCAAAATTATACCCCTAAATTAGGCGTCCCATCCTTTCTTGTGGCATCTCATGGCACCTTGGTCCTACCCTAGGCTCCCGATCTATGAAAATCCCATTTCTCTCCTTTTTGGGTCATTTCTAGCTATTGGTCATCTTTTTCTTTTTCTTAGTCGACCTTTTCAGGATTAATTATGAAATTAAGATTGAGATCCCTATAAATATGAAATTATAAGACCAAAATGAGGGTCCTAGGTCATAAAAAGAGTACACACTACTATCACTCCATCCAGGATAAATTTATTGCATAACTTATATCCACATAGTGTTATGCATTAAGGCTAGGAGATCTGCATCACACACTCTTCATAGGGGGTATTCTATTCTATTATGCACATATGTTATTTACATTTTCTATAGTTACTATTTCTCGTTACTTCACAAAGTGCGACCGGCATGGGAGCACCTAGAGTACGACATGCACACACTCACCGTAACTACAACCGGTCGAAATGTAGTGCAACACTCAATGATAATTCCACTAACTTGGTAGATGAGGTCATTCTAACCCATTCATATGCATATTTTATTTTTTAGGGTTTTACAATTCTCTTTCCATTACAAGTCATTTTCCAGCTCATCCGATGATCCGGTGCAACAAAAATGGAAGGTTCAAAACCAACTTATGACCATACCAGTTGTAGATTTTGATCATTTACAAAGTGTTGAGCACCCAAATTAAATATCGGGGTGCCCCGGGGTGCCCCAATACACTCTCAAACGCCCCACTAACTTTACATCCTTAATATCTTTCCTTCACAGTGGTCATTGATTATTCGCCCGCACTTCCGATTTTATTCTTAGACTCGCAAAACCTCGTTATAGTCACTACCAATCAACTAAGCTATTTCTCTCCCTTCTCTTTCACATTTAGGGTTTTATTTCACTTAGAATAGTTTACTTACATTTATTTCATACTATTTTAGTCTTTTATTACAACATTTTAGTCCTCCTAATTAGATTAAGTAGGATTATTATTTCCTTACACTTAGTCCAATTATAGTTAATTAGTATGGAGGATAGCTAATCTAATCTAGGAGGACATAAAACTTGTAAATAAATGTTTTAAAGAAATATAAAGTAATTACATAATTGAACTAGTGGAAATGAAACCAAATTATGCAAGAAGAAGGTAATGAACAAACTCAACTAATAATATATGTCTATCTTAAGGTGTCACAGATCTAACTAGAAATTCCAAGAACAAGAATGAATGTAGAGAGGTCCCAAGAATACTCGGACTGGAGGATCTTATTGGAATGGGGAACTTGGATGAGGACCTGGGAACCCATGGGTACTATGGTAAGAAAAAATGCACTCAGTCGTGAAAAGCTCTAAAACTAGTTCTCATAGGGTTGAAAGGTGGTCTGAAACCCTTGATGTGTGTCACATCAGGTTCTTTATCTCACATTATATGTCACAAAGAATTCAACCTGATACAAAGAGCTGCAAACAAACAAAAGGAAGTATCAAAGCCTACAAATAAAAATGTAGAATGAATGAGTCGGACTAACCACGTAATCCATAACAATGGGCTTACTACTCTGAGTATTGCACTACATTTCAGACCCAAATGTAGTTCTAGTGAGTGTGTGCATGTCATTCCCTAGGTTCTCTTGTGTCAGTCACAATATGTGAAATAGCGAGAAATAACTAAATTTAGAAAATGTAATAGCACGTGTACTTGGAATAAAATTGAATACCTCCCCTATGAAGTGTGGTGTAGATTTCCTTGCTTGTGCCTTGATGATGGAGCTATGTGGATGCAAATACAATAGATGGATGCAACTATAGATGAGTGATAGTAGTAGATGATGTTAGGTCCCTCATTATGGTCTCATAACTTTATATTTATAGGGTTCTCTTGATCTGATTTCATAATTAACACTAAAATAGCTGACTAGGAAAAATATTAGAAGAAGAAACTACTAGAAAGATCCCAAAATGTGGCGATAAAGTAGAAAAAGGACCAAGGCACGCCTTTGGTGGGACCAGGCACCGATCGGTGCCCAAGTACTACCCCTGGGAATCCAAGAGAAGGCTAAAATGATGAGAAAATTTCAAAACAAAGTGGGCATGTATATTAAAATGTGCGGAAATGATGAAATAAAAGTAAGATAATATGGCCAAAACACGGGGTTAATATTTACTTTCTTCACTCAAGAACCTTCTAAATAGTAGTATGAGACCTAGATAAATATTGTCTAAAATGCATCATTTTGTGACTACATTTTTCCTCACTTTATTTTGGTGAGTGAAAGCTCGGTAACATAAAGTAATTAGAAATGTGTACCTAATGTCCATGAAGAGTGTAGTAGAAACACATTGAAGGAATAAACAAAAGTGTCAAATGGAAAAGAAATATGGAGGAGTGTGGAAACTAAAGATGAAAAATTCATAATTAAAAAGTGATGAGAATGAGCCTAGGGTAGGATGTGTATGTAGCTATTGTGGTACATAGTGTAACTACATGGTTAGTAAAATATGTGCTATGTAGAATGCTGTTGTTGACATTGTTGTTGTTTCCCTAATTTCACATCTTGTTTCTCATACGACCAAACTTACAAGGATAAAATGATCAAGTAGTCAAATATGTATGTATGTAAGCGTAAAAATGTTATGTAAAATATGCATGTATATGAAAGTGTAAAATACGAAAATGTAAAGTATGTAAAAAGAGAAGTGTAAATGGAACATGTGCACCTGATCCATGTTGAGAGGAAGAGTGTAGAAGGATATCCTGTATGGTGATTTCTTTAGGAGATCTCATGCCACCCTAGCTAAAAAAGTGCAGGAGGAAATACTTTGCGTCTCTAAGCTCTAACCACTTCACCTAAAATGTATGTGAAGAGATCTATGTCTTGTCGCATGGTTTTTTGGGCAATCCGATGCCATTGGATGAAGTAGTTTAGAGAGTCACATCCACGATAACCCCAAGCATGTAACTTATTCCAAGAAATACTAAGGACACCATGTCCTATAAAATACTCTATGTGTTGGGTTTGTATACTAGTCTAAACCCACTCACTGTGTAGAACACGAAACCATGCCGGTGTAGAATATTTGTGTTAGTATGTAAAAAAACCCAAATGATGTTCCCCCTCTTTGCGAGGGAATGCAATATCACAGATATGAGAATGTGGCTCCAAAAGAGGACCAACCGCATTCGGACTATGTACCCTAGAAATATCTTGGTAGAAACCAAGGCATGCAAAAGCAAGAAGGCTAGCCAAAGACAAGTGTAAACATACAACACATGCATATAGAAGACATGTGTAATCTATACACAGATAATTTATTAAATGAAAACAAACAAGAAATTAAGTAAGTCATACAAAGTGGGTTGGAAACATGGGACATCACTCATGATGTCACAATACACACAAGGCCATCCTAGGTGCAAAAATTAAGCAAGTATGCACAAACATAGGGAAACATAAAAGCCCGAATACAATGGAAAACAATGACAGACAAGTATAGACAAGAAAATAAATATCCATGGAAACATGTAATATTGTGAAAATGTGTTACACATGGAACACCCATTAGAATGTTAGAGAAATAACCAATATGTAAAAAGCGTGTATGATCAAGTAATGTGAATTTATACGTATAAAATGAAACAATAGCACACTGAAAGAGACAAATGTGGATGCCCCTAGTGACCAAAGATAGGAAGGGTGGAAAGTGAGAATCCATGTTATGTGTAAGAGTCATTTTTCTAGATTCACACTAAATAAAGGCATAAGCACGCATGTGTGTATGGTATAGATAATAACATATAAGAAATAAATCTAACATGTGTAGTAAAGTGATCATGTAAAACACTAATAAACAAGAGTAAATGCTACAAGACATTGCAAGATATTTTAGGTGGGTGGAATGGAATGCAAATAGGAATGATAGGAGATGCATTCCCCTTGAGTTAATGTACTTGTATGTAATGAGGTTCATTTTTTCACACCTTCACATTCAGGAATGAACCATAAATGAGAGAGTTTCATTGAGAAATGGTCGAGCAAAGTGTTTGTTGTGTCTAGCGTGATGTGGTGAATGTATATGTGTATTAATGAAATGTGGCATATAAAAAGGATGTGCATGAACCCTATATCTGAATCATATATCATGAATTAATGAATGGATGAGTGATGATTTAGCCTAAGCATATATCACTATATGTTGAATGGACAAGTGATGATTTATCCCTAAGCGTATATCACTATATAATGACTGGTAAGGAGTGGTGATGTAACCTAAGGTGTATACCACTACAAGATGATATAATAGGAGGTGGTGATCTAGCCTAAATCATATACCACTACTAGATAGAAAAAATGAGTGATGATTTAGCCTAAAGCATACATCACTAGCCTAGGAATGTCGTATGGTGAATGTAAGGTCGATTTGATTTGTAAACCCTCGGAAGTCAAGTATGGACCAAGGAACTAAAGTGTGTCATAGGGTGGTAAGTGCAGCATATAGAAAACAATGTAGTATGTGTAATGATGAAATGACCATGTGGTGTATAGAATATGTAAAGACACATTGTATAAAATGTGATGTTAAATGTGTAGAAGGTGTAAAATGTAATGGAATACTAGACTCATATGTAATATAACCTACGATAGTATGTAAATAGATGTGATGTATAAATGTTCAATATATGATTTGACTATTCATGTGGACACCCTTAAAAATTACATAATGTGTAGGATGAATAGAATATTATTCAAGAAACCTAGATGATATAAATATTGGAAAAGTAGTAGAAACGTGTGATCGATGAATGCTAAAATGTCAAAAGGTTGTACACAAAATGTAAAATATGTGGTGTATGAAATGCAAGTATGTTTGATGAAATGCAATACATAATGCCTAAAGGGTAGTGTGTGGGGTTCAGTGTAATATTAATCCCTCTACGGTCAAGTGTGAACAAAGCAAAAAATTCTATCATTAGGTAATGATAGTGCTAAAACGTGTGATGAAAATTCCTATATGAAAATGAAAAATGAGAGATGTGTAAGTGAGGGGGTGAGTGTATTAGGTGTTATGTCCCCCAAATGCACTATGATGATGGAGAACTATGCAACAACATGAGAGGTTCCATGCCATTGTGGGAGAGTATTGTCTGTGTCATGATAAGAGAGAGGGCCAACACAATGGTAGGCCGAAGCACTGTAGGACCATGTGATGGTGGTGGAATTTGAGATGTGTCTTGTTCATCAGTAGGAGTAGTAGCTTTGAAAAAAGTGATTGGATGTGATAGAGGAGTGTGACCATCAAATGGTTCATCATCATAGTAAGCATCATCTGGGTCCCAATCATCAATGTATGTAGGATCTATAACGGATGTAGGAATTTCAAGATTTAATTTAAGTGGTGATTTCTATGTATAACTTGGTGAGGTGGCCAATACCTTTAATGGAAGAGGAGTGAGATCATCCTTAAGAGGAGGTTACTTATGTTAACTTGGTGATGTCAAAGATGATTCAAGAAGAGGCGGCGTATTGATGTTGACGGTTGGTTTCTTTGGATTCTCTTTAATTTCCTTAGAAGTAATGGCATGATGTTGATTAGATGAAGCACATTTAACAATCCATTGAGATGTAACAAGGTGAGATGACCATGTAACATAATTTTTTGCTGTGAATGAGATGAAACCTTGAAACTCATGATATTTAATTATTCATTATAAATCATAACAATCATTGTTATTATGTCCATTAATTTGATGATGATGACAATATGGGAGGCCATGATATTTTTCAAGCTAATAAGGAGGATAACAATGAGTAGATGGCAAGTTGATTAATTAATGAGTTATGAGTTTGGGAAGAACATCTTGTTGTGTAGCATTGATTGCAAACTTGAGAGGTCCGAGAAGCATAAATATTTGATGTTTACTAATATGAGCACATGTAGAAGACATACGATGGTTATTAGAAGAAGAATAATTATGATCCTAAGAATTATCCTTAAGATGTTGAATTTAAGACTTAAGAGATGTGATTGTGGATTTCATAGCTTGAACTTTATGTAGACATGCAGAATGAAGAGCTTGAAATTTATAATAAAATATAGAATGAAGAGATTGAATGGATTTTCAAATAGATTGATTGGAATTAGAATCAAGGGAGTCTATAGAAAGAAAACCAAAAATAGCGTTGACTTGGGTAGGAAATATGTTCATAGGAAAATACATATTCTCTAGGGCTTTTTGAAGATTTTCTTTATAAGATGGGTACATTTGAATCAATTAAAGAAAAGAGACTTGAAAGACATTAGAAGCCATGGTATAAAAGATGAGAAAATCCCTAGAATGAAGGTGAATTCAATGGTCGGGTTCACCAAAATGATTAACTAAAATTAACTAATAAGAAGTAGTATAGATGATAGTTAATCTAATCTAATGCACATAAACATTGTAAATAAATGTTTTAAATCAATATGAAGTACTTGTAAAATTGAAATAGTTGAAATGAAACCCTAATATGAAAGAAGAAGGTAAGGAAAGAACTATGTTGATAACCGATGACTATCACAAAGTGTCGCAAGTCTCAAAGTGGAAATTCAGAGGAGGACTGGGGCACCCACGAGTGCTCTAATAACCAAAATAGGTGTTGTGGCCCCCAAAAAAGGTCTGAAACTAGTTCTCACAGGGTTAGAAGGTGGTATGAAACCCTTACTATGTGTTACATCAGTTTCATTTTCATGCGTTGTATGTCACAAATAATCTAAGTTGATATAAAGAACTGCAAAAGAACAAGAGGAAGTATCAAAACCCTAAAAATACAGAATGAACGGATCGGGGATCGATCTCGGCTATCATAATAGTGGGATTACTACTCTAAGAATTGTAATACATTTTGGACCCACATTTAGTTCTATTAATTGTGTGCGGGTTGCACTAGGTGCTCTTGTGCTAGTCGCACAATGTGAAATAGTGAGCAATAACTAAATGTAGAAAATGTAATAACATGTGTGCATAGAATAGAATAGAATCCCCCCCTATGAAGTGGGATGAAAACTTCCTAGCTTGTGCCTTGATGATGGAGCTATGTGGATGAAAATGTAGTAGATGGATGCAACTATAGATGATTGATAGTAGTATATGATGTTAGGTCCCTTATTATGGTTTAAAACCCGAAATAGATGACTAGGAAAAATATAAGAAGAAGAAATGCTAGAAAGAGCCCAAAAAGTAATAAGAAAGTAGAAAAGGACAGGGGCACCCTTGGTGGGACCATGACGTTGATGGGTTCCTCAAGACTACCTTGGGTGCCCTAGAAAAGGATAAAATGATGGGAAAATGTCGAAATAGACTCGGCTTGTATATAAAAATGTGAGGAAATGTTGAAATAAAAGTAAAATAAGATGGCCAAAATATGGGGGTTAATTATTACTTTATTCACTCAAGAACCTTCTAAATCATAGTATGAGAATAGGATAAATATTGTCTAAATTTTATGATTATGTAACTACGCCTTGTGATGTTAAAAATATCTTTAATGGAGGAGGAGTTAGCTCAACGTTAAGAGGAGTTTACATAAATTGACTTGGTAATGTTGTGGATAACTTGAGAGGAAGAGGTATGGGACTGATTTTTAAAGGAGGTTGCTTATGTTGACTTTGTGATACCATAGGTGGTTTCTTAGGTGGATCTTGTCTTTCCTTATTAGACGAATCTGATTTAAGAACCCATTGAGATGTAACAAGTGGAGAGTACCATGTAACAAAACATTTTACGGTAATTGAGATGAAACCTTAATGATCAAGATGCTTGACTATTCATTGTAAAGCATGGAAATAATTTTCATTATGTCTATTGATTCGATGATAGTGGAAATACAGTGCCCTTGATATTTTTCTATTTGTTAAGGAGGATAGAAATGAGTTAGCGGTAAAGTGATCAAGTGGCAACTAAGGAGCAGTAAAAATTCATGTTTATTAGTATTGTGATCAAGGATGGGAGGTTCTTGTAATCATATGACTTGAGGCTCACCAACATGAGCACATGTAGTGGAAATAGAATTAGGATTTGATAAAGAGGGAGAACAAACATGTAGTTGAGAAGCATCCTTAAATCGTTGAATTTCATATTTAAGATATGTAATCATGGATTCCATGGCCTTAAATTTGTCTTGAAATAAATCATGTAGAGCTTGAATTGAGTCCAATAGGGGTTGATTAAATAGAAGAACACTAGGGTTCTCAAATAGACGAGTGAATATAGGATTTTTATGGTGGCCTATTGTCATCAAGATACATGGTGTATAGTGATTTTTGTAAAACATCCTTGCAATTGGGATATCTCTTAAGTAATTTAGATAAAGAAACTTCAGAAACTTTCAAAGCCATTATAGAGGAAAATGAGGATCCTAAGCATGAAAGCGGTTGGGTTTACTAAAATGATCAGCTAAAGTTAGAAATTATTCTAAGTTAATATAATATTAAGAACAATAGTAAATGAAAACTAAGTAAAGAAAATGACCCAAGAAATCTAAGCTATGAAAAAGATGAAACCTTGAAGTTCAAAGAGGGTTAGGAAGAGCTTAGCTAATTTGATGAAGATGGTAGACTGTGTTGGAGTGTGAACTAGGAAAATAGAGGGAGGAAATGATAACACATAAGCCTAAGGAAGCACAAACCCAAGCTCTCTAGTTGGAATGGGGAACTTGGAGAGAGATAGGGGAACCTGTGGATTCCCTAGTCATAGATATGGGACACCGGTGCGTGGAGATAGCCTAAAATCCTCCTCTGAGGTGTCACTGAATGTTCACTCGTGTTACCTTCTTGTTGCACTT